>LOEQ01002002.1:249679-264216 GCA_001685075.1 Bramus lutescens | reverse complement strand
TCTGTTGAGGTTTGTTTTGTTACCGAGTATGTGGTCAATTTTTGAGAAGGTTCCTTGAGGTGCTGAGAAGAAAGTGTATTCTTTTATGTTTGGATAGAATATTCTGTAGATGTCTGTTAGGTCCATTTGAGTCATATCATCTGTTAGTTCCCTTATTTCTCTGTTAAGTTTTTATCTGACTGACCTGTCCAGTGGTGAGAGTGGAGTGTTGAAGTCTCCCACTATTAGTGTTTGGGGTTTAATGTATGATTTAAGCTTTAGAAGTGTTTCTTTTACATATGAGGGTGCCCTTGTATTTAGGGCGTAGATGTTCAATATTGAGATTTCCTCTTGATAGATTTTTCCTGTGACTAATAAGAAATGTCTTTCTTTGTCTCTTTTTATTGATTTTAGTTTGAAGTCTATTTTGTTAGATATTAGGATAGCTATACCAACTTGTTTACTAGGTCCATTTGATTGGAAAATTTTTTCCCGTCCCTTTACTCTGAGGTGATGTCTGTCTTTGAGGTTGAAGTGTGTTTCTTATATGCAGCAGATGGATGGATTCTGTTTTTGTGTCCAATCTGTTAGCCTGTGTCTTTTCATAGGTGAGTTGAGTCTATTTATATTATATTTTATATTATATATATATATACATGAGTCTATATCTGCTCAGACTGAATCCTCAGACTGTATCTGAACTCCTGTCTCTTCCTGGTTTATATTCCTCTCTCCACCCAGCTATATCTCTTCTTGTCTCACCTCCCTAGTTCTGGGATTAAAGGCATGTGAATCCCAAGTACTGGATTAAAGGTGTGAGCCACCACCACCTGGCTCAGTTTCTCTTTGAGACTGGATCAAGCTAGTGTAGCCCAAGGTGGATTTGAACTCACAGAGATCCATCAGCTGCTGCCTCCCAAGTGCCAGGATTAATGGTGTGTGCCACCACTGCCTGGCCTCTATAGCTAACTAGTATGATTAGCTCTTCACTCTGCTCTTCAGGCAAGCTTTGTTAGATTACAAGCAAAATATCATTATAGGATACTTAACCAAAATACACGATAAGAACATGCATTTAGCCTCTGCTTGTTGGAATCCAACTCAAAGCCCCGTCAATCACCACAGACAGCTTCAGTCTTCCTTAGGGAAAGCATTAATGATAATCTATAACCTATTTATATTTCACAGTCAATGACACACCTTATATTGAATAATGTAGAAAGAGGAGAATGGTGCTTTCAACTTCATTGAAATAAATATATTCATGTAGTTAAAAGGCAAAGAGGCACTATTCATCCTACGCATTCCTCAGAAAACCATCAATCACATAAGAAATGCTGATACATATAGAACCTTTGCATTCTATCAAAATATGCACACATAAAAACAAATCCCCAAACTGTTTATTTCCTGATTATCATTCAGGTGAAAATTCAAATATGGCTATAATTTTATAACTCTGACATATAGCTTTCTCTTGACAGAATGTTGTTTATTGTGATTTATGAATTAATTATTTTAATGCTATTTAATTATATACTATTGCCTACGTTTTGTATATTGCAGTTCAATAAGCAGAACGTTTATAGTCTTAATATAGTCTTAAGGGTTCAAATGCATCATAAAGCTATGGCTACATCATAGATATAACAACAGTAAAATGTTGGGAAACATTATCTTAAGGTGTGTTGCTTTTGTTTATACTGCATTTCTTTAACTCTGTGAAGCTGTGATTCTTTGCCTGTGTACAACACCTGACAGTCTAATAAAGAGCTAAATGGCCAATAGCAAGGCAGGAGCAAGGGTAGGTGGGGCTGCCAGGCAAAGAGAATAAATAGAGAAAAAAAGGAGAGAGCAAGGAGGAGGAGGACATGAGGGGCCAGCCACCCAGCTGCACAGCAAGCCATGGAGAAAGAAGAAAGGAATACAGAGACAGACAAAGATAAAAACCCAGAGGTAAAAGGTAGTTGAGAAAATTTAAGAAAAGCTGGCAAGAAAAAAGGCAAGCTAAGACCAGTCACCCATAAACTAAGAATAAGTCTCCATGTGTGATTTATTTGGGAGCTAGGTGGTGGGTTCCTTAAAAAGCCAAAAGAGTAAAACATTACACAACACTAAAAGCTTACATGTGACTTACATGTATGAAATTTATATCTAAGGTAACTAGCTACTTTGAATAAAATAGAAACATTCTCCTTTAAAGTAAAAAAATGGAATTTATTGAAATTCTCCCCAGAACTGAGCACCGAGTTTGTGACTTCCTGTAAGCTATTGGAATCCCCATGTTTCTATATCTTCCCCCAGAAAATTTTATCAGAAACATTTATTTTTCCATTATAAGCAAAACCACTGAATTAGAAACTCTAAAGATCAAATCAGGAATAGATAGACCTTGACGTTTATGTTCTGGCCCAAGAACATGTGCTTTTGGCCTTGCACATGGCAACAAAGATCAATAGTGAGACTGGCCATCATCGTTCCTTACAGATCTTATGATATACAACTCTAGAAATCACCGTCAGTGATGATAATGGTTGAAACAGGAAGGTTTGGCACCTTCCTCTGTCCAGCTCACAGCTCCATCTTTTAGGAAACACTGCAGTCTTTGAATACTATAAACCAAATGCCAACAACGTAAGCAATGCCTTCTTTTCAAACATTGCCTAGTGCTTTATTCTGAGGTGTTCAATTTTCCTAGCTGAGTGGTGCCTCCTAGTTCTCAATCTTGGTGGTAGAGTGTATTTACCTGGGGAGTGCTAAAAATTGCTGATGTGATTTAACCAAACAGCATTTGATTGAGTTGGTCTCAGGTGTGGTCTGGGCAATATTAGGTTTTTAAATCATACCTAGGTCATTCTGGTGTTCTGTGAACTTTGGGGATTCCTGATCCAGTCCAATGACTGCCATCCTCTTCTTCCACATCTTTTCACAGAAAAAGCCAAACTTGGAAAGCTTAGGGCCTGCTCCTCATCAGCAGCTGGTCAGTGGCATTTAGCACAAAACATCCATTTGGCCAGTTTCCTTCTGAGGACTGAGACCAGGCAGTGAACTTGAGATGTTGGACAGCAGAATGCCTCTAGGATGAATCTGAGTGCTGGGAAGCCTCATTGTTGAATAAGAATCCCTCTGTCGTGTTGGCAGAGATAATTTCCACTTTGTAGATGTTAAAATTGATGTTCAGAAAGCTTTTGACAATAAGGTCACATATTTATATCTTCAGGATTGTAAACAAAATCTTAGTACAGCTGCCTCTACGTCTAAATTATTTTATTTTTAGAGTCATTTCTTCTATTTTCACACTTAAAAATGAACTGAATTCCAGCCTCACTCATGAATTCAGTGAAAGAAATCATTCTTAAAATAAACAGTGAAAAGTACGGTTTCCATGGTGGGGTATATAGTTCTACCCTCATGGCAATACAGAGTTAGCTGGCTTCTTTTTTTCTGCCGGTAAGTTACATAATGGTATTCATGTAAGAGAATTTTACTTATAGTAAGATCTCCTAAGAAACAGAGAGTCTCTTGGGAAATCTTCATTAGTCGGAGTGAAGGGCATCAGATTGTGTGTGAAATGACTGTATATAAATAACCACATTTATCGGTCCTGTTCTGAGAGTGGGAGGTAATTGCTGTTTCCCTGGGAAGGCTTGTTTGACTGAGTATTGATCAGTCAGCCCACTGGCTGGCAGAAGGAAGGCTGTTGGCAGAAGTACCCCAGCAGCCCCAGATTTGTGGGTCAAGGCTGGCCCTGGGAGGAGTGTCTGGGTTAATGGCATGTGAGTACATTAAAGGGGTCACCCCTGGACCACCTGGTTCATGGGGACAGGTGCTCTAAACTCTGAGGTCCAAGTCAGATATATCACAGTTACACATAAAAACTTTGTGTCATTAATCTAATGATGTTTGGAAATGTGCTCTCCACACAGCATCCATTCCTTCACCTCTTCAGAGTCCTTCCAATCACTGCCTGAACATTTGCTCCTTGTTCAACTAAAGCAAAAGTCTCTGGCCATGTACCTACTGATGGAGTTCCCTGACACACACCCTACAAAGTGAGTATCATTCATTATAGCCAGGGAGATCTGAAGAGATGCCCATAAGAATTCACTACTTCATCCATTGTCTTCTGACCATCAAGGTGAGAGAAAAATGCTGTAAGAATTTCTGTGTTTCCAGTGATGCTACTGACTTCAAGATTCTTGTCAGTGTTCTTGTTCTTTCTCTATCGCTATGATGGATACTGAATGGACTGATTCATGTATAGAGTAAAGGTTTGTTGGACTAGTGGCTTTGAGTTCTGAGAACTGGAACCTGTGCCTGGCCAGGTCTCTATCGCTAGTGAGGGCCTTCAGAGTCTCAAATCAAGTAAGAGCATGCTAGCCTGGGTCTCTATTCCTCTTCTTAGAGAGCCACAGCTCTGGACTGGGGGTGTAGCTCAGTGGGTACTGACCTAGCATGCTGAAGGCCTTGTGTTTGACCCTTAGTACTACCAATCACAAAGTAAATAGAAAAAGAAAGAAAAGTCATGGCCCCCAGTTGGATTAGCCTCTTTTGACTTCATTTTACTTTAATTATCTCTCCAAACTCAGAGCTCTGGATATCATAGTATAAATTTCCACCTTAACCCAAATTTCAACGTGAATTTTGGTGAGAAAATTCAAGTTATAACTGTAACGAAATCATTGTAAATGTGTTTATAAATAAGTGTATATAGAGATATAAATTGTTTTTCTTTCTTAGCGATGAGTAATGATAATTTACCCCCAAATTCCTTGTTCCTATACATTCTAAATATTCTATAATGAGGTATTTTACTCCTGTTTATAAAAAAAGCATATAGAATCTTTTCCTCTAAGGGCTATAACCATCCTGTCCTCTCCATCCAAAGCAATCTAATTACCTAAGTGCTGATTTACCTTAAAGCCAACAGAAGGGTTTCTTAGGACTCTGTTTCTTCACAGATTAAAGAAAGGTTGGAGTAGCCAAGAAAACATATTTAAAGAGCCCCAGGAAGGTTTAAAAGATATCACTGGCTATAAACAGCACCTAGTGGTGGTGAGAATGTTCTGTGTCGTGACTGCCTTCATGTAGATGCCCTGACTCTGAATTGTGCAGTGGTTTTGAAAGACTGGGAAAAGCTACATAAGGCGCACACTGGGCTCTCTGCTGTTTCTTGCAACTATATGTGAATCTTTCATTATCTCAAAATGAAGCTTTAATTTTTAAAATAATTTTAAGGTTTATTATTATTATTATTTTATGTGTATTGGTGTGAGGGTCAGATGCTGTGGAACTGGAGTTACAGATAGTTGTGAGCTGCCATGTCGGTGCTGGGAATTGAACTTAGGACCTCTGGAAGAGCAACCAGTGCTCTTAATCACTGAGCCATCTTTCCAGCCCCAGAAGCTTTAATTTTTTAATTTGTATTCATTTCAGTGCTGGAGATCAAACCCAGGACTTCACCTAAGCAGTGGTGCCAGTATTATGCCACTGAGCTACATCCCTAGCTTTCAGAAGTTTAACTTGGTTGCCTTGTAAGTAGTTATGTGTATACCCAAAGGCCTGGGCAGCTCTCATCCTGGATCAGAGAAACTTCTTTTGGCAGAGGGCAGTAGTCAGCACAGAGGCAAACAATTGTTCAAATTGATGAGAATAAGAGACTGAATGCTTAGCCCTAAGCGGGACGTCCTTATCAGCCCCTTACCCACACATTCTCATTCCTACCAATGCTGACAGTCATCAAGGAAACAAAGTGTAAAACCAGATAACGGGAAGAATGATGGGAAATGTCATATCTGGACATGACACGGTTGTCACATTTAGGAATTCACAGAAGTTACACACTGAGTATCAAACAAGCCGAAATTTGACATAAATGGGGAGGTGGTCTCTAGGCCCTGCAACTTTGCCTTCAAGACTGAGTTCAATTCATTCCTAAAGACCCACAATGAGGGTTAAAGGAGGGATTGGACTCCCCAAAACTGTCCTCTGACTTCCACATTCAGACTGTGGCAAGTGTGTGCTTTCACACACTGAGAACAAACAGATATGGAAATAAATATGAAAGAATGACTTCAATTTTAACTACCTCTGAAACTGTATATTCTGCAAACAACCCTAACTGCAGAACAGGTTATGTGTACTAACTTCTTTAGTTCCATAACTTGTGTGTATGTGTGTGTGTGTGTGTGTGTGTGTGTGCCTGGCAGAGAGAAAGCTCTCCTAAACACAAATTTTAGAGATCTTGTACGCATGAAGATCTTGAGTTCAGTTTCGAAATAAGCTGGTCATGGTAGACATAGAGGGCACAGAGGGCACAGTGAACATTGTGGCCATAATTGCCATAGTGGGATGGAGGATGTGCAATGGGTGCGGAGGGAATGATGGGCATGGTGGCACGGTGGGCATATAGGGTACAGTGACATGCTCTTGAAATCCCATCACTGAGGAGACAGAGACAGGTGGATCCTAGGGCATACTGGTCAACCACTATAGTTTTAAGATTTCAAGCCACTAAGAGACACTGTCTCAAAAGGAAAAAACAATAAAAAAAAGATAGTTCTCTTTCATTTGTTAGATGTAGTATTGACAGAAAGGCTTCACTATTAATCTCTAGCAAAGTCATTATAGAGGCCAATATTTAACATTCTCTCCTAAGGGTTTTTCCAGTGAAATATTTATTGCATTGCCTTTGGTATTTGCATTTGTCCTTTTTTAATGTCTCAAAATTACTTATTGAAATTATTGTAAACAAGAGGCCCAGAATTCTGTGCATGAATGATGTGTGTTTCGGGAGAAAGTACAAACTGGAGAGTGAGGCTGACTGCTTTCTTATCTGGACTAACTTTTCAGAGATGGGTGTAAGCACCCACAGAAGACAGACTGTCCCTTTTAGAGGTAAATGTAGGCATGCCACTGTCTGTTTAGAAACTATTGGATTACCCAAGCTCAGGGTCACCTCCTGTAACACAACCCATGGTATGTGTGGATATCTCCCTGGCCTGTTGTGTCTGCCTGTAAGAACTGGATCACAGGGAATCCCAGGGGACAGTGTTCTCCCTCTGTTGTTTTCAGTAGCAACTTGTCTCCTCTCTCTGACCAGAGTCTCATGTTTCCTAACAGCATCTATCTAGCTGAACCAGCCTAACTTGCTAACCTGTGATGGGGTAAGAGCGGATCCTTCCAAGTTCCCCAAAGAGTCTTGGTGACAGAGATGTGATGCCCTGTGGAAGGAAGGAGAAGAGCCTTCTGAGCCAGCTAATGTGGTTTACAAGAAGCATGTTGACTAAACTTTAGAGTGATCAGTGCAATACATGGATGTCCACAGTATTGCCTGTAAATCAGAGAAACTGCTGAGTAATTTCAGGTGGGTTCAAAGACCCAAATAGATAACCATCTTCTGGATGGGGACTTGCTTGCCAACCTGGCAATAACCTTGGATCAATTAACAATTTAATGACTGCTACCAAGGTTTGTCCTAGGTGGATGAAAGGTTTCTCCCCTTTTGCAAGAAAGGTGTTGTGAAATGTGGTCCATCAAGCATAATACTGGCCATTACCTTCTTAAACTCTCAGCAGCTGATTTCTTGCATTGAAACCATAACATTGAACCCAGGAGCATGGGAGAACTCACAAGACCCACCACTCCTGAAGCTAAAACAATTAAAAAGTCCTGGGAGGCAGAGGCATTTTCTTCTCTGGTATAACTGCCCATACATTTCCCACACTCCTGTAGGTCCCACCCCCACCCCCGCACCAAAGCCACACTTCTGTAAGACTGTTAAATTCATTGCTTCATCAAATCAGACTTCACTGAAATCATTTCTTTGGTTTGTCATCAGTGCTGTTTATGGGGTGAATAGATATTTGTCTCCCTAAGAAAAGTTCACAAAACAAGAAAGTATCTAGCCAAGCCAAGTAGAGTACTGTGAAAGACAAAAACACTAGAAGCTTGTTGACTTGAGTGGTGACACATGCCATTTACAACTATGAGCATTTGCAAGTCCTTTAACAGATAAAACCACTCTCTTCCTTTATTCCAAATCCTTCCCTCTGCTACTCCTGCCTCAACCATGTTCAAGAGGAAAAGAGAAGCTATGATCTTCCTGTACACAAGAAGCATTTAAAGCTCTGCTATCCTGCCCATATGAAGACTTACATGTTTATGGCTCTATCAAATATAGACACTAAAGTCACAATCCTATCTAGTATTGTGGGAGAAAAGGGCTCCCAGATCAACTGCTGGGATTGGACAAGGTTTGAAGTGGGGACAGGAGACAAAATTGATCTTGTGCCAGGACATTTATGCCAATTTATTGTACTGGTGTCAACTGTACTGCTAACATCTAATTGCTATTGACACTAATTGTTTTGTATATTTGAATTGCAAATGTTCATTGAGTCCAGATGGAGAGTCACAGACGTGTGATTCCTGCCATAAGCTGACCTCTTTGTCTTGTGGCAATGAAGGCCACACTCCATGATGAGTCCCCTCTGTAAACACCTGGGAGATGACATCACTGAGTATGTAACCTCCTCTAGGAGCTCTGTGACTTCCCACCATTGTTGACACTTGGGGCACAGTGCTCTTCTTGCATTATGAACATCTGGCTCTACCCATATCACTGCAGCTCTTTAAACAGCTTTTGGCTTTCTCGAGAACTTGCACTCCAGCGATGACATGCCTGCAGACCCTCTCCACTCTACAAGCCCCAATCATTTGAAACTGATGAAATGGCTTTGTCAAAACCAAACTTAAGAATATATATGATTCAACCTCCTCTACCTTGTCCGACTTGCCACTTGACCCTTAGGCTGTCACTGGATGTGACTGTCACCAGAAAGTGGTCACCACTTGGTCGGTTTCTAGGTAGCATTTTGGAAATGCGAGGCAGCTTTCTGTTTCAGTTTTGTTTGTTTTATTTTTTTCCTTCTATTGAAAATATATTTTCTTACATAATATATTCAGACTACAGTTTCCTTTCTCTCTCCCCCTCCCAATTCCTCTCAACCTCTTCTATACAGATCCACTCCCTTTCTGTCTCCCATTAGAAGACAGGTTTCTAAGGGATGATTGTAAAATAAAATAAAGCATAATACAATAAAATATAATAACATAAATCAAAAACTGACACATTGAAATTATACAAACAACCAGAAGGAAAAGAACCCAAGAGAAGGCCCAAGAAACAGAGACTCACTCATTAGAACACTTAGGAATCCCATAAAAACACTGAATGAAACCATAATATATGCACAAAAGACTATAGGGCAAAAGAGAGAAGAAAAATATATGAATAAAATAGAATTTTTAAAAATAAAGAAAAAAATCTCTTTTTTGTTTGCAAATTTTTGTTTGCAAATGATAATCAATGGGAAGTTGCTTCTGGGTTAGGGATGGGGGCCTGTGTCTGCTTCTCTCACTGCTAGGACACCATTTGGTGCAGAGTTAGGGATGGAGGCCCATGTCCACTTCTTCCACCTCTACAACCCCATCTGGTGCAGACCCACGCAGGTCCTGGCTCTACTGCCTCAGTCTCTGGGAGCTCATTTGTTCCTCAGTCCCATTGTGTCTAGAAGGCCTTGTTTCCTTGGTGTCCTCCATTCCTGCTGGGCTCCGACACTCTTTCCTATGACTCTTGTACAGGGTTCTCTGAGGAGAGGCACTGATGGGGACATCCCATTTACGAATGAGTACTCCGAAGTCTCTCGCTCTCTGTATAATGTCTGGGTATGGGTCTCTGTATTTGTTCCCATCTGTTGCAGGAGAAAGCCTCTATGATTATGGCTGAACAAGGCATTGCTCATATACCACTGAGTTTACCAAAATGTTTTTAGAAGTTATTATGTTATTTATTTAGAACAAATAAGATTTTGGTTTTACCCCAGTACCTGGGCTAGCTTAGTCTCAGATTCTTGGTCACCCAAGCAATGTTGGCTAGGAGATCTGACTTGTGGAGGGGGCCTAAATCAGTCATTGGTTGATTAATCCCACCAAACTGCACTAGCAATTTCAGGCAGTTCACCATTGTAGATAAAATGGTCTGTGGCTGGGTTGGTGTTTATGTTTCCCTTTGGAAGGATGTAGAGTACTTTTCCATAGCAAAGATGCTAGAATATAGGGGTGAAGGATCTATGTGGGTCCTAGCTTGATTTCTCCATGTTGAAGGAGTTGTATAGGTGTTGCGTGAAGCAATGGGGCCATGCCTTTAGTTTATGGAGAGCAACCTAAAAGTCTTGGCAAGAGCCTGGGTTATTTGGGGATTCTCATGGACTCTGTCTCTCCCATCATTTGGTGATTTCATTTAGATCACCTTCATATATGTATATATTTCAGAAAGCATCTATAGTGTAAGGTTCTCATACTACTGCTCAAACAACCCTTAATTTCTGCTGTCTCTCTCCGTCCTCTCTCCCTCATCATGGTCTTCTGTCCTATCCCCCGTTCCATTCCCCACCCTGTCTATTCAGAACTAATCTATTTCCCTTTCCTAGGGAGACCTATCTGCCCCCGCCTCACCACCAGCCCATCACTCTACAGCCAGTCTCTGTGGTTCTCTGGATTACAGGGTGATTATCATTGACTTAACAGAAAATAGCCAGATAGAAGAAAATACATACCACATTTGTCTTTCTGGGTCTGGGTTACCTCACTCAGAATGATTTTTTTCTAGTTCCATTCATTTACCTACAAAGTTCATGATTTCATTTTTTTAATAGGATGCCATAAATGTACCACATTTTCTTTATCCCTGTATCTGTTGAGGGACATTTATGCGGCTTCCAATTTCTGACTGCTATGTACAGAACATCACAGAACATGGTCAAGCAAATATCTCTGTGGTAGAATTTGCCCAAGAGTGCTATTTCTGGATCTTGAGGCAGATTGATTCCCATCTTTCCGAGGAACCACCACACTAATTTCCAGAGTAGCTGTACCAGTTTTTGCTCCTAATTTCGATGGATGACTGTGGCCTTTACCTGCTCACCAGCGTGAGCTGTCACTTGTTAATTGATCTTAGCCATTCTGATGGGTATAACTTGAAATTTCAAAGTGGTTTTAATTTATATTTCCCTGATGACTAAGGATGTTAAACATTTTTTAAAAATAAAGAACATTTATTTATTATGTAATAAAGTGTTCTGCAGGCATGTATGCCTGCACACCAGAAGAGGGCACAAGTTCTCATTATGTATGGTTGTAAGCCACCATGTGGATGCTGGGAATTGAACTCAGGACCTCTGGAAGAGCAATCAGTGCTCTTAACCCCTGAGCCATATCTCCAGCCCCTATGTTAAATATTTTTTCAAGTGTTTCTCAGTCATTTGAATTTGCTCTTTTGAGAATTCTCTGTTTAGATCTCTACTCTGTTTTCAATTGGTTTATTTATTTTCTTCATGTCTAGTTTTTAAAATTCTTTACATATCTTGGATATTAGCACTCTATTGGGTGGATGTGTATTTGCTAAAAATTCTTTTCCCATTTTATAGCCAACCACTTTGTCCGAAAGGCAGTGTCCTTTGCCATGCAGAAGCATTTCAGTTTCATGAGGTCTCATTTATTATTTTTTTTTATCTTAGTACCCGTGCTAAAGATGTGCTTTCCAGAAAGTCTAATTCTGTGCCAATGTGTTCAAGGCTATTCTCCACTTTCTCTTCTATCAGGTTCAGTGTAACTGATTTTATGTTGATGTCTTTGATCCATTTGGAGTCAAGTTGATTTATTGGTGGTGGTGTTATATACTCTTTTCATCTCTAATTTTGTTAATTTGGATATTTTCTCCCTGCCTATTAGTTTATTTGGATAAGAACTTGTTTATTGATTTTCTCAAAGAACCAACTCTTTGTTTCATTGATTCTTTGTAAGTTTTTATTTGCTTGTTTTCTATTTTATTGATTTCAGCCCTCAGTTTATTTCCTGCCTTTTACTCTTTTTGGGTTTGATATCTTTTTGTTCTAGAGCTTATGGGTGTGTTGTTTGAGATTTATCCATTTTTTGTGTGTAGGTACTGAGTGCTCTGAACTTGCCTCTTAGAGACACCTTCATTGTATCCCATTAGTTTGGATATGTTGTATACTTACTATCATTCAATTATGAAAAGTCTTTAATGTCTTTCTTAATTAGTTTCATGTTTTCATTAGGATATATATTATTACATATAATAATTATTTGTTATGACGTGTATTGTAGTGAATTTTTGTCTTATTCATTTGCTATAGTCATATTATCCCACTTCCACCAAACCCCTTCCTCTTCCCAAGTTTTCTCCTTCAACTTTAATATCTGTTTTTAAACAACTCTGTGTGTGTGTGTGTGTTTGAGTGGTGTATATGTGTGGTGTATGTGCATATATTAGGATTAAGCATGTCTATGCATGAACATAGAGACAAGAGGACTTCATGTGTCCTGATCTATCACACTCTGACTTATTCCCTTGAGACAGGATCTCTCATTGAACCTGGAGCACACATGAGCATGTGTGCACACACACAGACACATGTACACACACATACACACACACACCCCACACACAAAAAGTCACTAAAGTCAGCAGTTCAGCTTCCCTTGAATCCCTATCTATACCTTGTAAGTTGGCAGGAGATTCTGTCTGAGGCAGTGCCAACCTGTGATCCACAGCTACTTTTGGTGCCACTTGGAGAGCACCAACAATTTTAAACAACTTTTCCCAGCAGGGCAGCTTTGTATCAGGGACTGTACTAATGTGGAAGCCGTGTCTTGACTACTTCCTTCTGGAAATTGTGACATGCATGTTATTTAAAGTCATGAGAAATGTCTCTTGTGCTTAAGAAAGCAAAGCTTCAGACCTTGAAGGTGTTCAGATGATTTCAGCTCACTGTCCAGGATCCTAATGGAGGACAGCATTCACAAAGATTTCCTCTTGGGCAGTTGCTAATATTTTTGCTGTACTTGCAGCAATAACCACTAGTCAAAGACCAAAACAGAAAGCAACCTGACAGATTTTTAGAGTGGACCCTGAGAGGGTCTAGGATTGGTTTCAATTTGATCTAGGAACGGCAGAGGGAGGTTATGAGTGATTGAGGCCAACGTTATACTCCGGTTCTGTCTTTAGAGTCCTGTGAATAGTAGATTTAATTAAAGTCTGTATCAGACAGGTTGAATGGATTTGGTCTTAGCTCCTCTTAAATAATCAGAATGGTTGATGAAGTAAGGTATTCACTGGAAATGTACCAGAAGCTCAGGTAATTGGGTTGACCAATGACCTTCAAAAGAGATATCTATAACGAGCCTTTCTCTGTCCCACCAACCAGCTCCCAAATGACACAAAGACTTATTAATAATTTTGAAAGCTCAGCCTATAGCTTAGGCTTGTCTCTAACTAGCTCTTGTAACTTAAATTAACCCATTTTTATTTTTTAATTTTCTTTCCTTTTATTTGTTCTTTGTGTCTTCCACATCATGCATCTCCAGCCCATTCATTTCCCTGTCCCTTTGTATCCGCCCTCTGCCCTTGCAACCTTCCCCCAACATCAAATAAAATAAAATTTAAGAGAAAAAAAGAGAAGGAAAAATCAATCTTGTCATGGACGCTGTGGTGTGACACAGTGAGTCAGGCAGTAAACCTTTTTGTCCATGTATCTTTACTTACAAGTGTTTATTACAGAGTCATTGGTCTGGTTGGAGGCCTCTGGTTTCTGCTCCACTATTGATGTCGGTCCTTCACTGGGACTCCTCTTGGCTATCCTGCTGTTGCTCTGTGTTGTGGAGATCTTGCAGCTTTGGATCTGCAGGACCAGTCCCTTCATGTGCTCCAGCAGATCACAGATGGGTGGGCCAACTCAACCCTGGCTCTGGGCCTAGGTAGTTGCAGGTTGTTCAGCCCACCAGCTCTCCCTTGTCCACTAGAGTGAGCTCTGCTGCGCTGTCCTGGCGAGTTCACCCCTTGCAGTGATAGGCACCGGGTGGGGCTGGCTCTCCTACTTTCGTGTGCTCAGGTTGGGTCTCCCACACATACACCTTGAGGGCCAGCTCTACTGTATTGTCCAGGCCTGGTGTAGGGACCACCTTCCTGAGTGTTCCTGCTGAGGAAGAGCAGGGGTACCTCTCCCACTCTCCTGACCTCAGGGCTAGGTTTCCCACCTGCCTCAGGCATTGATGGGCTGGGGGGGGCATCTCTCTCCTACCCATGCTGTCACCTAACAGATGAGTCCTGTTGGGACAGCTATCCATCCCATGCTCACAATATCAGGACTGGCTCACCCATACCTCTGCCAGTGGGGTTGGCTCTATTGTGCTGCCCACATGAAGTGCAAGGTCTTCTCTCCCAAGTGTTGTGGCCGGTGGACAGGGGTAGCTCTCCTGCTCTCATGCTCCACATGATAGATGAGTAATGTAACCCATTTCTATTAATCTACATTTGACCATGCACTTTTGGCCTTTCATTTTGTATGTCTAACTCTGTTCATATCTTGTTGCCATCTCCTGCATGCCTAGATTTGTCCTCCTTTTCCTTTCTCTCCCTGAAAATCAAGCCTATACTATAGCTCCTGCCTACCTGTTGGCCATTTTTTTTTTGGTTT
>LOEQ01002002.1:226562-249603 GCA_001685075.1 Bramus lutescens | reverse complement strand
AGATCAGGCTGGCCTTGAACTCACAGAAATCCACCTGCCTCTGCCTCCTGAGTGTTAGGATTAAAGGCATACATCACTACCGCCCAGCTTGACCATTCAGCTTTTGATTACACCAATCACAGCAATATATCTTCATACCATGTACAAATATCCAACAACAGATATTTCTCTGTGTTAATGCTCTGACCCTGGAATGTGATCTTAATTAGAAACACACGCACGTGCATGTGTGTGTGTGTGTGTGTGTGTGTCTTCTTCAGACTCTTTATCTCAAGAGAGATCATCTAAATTGTCTAGAGAGCCCCTATATCCAACAAGATGTCCTTATGACAGACATGGAGGTGAGGTGTAAGGTAGAAGAGGAGGAGGTCATGTGAAGATGGAGGGAGAAGTTGAAATGATGCAGCTGCAAACCAAAAGATGCCTGGACCACCAGGGTCTGGAAGGAGCAGGGAACAGGGAGCAAGGAACCTAACCAAGCCCTGTGAAGCTTCAAGCAAATAGCTTGGGTTCCCCCCCCCACACACACACACTGTGGTATTTTGTCATGCTCAATAAGCAAATGAAAGGAGTACTGGCTAGTGCTTGGAGAAACTTCCTCCAAGATATCTCATGCTCCTGAATAGCTTTCAAGCAAGCTGGTAACTGCCCTCCACTCTGGATTATCTTTTTGAGCACAGTTGTTTCGTGAACGGGCTTGGAAGATGCAGTGTTTCTCTGTAGAGCAAAGGGTGTATAAGGCTATTGGCTCTTTAAAAGATACAGGGTTTCCTCACAAAGACCTGGACAAGATGCAGCCATCCAGAGTCCCAGCTTGGATGGAGAAGGGCTCGTGGAACACCACACCTAGTGGAGGAGCTAGTGGCAGTTTATGGCACTTTTCTTCAGGGATGCAACCCCAGGTAGGTTGCTACACCCTAGTGGGTGACTTAACACTCATACACATGTGGGCTGCACAGAGTGGACTCAGTAGATTAAGAACTCAAGAAGTTTAAAGGATGAAGTGATGGGGAAAATGGGAGGAGTTGGAAGGGATAAAATGGGGATACGTTTGATCAAAACACATTGTATACATGTATACAATTCTCAAATCATTTAATATAAATATTCCGCTAAGTACAGGTTTCTTCCCTGTAAATCTATCATGTGTTTGCCATCCATAGCATAACACTTTGTGGGGACTAGGGCTTTGGGAACGGGCATAAATTTGTTGATACTGGGGAATTATGGATGTAGCCAAGTTGTAGAATGCCTGCCTAGCACACTCTAGAACTCTTCTTCCTTGGTTTGGGTATGGAGGGGTATTTAACCAGACGAAGGACAAGATGGCTGCCCCACACTCTAGATCTCTTCTTCCTTGGTTTGGGTATGGAGGGGTATTAACCAGACAGAGGACAAGATGGCTGCTCCACACTCTAGAACTCCTCTTAGCCACAGAAAGTGTCACCTTCCTGAAGGACTCTTCTCACTATACTCATTCCATGACTTCACTTTCTGTGAGCATCTGGTTGCATGGGAAAGGGTGCTTCTGGCATCCGGAAAGCCTTAAAGGCAATGGCATCTGGACTCATGAATACAGTCTTTTTGTCTGTCCCTCCTAAAACAGATAAACTTACCAACAGTTAACAAAAGGAGTAACTGTTGTCCTTATCAAGACTCCTTCGGTTATGACAGAACAAACCCCAACCAAAATAGCATAACTAAAAATAGATTTACTGACTCAGTCAGCCAAAGTCCAGAGGTGCCTGGATACATATCAGAGACCCAGGACACTGCAGCAAGGCCAGCAGGTGTCCCCTCTCTCTCTGAGCCTCTGACTCTCTCCCGCCTCTGCTGTTCTCCTTCAGCAGCCTCCTTTCTCACTGCCCATGAGCATCTTTTCTTTGAAAGGCATTAGAGTGGTCCTGGCTTCTGCCACCCTGCTTTGTAACTCTAAATGAGAGAAGGGGCTCCTTCCAAGAGCTCACATAGAGAACTCTCAGGTCCAGCTTGGGGCACGGGACCTTTTAAGGAACCACTTTCTAAGTGAAAGTAGGTGGACTTGGGTCAGGTATCAAAACCTGTGCAGTGAGACCCTCATCGCTTCTCCACGGCATGAGGAAGGCTAAGCTTCCCCACAGTAAGGAGAGATGGAGTGTGGGGAATAGAGGCCCTAGCCTGCCAATAGGGGCCCCACCGAGGGCTTGTACTGACACAGGTCTCATAGGGCTATTCCTCAGTTACACAGGTCTGAATGCACATCCTGGATTTAAAACCCCAAGGCCCACCCCAGGGACTCACTTCCTCCACTGAGACTCCACCTCTTAAAGGTGCCACAACTATCCAAAATAGTGCCACCATCTGGACACCAAATATTCAAACATATGACCCCATGTAGGACCTTTGGCACCGAAACCACAGCAGGCAGGGCGCTAGGTGTGTGTTATAATTATAATTATGCTGGCTTGCCCTGTCCCCTGGGAACCCTGTCCCTTTAAGAGACAAGGTCCGCCCATTCCCAATCTCCCCCTTCCTGCCAAGGCAAGCTGGTCTCCATTCTCTACTTGCTCTCTCTACCCCCTCGTCTGAAGAGGAAGCCTGCCTCCCTCCTCCTGCCTCCTTTTCCCTCTCTTTCTCTCTTTCCCCCATATCACCCTACCCTATACCCTCCCAGTACCCACTAAATAAGCTCTCCAAACCCAAATTCTCTCTGCGTGGAGCATCTGTCTGTCCCTTACCCACCGCAGCAGGGGGATCTGCTGGGATCATTCGCACCATAAATCTTTCACTGTGTACATGCCTAGTCAGAGCTACACTTAGGCAAATGGCCACTTTATCACTTTCTGGGCCTGGATTCAGGCTGCCAGTCAGCCAGCACTCTCGGCCTACTTTCAATCACTAGTGTTCTCGTTTGACTTGGAAGCACACTATTTCCTATGTGTTGAAGACTTGGCCTCCGGTTAGAGGTGCTCCTGAGAGGTAGAAGTGAGTCCCTCAGACATGCCAACACCCTTTCCATGCTGATTACTATTGATTTTCACGTCGTGTTTCATAGCTAGTGACAGTCATTAGAACAGGGGCAGCAAAAATGCCCTATGCATTCTGCACCTCTCCGTTCATATCCTCCTAGGGGATGTAACTAATTTGTCAGCATGGTCCTGCTCACTGTGTAGACAAGGCAGCAGAGTCAATAAACCTGTTCAGGCAGGCAACAAGCCCAGCCAAGCGAAGGTGGAGTAGGTGTGTGAAATCAGGCCTTGTTTATCTCAATTATACAGTCCTACACCGGTTAATTCTCTCGCTCCCCTTCCCTCTTGTCCTCCCTTCCTCCATGGCCAACCAGCACTAGGACGGCCTATGGAAATTTCTTATGGTACTAGAAGGATACTGCAGCATAAGGAGGACCTGTGTAAGATTCTCGGGGTACTGAAAGGTACCCCAGAGGCCCTGATTTAAAGACTTGATCCTCTGCTTGGTACTATGAGAAAGTGATACCTGGGTATGGTGGCACACTCCTTTAATCCAGCACGTGGAATGCAGAGGCAGGTGGATCTCTGTGAGTTCAAGGGCAGCCTGGTCTACGTAATGAGTTCCAGGACAGTCAAGGCTACATGGAGAAACTCTGTCTCAAAGCACCACCACCAACAATAAAAAGGAGTCTTCAAAGGGCCAGGCTTAGCATAGTAGTAATTTTTCTGTTGTGGTAAAATCCCATGACCAAAGCAATTCATATAATACATCATGGCAGAGAGGCAGAGCAGCAAGCCCCAGGCATGGCCAGGAGCAGGAAGCTGAGAGCTCACATCCCTTACTGCAAGCACAAAGCAGAAAGAGCAAAGAGGAAGTGGGGTCAGACTATAAACCCTTAAATCTCACCCCCCACACCTAGTGACATTCTTCTTATATCAAGGCCATACAGCTTAGACCTCAGAACTGGGGACACTAAATATTCAAATACCAGAGTCTATGGGGGACATTTCTCATTCAAATTGCCACACGGAGTGAGACTTTTATGTCATTAGGTGCTTGCTTCTAAAAGAAGCTGTGAGTTCCCAGTCTCTTTTTCTCTCTATTTTACTTCATTGCTACCATAAGGTGAGAACCAAAGTTCAGCCTCACGAGAGGCCTGAAACCATGAGCCCAAATTAACCTTTCTTCTTACTGTGTTGATTCTCTCCGGTATCTCATTACAGTGACAGAAAACTGGCTAACATACATAGGCACGTTTTCCTATTGCTTACAAGCAATAGACATCCATCCAGATATCTGTCAAGTAACCCTTCTTACTTTCCTTGTTGAAGAATAAATAAACTGAATAGCAGTATGGTCATCAGAAACATTGAAGAAAAGGGGAAAAAGAGAAAGCATAGCTCCAAAGATCTAAAACAAATGCACACTTAGGCTGTTTTACAAGATAAATACAGAAATCGCCTTTGGAAAAAAGCTTTACACGGTAATATGGAGCTGGGGGTGGTGGTGCAAATTTGTCATCCTAGCTACCAGGGATGCTGACGTGGGGGTGGGGGCTGTTAATTCAAGGTCAATCTGGGCAACACAGCAACAGAGATCTCATTTTAAAAAAGAAATCACGTAGATAAATAAGTGTGGTGTCTCATACCTGTAGTTTCAGTACTTGAAAGGCTAAGGCAAGCAGACTGCCAAGAGCTTGAGGCCAACTTGGTCTGTGTAGCAAGTTCCAGGTCAGCATGAACCATGAAATGAGGCCCTGTCTCCAAAAGCAGCAGTAACAGGGCACTACAGAAACCAGACAATGTAGTGAACTGAATCTGAAAAGTAGAAGGCAAATTACGAGTCCCTGCAGAACCACAGAGGTGGCAGGAAGGGCACCGGCACATGGAGCCAATCAATGACGAGTCTTTAGTAATGGACGCCAGTACCTGCGCAGGCCCGTGTTGTTGTGTGCGTTAGTTCTTCCGATGCTTAGGGAGCAGACCGTTCTTATTACGTTCACCCTGTCCTAGAGAAGATGTGAGAGAGAAAGCTCTCCACTCATCAGAGGAAACTGTAAGTACTCTCCCTATCCAAGCCAGGCAAGGAAGCAATAGAAAAGAAAACTATGGATCAGTTTTACTTACAGACAGACTTAGTTATACTAACTAGAGTTAGTAGACCAAATTGTCATTGTGCTAATAATACAACACAATGAATTTCAAGGAAGCAAAAATATTTTAATATTCAATAAACATAAATCACATAGATGGAAGAAAACACCAGGAAAGCCTACCATTTGCTCAAGTTGTAAAAAAGGGACTTTGGTAATCTAAGATTGGAGGGTAATGTCCTTAAACCGATGAAGAGTAACAGTCAAAAAACCTTATCACACATTATACTCAATGCTGAAATGCTATTTTTTTTCCAAAAATCAGGTCCAAGGCTTCACATGGTGGTATACTCCTGTGATCCTATGTGATCCTAGAACTCGGAAGAAAGTTAGCCTAGGCTACACAGAATTTGCCTCAAAAAACAAACAAACAAAAAACCAAAACCCAAGACCTGAAAATAAATAATATAAACCTGATTTGTAATCGGTACAAACGGGGTATGAATACATGTTTTCAGTATTGGTCTAAAACCACAGCTATACAGGGAGACACATTAAAGATCAAAGGGGTATTACTAAAGACAAAGAAAGGAGCTAGGCACAGTAATACATACCCTTAATCCCAGTTCTTAGAAGACTGAGGCAGGAGGATTACCAAAAGTTTGAGACCAACCTGAGCTACAAAGCAAGTATCATACAGCCAGGGCTACATAGCCCCGTCTAAAACAAACAAAAATCAAATAGTTACTTCTCACAGATAATACTGATTCTGACATGTAAGACAACCTACGAGACATTTACAATTTATTAAACATCTCTTATGGCATAGATTGTTGTATTGGGGAATACACAATTCACAGGCATTTAAAGACTACTACGGCATTCCAGACTTTGGTCAATTTGTAGAGTATGACCTGGTAAGAAGAGATTAGGATCCTGACTTAAAGTTCATAATCTGGTGGTGGAGCTAGGCAGTTAAAATGATATCACAGTAAGATTAGTGTCACTACAGGGGGACTGGTGACTGGCAGTGGCTCCAGAAATCTCTGATCTTGGGAAGATACAGGGAAAAGGTTCTCCAAAGCTTCCCAAAGGATCTGGGACACCACTGAGGGTTGAAGGCTGAAGAGTGGTCATGCCAAGATCCCAAAGAAGAGTCTGGCTGAATGAGTGCCCCTTAGGGCGTGAGAGGCAGGAGAGCCTGAAGGCTTGAGAGGAGAGGATGAGGTGGGAGGCGGGAAGGGAAGGGCCTTGAAAGCCTTGCTAAGTAGTTCGAGTGCTCTCCTAAGGACCTGCAAGGCACCCAAGGCGACGAAGCAGCTTAAACGTTAGAAAAACAGCCATGTCTGCAGTGTAGGGGTGAGTGTGGAGAGCAGCAGCCAGGCTGGAGAGCAGGGAAATCTGTGGAGAGATGAGGATGGCCAACAGAAGGCTGGGAGGAAGCAAGAGGGCTTGTGGTACAGAGGGAGGAAGATGGGCTAGGGCAGTGTAAGTGGGATGTGGGAGAGAGCAATGGCAGTCATTTTGTACACAACACCAATGACTGAGAGGAAATGCGCCCAGGCTGTTGAAATCCTCTCTTAGCTGTAAAATTACGCCTGCTTTTGTTTCCTTGTCTGTTTTTTAAAAGTTTTCTATTAAGTAGAGTGCTTTCAGTACCAGGAAGTAAATTACTGTTTTATTTCTCCTAACATTATCCTTCAGAGCTTGGCTCTCAGTGAGAACAGCTTATTACAGCCCATGCTAACAGAATATTCTCTCAGGGAAAACGTTGTGCTCTTCACTGGTGGCTTCGGATGGCAACGTGTAATCCCCTTGGGCCTTGGTGTTTTAGAAGCTGGCAAATCACATGAAAAGGCAGGGAAAGCTCGGGCTTTGCGAAAGCAGGGACCTTGATTGCTAACACTTAGCAGGCTTGGGAAGCCTCTTAATCTCTTTAGAAATACTATCAGTCTCTCAGTGCCAAGTGGAATAAAGCTCCTCAAACCCACGCTGACATCAGCGGTCACGTGGTGCTGCCAGTGGGCGAATACAGAAAAACCTTTCCTGGCATTTATGACCCTCAAAGTCTACTCTAAATCAACCCTCCATAGCTGTCTTTTCCATGGGTCGTTGTTCTTTTAAACCTCCAGTCAGGGCTTGGAGAGATGGCTCAGTCCTTAAGAACACTTGATGCTCTTGCAAAAGATCCAAGTTCTGTTCCTGACACCCAACTCAGGCTGCCCATCAGTGCCTGTATCTGCAGATGCAGGGCTGTTGACACCCTCTGGCCTCTGCAGCCACCTGCTCTGTATACACAGAGGCACACATGTATGCAAAAGTGAAAATAAAGTATTTTTTTTTTAAAGACAACCTGCTCAGACATTCCGGTGATGTTTAATTTCAAATCTCACCCTGACTGGATTTGTTCTGGTTCTATGGCGTAAGTCCGGATTACCCTCTCATGTGTCCTTGAGGAAGTTTCCAAAGAGGATTAACTGAGAGGGCAAAACTCCCCTGAAACACAAACACCACCCCTGAATGCAAAAGGAAGCCCCAGAAAGCCAGCTGAACATTGGCATTTCCACTTTTCTGCTTACTTGCCTCTCTCTCTAGATGTGAACAAGCTGCCCCTCCCTCCCCTGCCGTACTTCCGTCCCTGAAATGCAGGCCCAATAAACCTTCTAACCTGTAGGGTGTTTCTACTCAGGTATTTGATTACAGCAATAAGAAAAAAACCACAGTTCTCTTTCTCAACAAGCCGTACCCTTGACTCTCTGCAAAGGAAGAGAGAGCAGCCAGACAAATTTCTAAGATGCCTTTTAGAAGACGCTTGATGAGCCTACTTCGCTTGAATTGTACCCTCATCCAGGATAACTGTGACCTGTTATATTGCATTCACCTTCAGGAACCCCAAGGCTACTACTGGATTTGATAAAGTTCAATGAATTTTGGGGTTCAGTCCCACAGGGCTCAGATCTTGCACAAATCATCCCATGGGGGCTGTTTTCGATTAATTTGGTGATTTTATATTCTTAAGAAAACAAACAAAAATGAGCTTTATTTTGTTTTGTTGTTTTCAGTACTAGGTATTCAATCTAGGCTCCGTGCATGTTAGGTGAGCATTCTACCTCTGATTTATGTGTTTACATCCCAAACTCTCAAGTTGTTCCTCCTGCCTCAGCCTCTCAAGTATCTGGAATGACAAGTCTGTGCCCGTAGGCCAGACTAAAAATACATGACCAACTTTCCGATGACGCAGACATCCAGGCCCATGCTGAAAATCCACTTTGCATGTGCTTCTCTCCAGATGACCTGTCTAATTCTTACAAGAATGGGAATATTGAAACTCTAAAGTGCAGCCATTCAGGCAGCGTGAGCAACGCCCCAGATCTTCGGCATCTAGAGAATAAATTATCTCAGGAATAACTGCACCCTTTCATCACCTCCTCCTCTTAACCCATTTTCTGAAGTTCAAAGTAGATTTCTCAGCCGTGGCCAGACAAAGCTTGGAAGCTTGGTGAGGAAAGGTGGGATTTCAGAAGATAAACAATCAGAGAAACATCTACACCCCCTCCCCAGCCTTCATTCCCCCCTGCCGCAGGATGACTAACAATTGAGACTATGTCCCTTGGGAAGTAGGGAATAAAAAGGCTAAGCGTGCACAAATTGAAGTCGGAATACAATTGCCGTTCACTCTTTCAAACATCCAGACTGTGAAGAGGGCCTCAGAGCCTGCAGAAGCAGCTTCCTCTCTTGGGATAAGAAAGTTGTAGCAATGGCTGACAACTGCTGGCTTCAAAGGGCTGGGCTGAGATAAGGCCCAGTGGTGTCCCAGACTCCAGCAGCCTGTCATCGGAAGGCCTGTGACTTGAAGGTGCTGATTGCCTCTCACAGCAGAAGGTTGAAGGCTGGACTTTTGGGGCAATAGGACATTTTTCAATGGACCCTTGGAGGAAGAAAGCATCCTGTTTGCTTTATCCAAGCCCAGGGAAGTGAAATTCCACTGTTCACTGTCCCCAGGAATTCTCTCCATTTGCTGTGAACCTCTGAAGCCTATTCTGTGGGGTACCAGATCAAGAGGAAAAGGACTTTGCAGGCCATTGTGATATGAGAGAAACCCAACCAAGGAGCCCAGGCTGGACACAATTGTTCTATCCAAAGTAAAAATAGCCCAGTGAATTTCCCCCCTTTGAGATGTAGAGCTTTATCTCTTGGCAGAACAATTCCTTCCTTTATCATTGTTTGGACAGCCTGTGAAAACAGGTCAAACAGAAATGCATCAATTGTTGATATCACTATATCCATCTTACCCTGTTATCACATGAGGTCTTACACTCCCATGTAGCCTGAACTGGCCCTAAGTGAAGACCCTCCAATCCCAGCCTCCTCAGTACTGAGATTCTAAACCTATACCACCACACTCAGCTTCCTTTGCATACTCTCTGATGCATTCCTTAAATGTTTAAGAAACCATTTATTTATGCACAGGAGTGACTTGAAAGTAGCTCTTTTCCTCGAGGGAAAAACTTCCAGGATGGGATGTAAACTAAATAATGGACATGTTATTTTCCAGCAATGAATCGAGTCTCAATGTTTTAGAAGACTTCATATGAAACTTTCAAGACCTTCCAAAGAGTGCCTTCCTCTCACCTCTATTTGCAGAGACAGAAGGATGAAGACCCTTGGACACTCAAGTGTAAAGAAATGAAATGAGATTCTTGAGAATTGGATGTCAGTGGGTCTTTGGTGTGGGAGGTTCTTCTGTCTATGTGTTGCTTTCATTGGTTAAATAAAGAAACTGCCTTGGCTTTTTGATAGGGCAGAACTTAGGCAGGAAAAAGAGAATGAATGCTGGGAGAAAGAAGGCAGGCAGGGAGAGCCGCCATGGAGTCGCCAGAGTCAGACATGCTGAATCTTTCTTGGTAAGTCATGACCTTGTGGTGAGCACAGATTAATAAAAATGGGTTAGATCAAGATGTGAGAGTGGGCCAGGCAGTAATTTAGTTAATACAGTTACTGTGTGGTTATTTTAGGGGGTTAAGCTAGCTGAGCGGCGGGATGCAGGACAAACACTTGCCGCACCTGTCACATGCTCAGTGTCAGCGGGTCATTAGCAAGCATAGGACACAGTACGAACATGTACCCACCTACCTGTCACATGCCACTTGGCTGCAAATTTAAGAGAGCATGTTGCTGGCCTAGAGCCAGAATTGGGAGCTGCAGAAATGTACTTTGGGCTGCCTGGAAAGGTCCAGTTGTCCCTGGAGCATGCTCATACTCCTGTAGAATCACATAACTCCTAGCTGATCGCTATACTCCGTTCCTTCTCTAGTTGGTAAATAGGCACGGTCCCATTTCCATAGTCTAGTTTTCAACAGAAAACCGGAACAATGTCTATCTTCTCATACTTCACTTACAGGTAGCATCTGATGGATTGTATTAATTTATGAGCTGAAAACCCACAGGCCCTGCTTCATAGCTCCCTGAACGAGATGTGAAGTACAGGGATGGTACTTCACATGCATTAAAAGCGTAATGTGCAAATCCTCCGGTTTGGCATCTTTCTGTTTCACCTTGTCATTGTTATGCCCAGTCTGTGGTGACCCCAAAAGACCAACAGGGAGACCAACTCACCGAAATGCAAAGTAGTTTATTGTGTGCACAATACAAGCTGGCAGGGACCTCGTCAAAGTGACTGGTGCCACAGCAGCAAGAGGAGATACCCTCTTATCTAAACGCAAAACCCAGAAAAGTCACATTAGCAATGTGTGGGGTGACAGGTTCAATCCTGATGGGCTTGTGCCTAGGGACTTTTCAGAAATTTTATTTTCAAACCTCGCCTGTTGCTTGTCAAATGTAATTATCAGCTGACCTTCATTTCAGGTGGAGACATTCTGCGATATCTGTATTTTCCATGTGGCTACCCTGTTATTTTGCCCCTAGCCATTTCTGAGGACTGGAGTGTTTTATGGAAAATAGCTGAAACAAGACGCAAGATGGAGGCAGAGGACAAAATGGAGGAACTTTTGTTCTTCAGTCATGAAGGGCAGGACATTTGACGCCTTCGGCAACAGAAGCAGATCGTTGCTTACCAGCACTGGGGTGTCTGAGAAGCTACTTGCTTTTGTTGTGTGGATCATTGTTGAGGATGATGACCCTTCAGGTAACAGTACTTGGTAGGAAGCCAGGGTATAGTAGGTTTTTTTGGTAACCCCAAATTTGACCCAATGATTCTGGAATATGTTTCTGCAACACATTCATAAAGTGTGAGAAAATCATGGGCTGGAGAGATGGCTCAGTTATTAAACTCTATCACTGTAAGTGGGGGGATCAAGTTCATGATAGGGGAACCCACAGAGACAGCTGACCTGAACTCCTGGGAGCTCATGGTCTCTGTATCGACAGCTAGGGGGTCTGTAGCCTGCATGGGACCAACCTAAGCCTTCTGCATGTGTGTGACAAATGCATAATTTGGCTTGTTTGTGGAGCTCCTAGCAGGGGGATCAGGACCTGTCCCTGGCTCTTGAGCTGGCTGGCTTTTGGGAACCTATTCCCCATGCTGGGTTGCCTAGCCCAGCCTTGATGCAGGGGGAGGAGCTTGGTCCTGCCTCAATTTGATATGCCATGGGAAGCCGGCCCCTTTCTGGATGGAGTGGAGGAGAGCAGTGGTGTAGAGGGTGATAGATGGGAGATGGGTGGAGGAAACAGAAGGAGAGCAAGGAGGGGGGACCGCGGCTGGTATGTGAAATAAATGAGAAAATTTAAAATACAAATCTCTGGCTGCTCTTCCAGGGGACCCCAGCTTCAATTCCTGGCACCCACATGGCGGCTAACAACAGTCTTTAACTCTGGTTCCACGGCATCTGATTCTGGCTGCTGTGTGCACACTAAGCAGAGACATACATGCAGGCAAAATGCCCACACACATAAAAACAAGTAAATAAAAAGTTAAAAACCCAATCCAAGTTGTCTTTGGGAATACTAGAAATAGTTAAGAATATATATCATGCATTCAGCACTTGCTACAATGGGGAATATTTTTAAAACCATGAAATTTTAACCTGCTATGTAAAAAGTCTGATTGCTCAGAATATAGAATGAACTCTTACAAGCTAACAACAAAACCACCAACAACCACATTAAAACCTGGGCAAAAGATAGAAATAAAATTCCTCCAAAAATTACTAGGGTCTAGAGAGATGGCTTGGGAACTAAGCGTATTTGCTCCTCTTGGAGAGGAGCTGAATTCAGTTCTGAGCAATAGGCCGTATCTCCAGAAAATCCAACACTGTCTTCCAGCCCTCTCCAGTATCTACACACAGACACATGCACATACACATTTAAAAAAACTCATTAAAATGTTTAAAAGAAGATAGCCAAGAATACACACATAATGGAGCAGGTCCTAGCTCCTTAAGAGGCGTAGGTGGAAAGACCCCAAGTTCCAAACCCACCTAGACTACTAATTGAGTTCATGGTTACCTAGGCAATTTAGTGAGAATTTCAGAAAATGAAAATGACTGGCTCCTGAGAGGCTCAGACTGTCACCTTGAACTCAATCCCTGGAATGCACATAAAGATGGAAGGAGAAAAAGGTCCCACAAAGCTGTTCTCTGACCTTCACACAGGCACCACGGTTGGTGTGCGCTTCCCTGTAACAATTCATAACATCAATTATGTTGTTAAAGAATTTGATTTTCTTAAGTAATGACAGGGAAGGAGGTACACTTCAGTTTCAGCCTTCCGCACATGTGTAAGGTCTCATGTTCAATGCCACTGTCACAAACACACACACAGTGTACTGAGCACCAAGGGTTGTCAAGGAAATGAAAACCAGATTATAATAAACTCTCATTTTCTACCCACTAGAATGAATGTAATTTTTGAAACTGGGACTGGGGGCTGGAGATGAAGAACACTTACTATTGCAGAGGCCTAGGTTCGTTCCATTCCCAGCATTTACATGGTAGCTTACAACCATCTGCAATTCTAGTCCCAGGGAACCTGACATAGCACACATACATACACTCAGGCATATATGTAAAATAAATGTGGTGGGTTGAATAAAAATGGCCCCATAAGCTCAGAGGGAGTCATGTTGTTGGTAGGTGTGGCCTTGTTGGAGTAGGTGTGGCCTTGCTGGAGGACCTGTGTCACTGGGTGATGATGGGCTTTGAGGTTTCAGAAACTCAAGTCAGGCCTAGTGGCGGTCTTCCTGCCGTCTGTGGATCCAGATGTAGAACTCTCAGCTACCTCTCCAGCACCATGTCTATCTGCATGCTACTGTGCACACTTGACAATAATGGACTAAACTTCTGACCTGTAAGCCAGGCAATTGAATGATTTCCTTTAAAAGAGTTTCTTTAACCATGTGGTCTCTTCACAGAAATAAAGCCCTAACTAAGATGTAAAATAAATAACCACTTTAAAACAGTGCTGTAATGTTGGAACAGCATTTGTCTAGCATGAATGGGGCCCTAGCTCAGAAGTGGGGAAGATAAGAGGTGGTGGCAGCCACTTTGTACCTTCCCATGCTGCTAGAGAGCACACAAAATAGTGCAAATGCTTGGAGACACACTGCAAACTCACACACAACTCTTCAGAGCAGAATTCCCACATTAGGACACAAAGGAGAAATAGTTTAAGTGCTTCCCAACTGATGCGTGCATAAATAACATATGGTGCGCCCATACCATGGAATACTAGTCATCAGTAAAAACCATCAAAACGCTGACACACCCTACAGCAAACATGTTCTGCCTTTCAAAACAAAGCAAGCAAGGGCTCCTAGTTAGCTCTTACTTCTCTTGTAAAGGACCCAAGTTCAGTTAGTGCCTACATCCAAATTAAGGCAGATCTGAAGCCTCTAACCTCCTTGGGTACCTGCATTCATGTGCACACCCTGTGCACATACCAAACACACATACACACACACACACACACACACAAAATAAAACAAACCTTTTCTTAAAAGAAACATGGAAAGTGAAAGAAGCCAGTAACAAAACACTTATAACTATAATTATATGTATATAAACACTATCGACAGAGACAAAAACAACAATTTAATGGTTTACTAGGGTTAAATATTAGGGTTAGGGTGAAAGCAGGGGTTGTTGGTGCTTCCATTATGTCCCCGGGTTCCCAGAACAAAGATCCACAAACGGAACATCTTAGAAAACGGGAAATTAATTTTGCATTCTAGAGGTTAGAAACCTGAAACCCAAATGCAGGTAGGACCTTGTTCCCTCTTAACTGACTAGGAAAGATCCTGCTGGGGCTTGCCCATGGTTTCCCTTCCACCAACTCCTCCCAGGTTCTCCCCACCTACCAACTCCTCCCAGGTTCTCCCCACCCACCAAAATCCACACCTTTTCTTTCTCTCTATAATTAGAAAACAGGAGAGAGAGAGAGAGAGAGAGAGAGAGAGAGAGAGCGCACAAGATACACACATATTCTCTTACACAGAAATCATATTTAAAAAAACAAACAAACAGAAACCATGATTATATTAGTTAGGGTTCTCTAGAGTAACAGAACATATAGAATGACTCTCTCTATATATGTCTAGAAAGGGGGTTTATTAGAATGACTTACAGACTTTGGCCCAGTTAATCCAACAATCTAACAATGGCTACCTATGAATGGAAAGTTCAAGAATCCAGAAGTTGCTCAGTCCAGAAGGCTGATGTCTCAGCTGGTCTTTAGTAGATGCTGGAATCCTAAAGGAGTGGATTCCAATGCCAGCGAAGGAATAGACTTGCTAGCAAGGTGAGAGAAAGCAGGCCAAGAGCAACTTCCTTTTTCCAGGTCCTTACCTAGGCTCCCAGCAGAAGTCATGGCCCAGATTAGATCTGGATTAGAGGTGCGTCTTCCTGCCTCAAAGATTCAGATTAGAAGTGGAGCTTCCCACTTCACATTCAGCGCAGAGATCCCTCACAGGTGTGCCCTGTATTGGGGGGGGTTGTTAATTAATTCCAGATGTAGTCAAGTGAACAGCTATCCCATATGTAAGCAAAAGAGACTCTACTGGAGAAAACTAGCTTTTCCTTTGGGAGTGGCTGTCAATTAGCGACAGCTTCTGCATGGGGCATCGGGGCTTCCGTTCACTGCACCCTCTCAGTGTTGGGACCCCATCCAGCTTTGCCCTTTGTAGGCACTGTGCGTGCTGCCACAGTCTCTAGTTTCTTATGTGCATTAGCCTTGCTGTGTCTAGAAGGCTTTGTTTCCTTAACATCTCCCATCCCCATGGGCTCTTAGCATCTTTCTAACTCATCTTCCATAGGGTTCCCTGAGTTCTGAGGGGAATGATCTGAAGAAGGCAGCTCTTTTAGAACTGAGCGTTCCAAGGTCTCTCCTCTCTGCACATTGTCTGGCTGTGGGTCTCTGTATCTGTTCCCATCGAGCAAAGGAGGAAGCTTCTCTGATGATGACTGAAGAAGGCATCGGTCTATGAGTACAGCAGACTGCTGTTATGAGTCATTCTATTTCCATTTTTCTTCATCAGAACAATAGTATTTGGTTTTCTCCTAGATAATCTCGGGGCTATCTAGTCTTAAGTTCTTGGCTACCCAAGCAGCATTGTGTATGGGTCCCGTCTAATGGAATGGGTCTTCAGTCAAATCAGATATTGCTTGGTTGTTCCCAAAAGCTTTGTGCCACGATTTCACCAGCGCATCTTGCAAGCATATGACACTTGTAAATCTGGGGGCTATAACTGGGTTGGTGTTTACCTTTCTCCTCTGGTATATGTGGAATGCTTTCTGATACTATAAACACTAGTCTGAAGGCATGAAGGTTCCGGGTAGGCACCAGATCAACTTCTCTGTGTTCAGGGAGTATGTAGGTATTGTCTTCAGCAATGGGATCTTTCCAACAGTTTGTGGAGAGTAATCAAAACCATTGTCAATAGCATGGGTTGTTGGGGTTCCCAAGGGACCTTTGGCCCAAAACTCAATTATATTTAACTAATTCCTGGCTCTGGAGTTTTCATTTGGTAAAGAGAGATATCTAATTGGGGCTTTGTTTCCCCTACTATTTGGTGATCCATTTTATATTTCTTTCATATATGTTTATATTTTAAGAAATGTCTTCTGTAGTTGGTTTCCACACAACCCCTCAAATGCCCTTAGTTGTCCTTCCTGGTATCCGCTCGCTTATTCATCTCTTCTCTTCCTCTCCTTTCATTTCCCCTCCCACAACCCTGTCCACTCATAACTCTATATTCTGTTTTCCCTTTCTCAGGAGATCCTTCCATCCCAACTAATCGCTTACTCTATACCTAATCTCTGCATTGTAGCCTTCCCATCAATGACTTAAGAACTAACATCCACATGTAGGCGAATATATATCAAAATTATCTTATTGGGTCTGAGTCACCTCACTCAAGATGATTTCTTTTCTAACTCCATTCATTTACCTGTGAATTTTGTGTTGGTTTTTTTTTAAAGAGTGAGCAACATTCTGTTGTATAAATGTGCCACATTTTTTTTATCCAGTTATTTGTTGATGGAGATCCAAGCTGTTTCCAATTTCTGGCTATTATGAATAGAACAATAATGAGCATAGTGATGGAAGTGTCTCTATAGAAGGATGTAGAATCTTTTGACATATTCCCCATAGTGGTACAGGTGGATCTTGAAGTAAATCTATTCCCAGATTCCCAAGGAAATGTCACATTGATTTCCACAGTGACTGTTCAAGTTTCAACTCCCACCAGCAATGAAAGCATATTCCCCTTACCATACATCCTCGCCAGCTTGAGCTGTCACTTGTTTTATTGATCCTAGTCATTTTGACAGGTGTAAGATGGAATCTCAAAGTAGTTTTGATTTGCATTTTCCTGATGGCAAAGAATGTTGAACACTTCCTTAAGTGTTTCTCAGACATTTGTGTTTTGTCTTTTGAGAATTCTGTTTAGATCTGTACCCCATTTCTATCTGGGTTATTTATGGTTTTTTTGTATATATTTTAGATATTAGTTATCTATTGGATGTGTATTTTGGGAAAGTCTTTTCCACTTCTGTGAGCTGCTGCTTTGTCCAACTAATGGTGTCATTTGCCTTACGGACACTTTTCAGGTTCACGAGGTCCCATTTATTGATTGTTGTTAGTTCCTGTGCTGTCAGTGTTCTGTTCAAGAAGTTGTCTCCTATGTCAATGAGTTCAAGACTATTCCCCCACCTCCTCTTCTATCAGAGTTCATGTGTCTGACTGACAATATAGAACATAGTTTAACCTGACCAATTCTTCAAAGATGGTATTTCAGTATTGGGTCATATTAATAGGTTCTTGGTATTAACATTTGAATGTTGTTTGAGGAAGTGCCATCTCAGCATAGACTGTGAACAAATAGGGAATGATTGCTAATGAATGCGAAGTTTGGAGGTGGGTCATAAAAACGGTCTACAATTGTGAGAATGGTTACCTAACTCTAAGACTATGCTAAATGCCATGGGTTGTAAGCTTTCTTCTTGGAAACATTTTAAAAATTCTACTTGTTTTTATTTCATGTGTCTGCATGTTTGCCTGCATATATGGAAGAGCACTTCATGCATGGCATGCTTGGCACCTGCAGAGGTCAGACAAGAGTGTAGAGTCCCCTAGAGCTCAAGCTACAGATGTTTGGGAACTGCCTGAGGGGTGCTGGAAACCGAACTTGATTTCCCTGCAAGAGCAGTAAAAATTCTCCCTCCCCCAAGAGATTAACTTTTATTTCATGCATGTGTGTATGTGCACCCTGTGTGTGCAGGTGCCTATGAGGGCCAGAAGAGGGTGTGAGACCCCCTAGAGCAAGGGTTACAGGTTATTGTAAGATAACTTTGTGGATGCTGGGAACCAAACTTGAGATCAGCAAATGCTCTTAACTGCTGGGTCGTTTCTCCAGCCTCCAGCAGTACATATACTTAACCCCTGAGCCATTTCTCTAGATTAACAGAGCTATGAATTGTATCTCAATATTAATACTGTTACTGTAAAGTGAAGCACCGAAAATACCATCCTTACTCTCCCATGGTTAATTCTCTGTTTGAGGGCATCGGCTTGCTTCTGTCAGATAAGTAACCAAGTCTTGATGTCAGGAAACTGAGCAAGGAGTGTCAGACGGTTGAGATGGCGCAGCTGGCGAAGGTGCTTGCTGCCAGACTTGATGACTTGCGTTCGATCCCTGAGACTGGCGTGGTGGAAGGAGAGAACCAGCCCTCACACATCTTCTCTGACCTCCACACATGCCCCATGACGTGCACATGTGTAAACGCCCACAGGCAAAAAGAAGAATATGCCCAATCGTGGGAACTGTTGGCAGGTGCTGTTGGTATTTGGGGAGGAAGGACGAGGACGAGAGCAGCATGACACGGGCAAGGTGGGATTTAAACGAAACCCTGAACCACAAGTGAGATTCATTGAGCCTTCTGGGGATTTGGAATGACTATAGAAATTCTCTCGGTTCTAGTGTTCCTCTTGTCCCCAGGACTCTAAGCTTCCTCTGTCTTGATACTGATCTAAGCTCCAGCTGCTCATTGCTGCACCAGGGGCATGCCCTGCTGCCCGCTGCATTCTAGGTGTGGTCAGTGGTGCTGGAGTAACTTGCTTGCTGGGTGGGGTGGGGCTGTCAGTCCTCTGTTCACTCCGTGCCAGCGTGGAGTGGGACTTCATTCGTGTGAACTCAGTAATCCTGACGAGAACAGCTGGTCAAGCTTTTAATTTACTGGTCTTCAACCTATGGGCTGTGACCCCTTTGGAGTCGAACTACCCTTTCATGGGGATCGCATATCAGATATTTACATTACAGTTCATAACAGTAGCAAAATTACACTTGTGAAGTAGCAACGAAAATAATTTCAATGGTTTACGGTCACCACGACGTGAGGAACTGTATAAAAGGGTCGCAGAGTTAGGAAGGTTGAGAACCGCTTCTCTAGGTGCTTGTGTGGAGAGAATCAGCAAGACAGGGATACTCTCAGCAGCCATCTTTGAGGAACAATCAGGACTCACTTTGTAGGAGCCAGAGTCTAAGAGCGTTGCTGGGGGAGAAAAGAGCTGAGCGGGCTGAGCACCATAGGACTCTCTGGAGGCTTGCTGGCGGACACAAATGATGACGTCCCCAGAGAGTAGCTTTGCTCTCAACAGTATCTGGCCTCACTGTAGCTAGTAGTAAGATGTCTCCTATGACTGTGGACCCTTCCTGCAGGCTTCTTCTGGTTGCTGTGGGCAGATCCAAAGTGTCTCATTGATGTCCTCTAGATCTCAAGCAACCTGAGTGCAGGATTTGGTTGTCGTCATCACAGATGGTATCTCCCCGATGGTGCACAGTTTCTGGCATGGCAACCTTCAACAAATAATGACTGTATATATTACAGCTTACTTCTAACACCAAAAATCTGGTCTCTTAGTTTATCATACCCACTTATTGCAAAGGCAGTAAGTAGGCACCTGTAGAACACTGGGAACATGCATCCTGACAGAAAACTGTTTTCACGCATTTTGTATAAAGATCAAGTAAGAAATGAATGCAATGGGTAGTGGTGGCACACACCTTTAATACCAGCATTTGGGAGGCAGATGCAAGTGGACCTCTGTGAGTTCGAGGCCAACCTGGTCTACAGAGTGAGCTCCCGGACAGCCTGGGCTACACAGAGAAACCCTGTCACAAAAAGAAGAAAACAAAACAGAAACAAAACAACAACAACAAAACCCAAACAAACAAACAAGAATTGAAGGCAATACATTAATTATCTTAATGATGCTAGTAACATTACTTGGAGGCCATCCTCATTTTATGTTCGGAGATATGTTCTTACATTGTACCATTTGTCTAAATTCCATTTTCTTCCTAGAAGACTATAGGTGCTTTTATAAAAATAGTGCACAGAACTGCACTAGATGGCTCAGTGGTTTGGAGAACACTGTTCTTGCAGAGAACCTGAATTCAGTGTACTAGCACCTACATTGGGTAGCTCACAATGCTTGTAATTCTAGCTCCAGGGGGCACAACAGCCCCCCAAGCTACCCGTATTCGCAGGCACACACCTCCCCACATATACGCAACTATAAAAATACCAAATTAGAAACTAGCAAGTGAAAATGAGTCAGATCAAAATTCTGAGTTTAAGCAGTCGTGTGCTTAGCCATGGATGGTTGCATTAAAGCCCTCCACTCCTAAGGCCTAGGGACATCTTGGAGGAAGGCTGGGATGAATCTAAGAACAGGAAAAGTGCTGGGAATCCCTGTCTTCTGTACATGACTTGGGTGTGGCACAGTTCACGGCATATGTGCAGGACCTCCACGGGATCAAGCCAGTTCAAACTCTGCAGGGGTGGTGGCACACATTTTTAATCCCAGCATTCCAGGCAGAGACAGGCAGATCTCTGTGAGTTCAAAGGCAACTTGGTTTACATTATGAGTTCTAGGCCAGTCAGAGCTACATAGTGAGACCTTATCTCAAACAGCAATGAAACAAAGCATCATTATCATCAACAACAACAACAAAAGAACTTCAGAATGAGTGAGGGAGCAGTGCCTGCGGCCCCACTCCCAGCTGAGGAGCTATTGGTTACTTCGCGAGGGAAGGAGAGGCACTTTTCTATGGGTTTATGTTCACTTGTAGATTGCCTGTGCCTCACTGGACAGCCCCATGGATATATGGGAAGAAAAATGCATGAAATTGAGAAGGAGATACACTGGCGTGTGGGGGTATTGAAGCAGAGAATAGGGGATGGGTGAGATTCCCTATTGGGTAAGATAATTGTGTGCTTGTATAAAATTTTCAAATAATTTTTTAAGATGAGCCTGGGCATGCTACCAAGAGAGAAATGTAACTCCATTTCTCTTTGTAGAACCCCTTTTGCCACAACCCCTTTGATCTACAATGGTGTCCTGCCTGCAGGACGTGCTACAGCAATGAGGGCTCAAAGCTTATGGAAACAACCAATTAATAACAGTTTTGACTTAAGGGCCACTCCACAGATGGAATCTATACCCAACACTGTTGGGTGACCAAGAACCCAGAGACCTAGAGTAAAACGAAATACTATTGGTCTTAAAAAAATAGTGATAAAATGATTCCTAATGACATTGTACTATTCTCATAGATTAGTGCCTACGGTCTATCTAAATCCACAATCTATCTCTACTATTCACAGAGATCCTCCTGCTTCTGCCTCCTGAGCAATGGGTTTAAAGGCATGTGTCACCACCACCTGACGTCTTATTACCTCTTAGAAACCTGTTCTTCTTTTCTAGGTGTGCTTGTTTTTCTTGTTGTTGATTGGTTGGTTTGGTGTGTGGGTTTATTTTGTTTTTACATCCCAACAAGAGTTTCCCTTCCTTCCCCTCTTCCCAGGTCCTTCCCCCTCTCCACCCATCTACTCCTCCTCTGGTTCTCTTCATTTACAGGCGGGCATCCCATGGATATCAGCCAGCTATGCTCCACCAAGTTCAGTGAAGTGGGAAACCTGCTTCTTTCCAACGAGACACAGAAAAGGAGTGGATCCGAATGAGAGGGGAGGTAGGAAGGAACTGGGGAGATAGAGGAAGGGGAAACTGAAATCAGAAAATATTCTGTAAGAAAAGAATATATTTTCAATAGAAGGGGGAAAAACAAGCCAGGGATTCTTAGACTAAACTGAACATAGGAATCCCTGGGATGGTGTTGAAATGCAAATTCCCAAGTCTCTCCTCTGGAGTGTTAATGACGTGTCTATTAAAGGTCTGGGACTAGAGTATCCTCTTTTTGTTATTGTTTTTGCTTGCTTATTTGCTTGGTTTTAAATAGGTGCTTAACTGTAGTAACATGGACTCAATCTCCTAGTCTATCCCAGTCCCCCAAGCTTTGGAGTTACAAATGTGTGCTATAATACGCCTAAATGGTTAGGAATAAGCATCTTATATAATATATAATAATGCATGTGGAGATTCTGCTGCAAGACTTTCTTGATACAATAGTTCTAACTGAGTTTAAAGTAATTAAAGTGTTTTGGGGATGAGAGGGTGAGAAAGAGGGAGAAGAAGGAGGAAGTGGGCAAGAGGGGGAGAGAGAAGAGATTGAGATATTTCTACCATGCTCATGATTGGAAGGGGATAAGTGTACTAGCTCCCTGGGGTTAGACACGTTTTTCTAATACTTAGTACTAAAACTACATTCCTTGCATGGGAATTTACAGACATGGTGCCTCTGTTATTCCTGGGGCTCCTTTCAAGGCTGCAAAAATGAATGCTTGCTGAATGGGGAGGTAGGTGCCAGAGGCTCCGATTTCTTCAGGGGTTCATCAGCAGAAGCAAGCATGAAGTCACACACATTTATGTCTGTCTGTCTGTCTGTCTACAGACACTTATATACCATTAGTGTCAGACATTGCATTATATGTTGAAGAAACAGAGAGAAAGGTGGCCCCTACTTCCTGAAGTTTATGGTTAAGTACTGTCAAGAAGAGATAAAGGTGAGTGGGCAGCGGCTGGACCATGGGCAGAGTTCAGCCTAGCAGCTGGGTGTGGACAGTCACCTGCCACATAAGCAGGAAATGCCAAGACATTCCCACTAAAGTGCAAAGCCACACTTTACAGTAGGGTGAAAGTCTTATAGGGGTCTTAGCTCTCAGAACCAGGAACCTTACCTAGCAGGGGCCGCACCAAAGGGCCCAACTGAAGTGACCATAGTGCCATCGTCGAATTCAATGATGATGCTTGATGTTCGATGTGTTTTAGGTTCCAGCTTAGAATTTAAAAAAAATTATATTTAACCACAATTCCTCTTACGAAACTCCTTACATTATACATGAAATAAAATATACATAAATATATCATACATAGACTATGTATGAATAAGTACAACATATATGAAACATAATTTTAAAAAGTATTTTGCTGCATCATTGAAACTATTTCCTTCTCCTTCCCCATTGTTTAAGTACAAATGTTGCCTCATTCAAGTTGAATGTATGTATGATGAGAAAGCATCAATCCTCTCCATAGGAATCTTTCTTTCTTTCTTTCTTTCTTTCTTTCTTTCTTTCTTTCTTTCTT
>LOEQ01002002.1:197445-216054 GCA_001685075.1 Bramus lutescens | reverse complement strand
CCACCTACCTCTGCCTCCCAAGTGCTGGGATTAAAGGCATGCGCCACCACCGCCCGGCTCTTGGAATTTTTCTTAATCAATGTGTGGCTAAAAGGGACTGCTGTCAGTCACTGGTCATGAGGTAGCATGGTGAGCAGAAGGAAAAGGTCCTGCAGTTCTGTGATGTGACCCAGTCTTGTGACAGAGCAGAGTTTACTTCTGAGCTCTCCTTACCCTTGGCCAGAACAAGATGGCTAGCGTGAGCTGAATTAGATATTTCCCTTTTCTGGTCTAATGAGGCTATAAGGAAACCCCAGCTGGCTGAGCTCTCACCAGACATTCCTCCCAAGGACTTGTTGAGAAGAGTGCGGCACTTGGGATTATTTTTGAATACTTTCCCTTCCCCTGCAGAAGAAGAGGGGGTTTTTCTCTGGCCCGTGAAGTGCTGACCTAAGGTTTTCACCCTCTGATCTGTTCACATAGAACTCCGGGCTGTTTATCAGTTACAGTTCAGGTTTCCCTGCCCTGGTTCCGGTAGAGATAAAAGCTCGGGCATTCTCCTCACTTTCTCTAATTTGGGGCGCTGGTTTGCTCGTGACTCCACATCTCTAAGCTTGTTGCTTAGGGTAGGTAGAAGGGCAATGCCAACAATTCTATGCGCTAGACTGGATCTTTGTTTGGTTTGGTTTGATCTGGTTTTGCTTTAGATAAAATGAGTAAAGACAGGACAAATGTGAACTCTCAAGCTTTGAAGGAGTTCTTCTGAAACCCAAGATATCTGGATTTGAGCAGAATTTATTGCATTGATTGGCCTCTTACACAGATCCTATCTCAATTTTCAGAGACTAGTTTGATTTCAACTTGACCCAGAGACTTTGGATCTGAATAGGGAGGGTACATTATGAATGAACGAGCCTGATGTGAGCAGTCATGGACAATCTTGTTACATCTCAGAAGGAAGCTGGCCTAAAGGGCTCGGGTTGCCTGTCTTTTACCACATTCCTGAATCATCCGTTTTCCTGAACATGCCATTCAATTTCTGTAATACTTGCTCCTGCACCTCTACGTGGGTACTCCAGCTTGGCCCGACTCTTCTCAGGGTCAGGTAAACAGCCAGGACTCAGGAACTGCCCCGCCCTGGGCTCTTTGGTTTGACACATCATTCTCAGGCTCCAAAGTCTCTTTTGTTTTATTCCCTTACTTCTCTGAGCACATCTTCACACACCTCTTCAAACAACAACAACAACAACAAAAACCTGAGAAACTAGGCATGCCGGTGCATGTCTTTAATTCCAGAACTGGAGAGGCGGAGGCAGGAGGATTGGATTATGAGTTTGAGATCAGCTAGGCTACATAGGGAGATCTTGTTTCAAAAGTAAACACAAAAATACTTTAGCGGGCTGGAGAGGTGGCTCAGTAGCAAAGAGCATTTAAACGCTGCTCTTGCAGAGGACATGGATTCTATTCCCAGCACCCGCATGGTGGCTCACAATTATCCATAACTCCAGTTTCAGGAGATCTAGCACTTCATTCTGTCTTTTGTGGGCACCTGTGCATATGTGCCTATATCCCACACAGGCACACATATATACACACAAATAAATATAATAAAAATAAAACTTAAGATAATAAAGGTAAATTTTTTAAAGTCTATTTTAGGGACTGCTTGCAGGTCCAGAACTACTTAGTTTGCTCAACTTTCTCCTTAATCAATAGATTATCTGGCATATTATTATAAGCATAATAATACATTTTCTATTAATTTATCATAACCACTTGATGTGGACCTCAGTGGCTCTTCCCCCTACTCAGTGTGATTTCAAATTCATTCTCAAGCAGATCCTTGGAGGGTAGGGAAAGAAGAAATTACAGCCTTGGGTACTGTGAAAATAATACGTGGAAATGACCTGCACCTTGGTGTCCTCTAGGCCCGGAAAAACCAAGGGTCCAAGAGATGTCTTGGGGCAAAGTTTAGGACTTACTAAAGAGTTTGGCCCATGGGTTCGCCCAGACAAAACAGAGAATAGCCTGGCTGACCAGGATGGCAGAGTTAGCCTGGAGCAATAGAGGACAGCTGGCTAAACTTGAATTCAGAACAGTGATTGGTAATTCTTTCTACATGTCTTCTCCATGTAATCTGTTTTCCCTTGCAGCCCCACACCTCTCTCTTCAAGGCCTGCTGGTCCTTTTGCTGCTCAGGTTGGTCAGTTGGCATTCAGGCTGCAGCTTCTCTTTCATTGAGGATGGGAGAAAATCAATCGTTGGTTGGTAAGAACATGGGGAAGCAGGGATACTTAGGTGAGAATTTTCCAAGCAATATCTTGTCTGTTTACAACGATGGAGACTCCCCTTCTTGTGCGAGGGATTTTCTAAGTCCTGGTTCCATAGACAATAACACAGACCAACCACAATGCTGGAAAGGGGAGAAATGGGCAGAGCGGCTCAGAACACACAGCTCGAAGAGAGCCCAGCAGCGTGAGCAACAGTAATAGGAGGTTGGAGGAAATGCTCTTCCAGAAGACCTGGGTTCAGTTCCCAGCACCTATATGGCAGCTCATAAGTGTTTGTAACTACAGTTCCAGGGGATCTAATATTCATATACATAAGTTATTTTTTTAATAAAAATAAAAAAGGAACTTTGGGTTGGTGAGGTGGCTCATCAGATAAAATCCTGGATCATTTTCAAGTTCAATCCCTGGAATCCCTGTAGAGGTGGAAGGAGAGAGCAGACTCTGACCTCCACACACTTGTGTATACACACAACTACACACACACACATATGCACACACATGCATGAACACATACTCACATACCAATACCAACAATAACAGTGATAAAAAGGATTTTAAAAAAAGCATTGTTCCAACCAAGGGTAAACCACTTTAACTTAATGCAATGACTTTAAATTTAAAATACAGCTCATATATTAGAAAACGTCATGCCAAATGTTGATATGAGATTTGGAAGATCAAGGAAAAGAAATAAAATTACAAAGGCACAGTAATAGAAACTTCTTGGAGGATCAGGAGATAGGTCCAGAAGTTGGAACAGAAATTTCATGAAAATAAAAAAGCAGTTGAGGGAGGAGAGGCAATGTTTAAATAAAGAGGTAAGGGGAAAAACTTCTTCACAAAGAAAGACTATCTTGGAATTGAAAGACTTCTTTGAGCTCCCAGGAAGTAGGGACCAAAAACAAGAGCCCCCTGGAGATTCCAAGACAGTATTCTAATTCCAAAGACACATGTCTGGCCTTCCAGACAGGAAAGCTAGTTATTTACACAGAACAAAAACTCAGGCCAGCTTGAGATTGTAATCTGTATCTCAGAAATCAAAAAGCAGCGGAGTAATATCTACTGACAACTGTCAGGGTGGTTTAAAACTCGAAACCCAAATACATGCTACTTAAACCCACTTTAAACAAAGCCAAAAAGGAAGGTTTTTCTCCAGAGTTTGCATAAAGAGATGCCACCAAGGAAATATAAACTAAAAGTAGTCACGTCAGACACCATTACCATTGGACAAAACGGGGTGAAAAGTATTATGGCAGAAGGAGAAGGGGGAATGCGGGTACAGCAGACACTGGCCGTGCCCATCATTTTCAGAAGGACCTAACTGTACAAAGCAGAATCTAGGAGGAGGACAAAGTAAAAATACATTTATAAGAGGAGATTTTTCACACACACATTGCTTACTCTTAGAAAAATCCAACAGATAAAAATGTGTAAAAAGAAATGCAGAAGAAATACACATCAAATTTACAAATTTGATTTAAAACATACATGGAATAGTCCATCTTATACCTGCTCCCCCCCTTCCTTCCCTGAGACAGGTCTATGTATCCCGGGCTGGCCTTGAACTTGAAGAAACTGCCTGCTTTTTAGTCTTCCCGGTGCTGTGATTACATTTGCCTCAAGTTCTATATTTCTTTTACTTTTTAGTAGAACACATACAAAAACATTTAATCCTGTCTATATTTTCAAAGGACATTCTAAGACAATTTATGAAAGTGGAAATTTTCTAGGGCATATTTCCTGATCGCAGCTTATGACGGAAGAAGGGGGAACAGGGAGAAACACACAGTAAAAGAGACTCCACTCAAAGCCATTTCATTACTTGGAAATTACAAAAATGATACAAAGCAGTCTTTTACTAAAATGTAAATGAACCTAAAATCACCAACCTCACAGCAAGCAATAATGGAGGGAACTCCATACAAAGCATACACGATGCTTTATCCTTATTGGAAATTCATAGCCTTAAATTATCTCTATTGGGAACTCAGAGCCTAAAATGCTTCATTTTTTAAAAGAATATAGAGAAAAATAAAATTCAATTTAAGGAGTTATAACACCACCAAAATGAAACAAGAAAAATATTGGAAGAGAAAATAAAGATCTAACTTAACAAATAGGAGGTAAGGAGGAAAACAGGAAGAGCAGGTACGGCTGACATGTAAGAATGCTCACACACAGAGGAAGACCCAGCAGTGTCCGAAGGCTCGAAAACCACATGAAGAAAGAATCAGAGTCTGCTAACGTGATGGAGAAGGCGCAGGGCCTCAGGGCAGGCAAGAGAAACACAGAGAGTGGCTGTGGTGGTCCCTTGACCACGCTTCCCTGTCCCAGACGAGGGCTGCTTTGTTGGCTTTGTTCAAAAATGCGGAAATAATAAATAATACTTTCAACACAGATTATACAAAAATACTTGGTCTAGACACTTTTAAAAAAAATCAAGAATGAGACTTAACTGCTCAGGTGAAGGCATGTGCCGTCTGCAGGCAAATCGGTGACTCCCCATGGACTGGGACTTTGTACTGAAGTATATTGATGGGTGTTATGGAATATTAGGTGAAGATGTGTTACATTTGTTTGTGCTGTGGAACATTGTTTGATGATGCAAAGATGTGTTTGTTTCACTCTGTGAAGCTGTGTTACTGTGCCTGCCTGAAACACCTGATGGTCTATTAAAGAACTGAACGGCCAATAGCAACGAAGGAGAAAGGATACATGGGGCTGGCAGGCAGAGAGAGAGAGAGTAAATAGAAGGAGAAATGGGAAAAGAAGATCAAGGAATGAGAAAAGGAGAGAAGACATGGGGGAACCAGTCACCCAGCTACACAGCAAGCCACAGAGAAAGGGTAAAGAAAGACATATAGAATGGAGAAAGATGAAAGTCCAGAGGCAAAAGGTAGACAGAATAATTGAAGTTAAGAAAAACTGACTAGAAATAAGCCAAGTTAAGGCCAGGCATTTATAAGAAAGAATAAGTCTCTGTGCATTTATTTGGGAGCTGGGTGGTGGGCCCCCAAAGAGCAAAGAAAAAAAAACAGCTACAGAGGGGAATTATTATCAGCAAAATCTACTTGTGCCAGTAAGGGTATACTAATATTCCAAATTTTTAAAAAAAAATTAAAAAAATTTACCTGAATGCTGGTGTGCCTGCATGAGTTTATCTGTTCCACTTGTGTGTAGGTATTATTGGAGATTGGAAGAGGGCATAGGGTCCCCTAGAACTGGAGTTACAAGCAGCTGAGAGTGATATGTGGGTGCTGGGAACCAAACCCAGGTCCTCCGTGGTAACAGTAAACTCACTTAACCACTACCATCTGTCCAGCCCTCATATCCCAATTTATGTTGTTTGGCTTTTCAAGACAAGGTTTCTCTGTAGCTTTTGTCCTGAAACTCACTCTGTAGACCAGGCTGGCCTCGAACTCACAGAGATCCGCCTGCCTCTGCCTCCCGAGTGCTGAGATTAAAGGTGTGCGCCACTCCTGCCCGGCTTTGAGCTTTTCTTTCCTCCTCATCTCCCAATTTTGATGGGGATTCTATGGCTATATAAATGAATGTGTGTGAGTGATAGATCATGTTAGCAAATTACTTTCAATTAGTTAAGAAAGATCAAAATTCTTTGTATTGTAACTTCAACTTTTCTGTAAGTTTGACAGTTTCAATTCTTTTTAATTAAGAAATTACAGAGAACTGAAAAGACTTCCTGCCAATTTGGAAAAACTTCAGCAATGCTAGTATCAGATAAATAGTTAATATTTTAATGCATAGACTATTTTGTTACTAAGAATAAAAAGCTAACAAATTCAAATAGGAAACTGCAATGACAAGTAGGCCAAAAAAGGTACTTTAGTAGTAGTCAAGTTAATGCAATTTAAAGTGTTAATGAAATGTCGTAAAGGACCTACTGAAATTATAAAGTTTTCAAAGCCAGCACGGGTTAACCATTCCTCTTGACCCAGACATTCTACTTTGCAGGATCTATTTATTAAAGAAGGAAATAGAAACAAGAATATTTATTCCATCTTTGTTTTTAGTATCATAACACCAACATTTAGAATGACAACTAACTCCTAGGATAGTGAATGAACTCTAACCAAACTCTAACTATGCCATAGATCAGAATGTAACTATTACTGGAAGTCTATACCAGCTGACTAACAAGAATTCCATATATATGTATGTGGGTCTATAGTAAAGGTTTGTGCATGTGTTCCCCTCCAAAGGGGAAGAAAAATATGCAGAGAAATAGATACAACAGGATCCCTTTGCTTAAAAATAGTATATATGTACATATATGCTTACATAAATGCATAGAAAAATTTAAAAGGAATCCACATGGGCTGGAACCCACACTGATTAGGATGAAGAGTTTCTACAAAGACAGAGAAGATAAAGCATTTTGATGGTATTGTACCATCTTGACTAATTTCTATCACTCTATGCGACAACTTGTACCTGATCACGGAGACTCTACCCATTTGGGCAAACTAATTAAGGAAGAAGACTACTGTGAAAACAGTGGGAAGTATCGCCTGTAGATCGACTGCCAAGCTCCAACGGAGAAGATGAAATCTGAGAAAACCAGCAGTTGGAAGCAGGACAAGTAACTAACAAGCTCAGAGAAAAACATGTGAGGATGGAGATCAAACGCATGGGTGAAGATCTGCATGCCAAAATCAAGAGAGAGGGTGTACAGGAAAGGAAGATTCCTAACCCAAGATCTCAGAGACAGAGGATATTGCTGGCTGTCTTAGCTAGGGTTTCTAGTGTTGTGAAGAACACCATGGCCACAACTCTTACAGACGAAAACATTTAATTGGGTGACTTCCAGTTTCAGAGGTTCAGTCCATTATCATTATAGTGGGGCATGGCAGAATGCGGGCAGACATGGTGTTGGAGAAGGAAGTGCTGGAGAAGGAGCTGAGAGTTCGTACATCTTGACCAGCAGGCAGAAGAATTGCTGAGAGGGACCCTGAGGGACTCCTCCTAGATAACACTTGTAAATTCACTCTGTTAGAAGCTTCTGGTTCCTGCACAAAGTGTACAAAAAGAAAAAGGAAATGGAAAAAAAAGATAGTAGGTACAAATATTTATAAAAATAGAATTCTAGAGCCTGGTGTGATGATGCATGCGTTCAATCCCAGGGCGTGGAGGCAGAGGCAGGTGGATCTGTGTGAGGTCAGCTAGCTTAGTTTATGTAGAGAGTTTCAAGTCACCAGAGCTCCATAGTGAGATCTTGACTCAAAACCAAACCAAACCAAAACAACAAACAAAACAATAAAAATATGATATTAGTAAGAGATATTCCCATGAAATAATAATCATATCAGCACGAACACTAAGACTAATTAAGCTTTACTGAGTTCTAACATGGCCATGTTAAAATGCACTAAGGATTTCAATGTATTATTTCCTTTAAGCTTCCCTGCAACCTATGTGGTAGAAAACATTATCCACACTTTCTATGCAATGGAACTGAAGTTTACAGAGGTTACAATAATTTTCTCAAAGTTACAAAAGCAAAAATTCCCACCCAAGACTTAAACCACCAGTGCATAGTCTTCCCTACTCTGCTCCTACCATGGCTGATGTTTGTAATCATGGCCCAGAGTAAGCTGCAAACACTGTCGTTTTCAGTGTCTTCTGTTCGAGAGCGGAGGGACATGTGCTACCCTTGGTTTGCTTTATCCAAACAGAAGCCAGAGTGACCCAGTATTTGGAGATTCTGGATAGATGAAGCTTTAACTGTGTTTTGTAATTCCTTATTAGAGTTCAGTAATTGGAGCTCTACAAAATTAATTAAACTGCAAGTAAAATTTTTATGAATTGTTATAAAACGTATCAGTTATAAATTCTGAGTGCCACATAAATTAAATTTATTGCATTTCTTTCTAAAATAAAACCTCAATTTAACAACAAAGCATGCATCTTTAGTGTTTCTAGCAGAATTTTTTTTCTAAATAATATTTCACTGTGGACTTTTCCTTGGCAATTCACATGATTTCCTAGAGGCTCCTGCTCAGTATACATTTACTGCGTAAATATAAAACTTGACTCCCCTAGTCAGAGCAACAACTGCTTGTGAGTGTCAGTGGACTTTACAGATACGTGCGGTCTGAACAAGGCCTTCCCTGAGCCCTGCCCTACTTCCCTGGTATTTCATAGTTGGTCCCCAGAAGCTATTTGTCCCAGCATTTTGACTAAACATTCCTTTATTTTCCTAGAGTCAAGAATATAAGTTTAAAACTCTTCCCTGATCACTTTTCTTCCAACATGTCTGCCAAGTCAGCCATAATTGCTTTGAACATCTAACCTTTCCCTACCCCTCCACCACATCCACACAACTACACATAACAATATGCGCAGCTCCTTCTCATTTATCAAAAGAAAGAATCCTTGGGGGGAAAAGATTTGACAGCCCCTGTTATAAGATAATTGTAATATTAAAAAAATAGGAAAGAGGAAAGAGAAAGAGAAGCGAGACAGATGGTGTACACTGGAGACGTGTGAATGCTTACTTGAAAAATAGCTCCAGAAATTCAATTGAGACTGAAAGGAAATTATGCAAATCATCATTTTTGCACAAAAGCATCATGGAAAACAAGGAAATTGTCTTGGTCTTTAGTCTTCCACAATCCTGTCAAAGGAAGATTATCAAGTGGACTGTTAATCCTGAGTTCTGATTAAAGGAAACAAAACAAAATTATATAGCCGCTCATTTGAATCACAAGAAAAAGAGATTATTTTGAGTGAAATCATCAAACATTATTTTCTATATTTATCTATTTAAGTTTCACTCAGTACCATAACCATTACTACATTCTTTGATGAGGTTTTTGGTATTTTTATTACATATAATACACATAGGAAGTGCTTTATAATAAACTTATTGGATAGTCTATTAGGTTAGTTTATATGCCATTAAAACATGATGAAAATTTTATTTTTTAAATTATGCTGATTGCTTTAAGAAATGATTTTCAAATTTCCCTCTTAAACTTTATCTGCTCGCCTAATTCATATATTCTATGAAATTTCAGGAAATGTATAAAGGAGTCACATACATGTACACATGGTTCTCAGTCTTCCTCATGCTGCGGCCCTTGAATATGGTTCCTCATGCTGTGGAGCTCCCTGACTATGAGATTATTTTCACTGCTACTTCATAACTGTAATTTTGCTGCTGTGAAGAATCATCATGTAAATATGTGTGTTTTCTGATGGTCTTAACATTTCCAGTGAAAGGACCGCCCAACCCACAGGGTCGCAACCCACAGGTTGAGAGCCACTGCCTTATAAGACCAGAAATTCTGAGGAATAACGTAAATGCTGGTGGTAAATTTTTTTTAATATAGGTTGTTTGAAGGGAACAAGAAACAGAAAAACAATAAGAAAATTTATTTCAAGGGATGAAGAAAAATAATGACCTCAGGCTAGTTTTCAGGAAAATGTGGCTGAAGTGTAGTATAATTAGTGGGCTAGCTCATGTGCTTTCATGGGTGTGGATAGTCACGTGCTTTACTTAGGATCAAGAAAAAGCTGAGGTGAAGAGTTAGTTACAGGAAAGCAAAACGACCTAATGAGAACTTTTCTCCTGTGACAACACAGAATATAGGTTTCTGCTTTATTTTACCCAAAACTTAGGGTGGGCAATCTGATAACGTCCACAACTTTCCCGTAATATCTTTAAAAAGGAAAGAAAAAGAGGAAGGATGGAAAGCAAAAAGGAGGGAGGGACGGTCTGGCGGTCCACCTTTAATCTTAGTACCTAGAAGGCAGAGGCAGGGGCATTTCCAAGAGTTCCAGGCCAGCCAGGACTACACAGTAAGACACGCCCCCCTCATGGTTAAGAGTGTAGTGCTCTCTTAACTTGAGACTTGAGCTGTGTCTAGAACCCATGTTAGATTGTTTCCAGCTGCCTGTAAGAGCAACTCCAGCTCCAGGGGATCGGGTATCACATCGGGCACCTGCCGGCACCTGCACACCCCCCGGCCTAATTTAAACAAACAAACAAAAATGCATCTAAAAATCAAGAAACCCTGGTTTCTAACTGTTGGCTCTCTAGTGCATTCCTGCATTTTCTCTATGTGTGTGCATTTTTAAGAGACCTATTCGCTGGTCTTAGGAAGGTCTACATTTATCTTTAAATTTTATCAAAAAGAAAGAAGGCTGATAAATAATTCTTAATATAAAAAGACAGTTTACCAGGAAAGATTACGAAATTTCATTTCCCAAAGATGATAAAGCGATGGATATTTATTGACTTTCTCTCTAATAGCTCGGATTAGGTGACATTTTCTTGAAAGCAAAAAAGTCTCCTTCAAAGATTTAACTTTTCAAGTAATAATGGGATTTGACAAGACAAAGTATTTCTAATAGAAATGAAGAAATCCTATTATTTTTCTCTCACATAGGTTAATTTTATTTTCAAGTGAACTTGGAACTGAAAATATATTAGGGAAATGTTTTCTTTGTAATTTAATAGTACTAAGCAAAATTATTTTCTGAGGCTTGCTGTATGTGGCTCCCACCCGCTTTCAGAACCCTGTGTGAGCTTGTGTCCAGCAATGCGTGTCTCTCTGGGCAGACCAATATTCTAGCTTCCCCTGAAAAGATTCCTTGACACATGTGTTCAATGTTTACTAAGACAAGGTAGCACCGGCTGGAGATGAGCAGGATGCAATGCAGGCTGAAATCAAAGGAGGTAATAGCACTCAATTACTCCTATTTTTCTTGGCAAACCCCTGGCTCCAAGACTCCAACTCCTTCTCAACAAAGCCCAAGTGCTGCATAGACCTTTCTGGTCTAGCTCCACTGCTCAGCACTTGAGTTACTTCTCCACTGATGCTCCTGGGGGGACTGTGGGTTCGTGTTTCTCCACTTGGCGCTCCCAGCGTCACCTATGTTAAAATCACCTGACTCTTGAAGCCAGGCTGGAGCTACTCCAGCGATGAAGCCGGAGCATCAGAACGTTTAATGAACTCCACAAGGGATTCTGACTGAGCTGAACCCTAGGAACCCTCCCCGGAGGCTGGCTGGGTTAGACTTGGTCAGTTTCGAGAACTCCGACTCTCCCCAGGTATGTTGCTGTCAAACACAGCTCCCCAAATGTTCAGACCTGTTTCAGAAAGGCTGGCTGGCAGAAGAAGCAGCTCGGCTGCCTCCTACTCATTCATTTGACTCTCTCCTAGCGCTCTCCCCCACTTCCTTTCTGACTGAACTGAAATCCATGGGAAGAGGTGCTTATAAAAATTCCATCTGCTCAGAGTTTTCGCCAGACAGTGAAGTCGGCGCCATCTTCCCACCTCTGCAGACCAAAATAGCCTTTCTGGGCCTGTCTAACTCTAAGAGTCCTGTTACCTGATAATTGCCGCACCTCATGGCCACGTGGGTTCTCACAAGAGGGACTGCTTTGCCCCTGATGCAATTAGGATGGAAATAAACTCTTAATGCCCGGAAGAATGTTTATATATCATCCAATAGATCATGAATTTACATAAGCAGGTACAGTTGGATACAGAGGAAAAGGCAGGAAGCAAACATATCATTTTTTCCCTACTATGTGCCAGAAAGGGGCTGTGCTGAATTTTCAACAGGCTTTCACAGTAGATAATATATCCATTTGTATAAATAAAGAAGTTTAAACTTAGAAAATCGATCTGTAGTCATTTAGTCAACAGAGATTAGACTAACGGCTTCAATAAAAATGGAAGCTATTTGGAGGTTGTTTTGTGTGCTCCTCTAATCTTAGCATTTGGGCGACTGAGGAATTCAATCGAACTAGCCTTGAGCAGCTAGCTACATAACAAGGTCTCTTCTCAAAAACACAAACAAAAAAGGGGGAAAATAATCCCCCAAACCTATTACTCATTGTCTTGGTCAGTATTCTGTTGCTGTGGAGAGACACCATGATCATGGCGATTCTTATCAAAGAAAGCATTTCATTGGGGCTGCTTTACAGTTTCAGAGGTTTAGTCCATTACTGTCTTGATGGAAAGCACAGCAGCGGCCAGGCAGACATGGCGCTGGAGGAATAGCTGAGAATTCTATGTCTGCATCCACAGGCAGCAGGAAGACAGAGACACTGGGCCTAGCTTGAGTGTTTGAAACCTCAAAGCCCACTCCCAGTGACACACTTCCTCCAACAAAGTCTCTCCTCCTAATACTGCCTCTCCCTGGTGACCAAGCCTTCAAATCTATGGGGGCATTCTTATTAAAACCACCACATTTATTAACACTTACATTGAATCTAATTCTGAACGTTAAAAAATTATATACAGTCGCCACAACCCCTTGAGGTGGCATCATGCCCTTTTTATAGAGGACATTTAGACACAGAAGACTTAGAAACTTTCCCAAGGTCACTTAGTGGGTGGTGCTAGATTTAACCTCTATGAAACAAGTACTCTGGGAACTGGCGCAGCAGTCAAGAGCACTTGCTGCTCTTGCAGAAGACCTAGGTTCTCTTTCCCAGTACTCACATGGTGGATTAAAACAGCTCTAGTTCTGGGGGACCTGATGCCCTCTTCTGGCCGCTATGAGTACTAACACAACATGGTGTACATGCATATAAGCAGGCAAACAATGCATACATGAAATGAAAATAAATAAATTTTCTTTTAAAGAATCTTTTAAAAAATCAAGTAACTTGAAGCGGTGGGTCTGGGCAAGTTGTTATTATCTAAGTAGATCTACAAGCAGGACAGGAATTAGGATTGGAAGGTTGGCGAAGTTAAGAAGTACCCCCAAGGGAAAGCTGTTGCACAAATAATAAAAACCCAGAGACAGATATTGAGATTCAACCTGAGGCTCAGAAAAGTAAAGCAGCCAGCCACTAGAGAGACCTTTTACCTCTAGCAAATCTTCAGACCGAGAGGGAGAGATCCTGTTTCCATGAATCCTCAGAGTCCACACTCCAGTGATTTCCTGTCTCTTCTCCTTTATAATCAGCTCTCTGCCCAGCCATAGGGCTCCTGTCTCCACCTCCCTAGTGCTGGGGTTAAAGGTGTGAACCATCACCACCTGGATCCGTTTCTGGATCGATCTTGTGTAGCCCAGAGTAGCCTTGAACTCACCGAGGTCTGTCTGCCTCTGTCTCCTGAGTCCTGGGGTTAAAGGTGTGCACCACTAGTCCCTGGCCTGTATGGCTGACTAGTGTGGCTGTTTTGCGCTCTGATCTTCAGGCGAGCTTTATTTATTAAAACATAAATAATATCCCACTATAGAAAACTGGTAGACTAACCAACCCAGCTACCACCCAGGCCCAAAATCAGGGCTGTGGGTTGACCCACCCTAACATCCACCTCATCTATGTACTGCTGGAGCAGGCGAAGGGGCCAGGCCTGCAGATCCAAAGTAGCAGGCTCTCCATGACACAGGACAACAACAAGATACCTAAGAGGAGCCCAAGTGAGAGCCCTTTATTGATGATGTAGCAGAGGCCAGAGGCCTGGAACCAGACCAATGACTCATGGCAGTGAACGCTTTTGAGGGGAGATGAAAGGGCCAAATGATGAATTGTGTAACTCCCTGGGCCATGCTACAGCTTCCATGGTGAGATTCTTCTCTCTCTCTCCTTTATTTTTTTCTTTTGACTTTGTTTTGTTTGTTTGGTTTCATTTTTGGTTTTTCTTTTACATTTTGTTTTGTTTTGGAGGGGAGGTTGCACTGGCAGAGGGCAGATGTGATAGGATGACAGGAAGATGGGTGGATCAAGATGCACAGTATGAAACCCACGAAGAATCAATAAAGTTTTTTTTTTTAAGCATCCTGGATAAGTATCATCTCTCTGGATAAAAAGGATGAAGAAGAGGGATCAGAGAAAAAAATATCCGAGATAACAGCATTCTCTTTGTTTGAGGAACTAAGATACTAAGATGAATACACTGCTAACTAAGACCTAAAATGAAGATAAACTGACATTAAATTTATAGTGTGTATTAAAGAACTGGTATCCATTTAGCCATTCCCTCAGTTTCACTATGAAATATAAGAGGAAGTGTTATTTGTTTATTGATGGAAAGAGAATGATAAAGATGCTTAATGAATCTGGGGATATTGCCTGTCTGATTTCCCATCTATAGGACTGTGAAAAACTACACATATATCCATCCATCCATATGTATTCACACATACATATGCATACATAGCCTCAGGATAGCAGTAAATATAACCCTAGTGAATTGATTACTCAGCTAAGAATTACTGATCGTCAATATGAGTTGGCTGTCAAAGCTCTAACAGTAACAGAGACAGACCCAGCCTGTGCTCTGGGAAGCTTTCATATGTTCAGACAAAGGCAGGCAATAAACAGAGAAGAGGAGATTAGCAACGTCCCATGAAGAGAAATGGAGCGCTGTGGTAGAATATGGTGGCATAAGGTCTGAGAGAGGGGAAGATGCTCACTTTTCATTCTACTTTTGAAGGGAAGAAATAAATGAGTCTGAGCAAGGGAGTGACATCACGCTATCCATCTTCTGTAGCCTGCTCTGAGATGTCATTATAGTGAGGGCAAGCCATGGCAACAAAAATGGAAGGAGAGAGCTGGTTAGAAGGGCAGAGATACAAGGTGACAGTGGCTTAAACGAAGGTATGATGGAGTCCTGGTCTATGTTCTGTTGCTCTAACAGAACAGTGGAGACTGGGTGCTTTGCTTGGTTTTACTAGCATGTGCATGAGCTCACATGGCAGTGCGTGGGTACGTGTGCACACGTTCTGTGTGTGGAGGCCAGAGAAAACCTCCAGGGTCCCCTTTGTTTGGGATGGAGTTGCTCACTGGCCTTGAACTCACCAAAAAGGTCGGCTGACCACCGAACTCCAGGCGTCTACCTATCTCCTCCTCCCTGGTGCTGGGTTTAGTGCCATGGATTTTATTTATTTACTTATTTTTAAGCATGGGTCCTGGGAGTTGAACCCAAGTCTTCATGCTTACAGTGAGCGATTTACTGACTGAACTCTCTCTAGCCCCTGGAGGACTTATAAAGGAGAAATTTATTTGGACGCATGTTTCCGGATGATGGGAGGAGCAGAGAGCTGCTGTCTTCATGGATTCTGGTAAGGCGAGTGCTGCATCTGGACACGGGACACAAAGGGACAAGGCTGACTTATAGCATCCACTCTCACGGGGTAGCTAATCCTGCAGGATTGGCTCAGTCTCCTTAGAGTGCCATTAATTTAGTCATGACTCAAAGGTCTGTTAAAGGTCCTTCAGGGCTGTTACATGGAAGACCAAACCTCATGAGTTTTGGAGAAAACAAAACACATTCGAGCCATAGCAGAAGGCACAGGACAGTAGGTAGACTTGAAATTTGTTTGGGCAGGTGATAGTAGGCTTGTTTAAGGAAAGAGGTTGGCAGAAAAAGGGGGGAATCAAGGGAGGTCTCAATGTTTCTAGTTTGAACAACTGGATACATGCTGCAGTCCTTTACCAGTATCATGACAACGGGAGGAAGAACGAAATTTGAAGAAAAATGATTAGACACATGCATGTGCATGTGAAAAGATGGGAACACTACACTAGGGTTTATCAGCGCACTTGAGACTGGGAATTTACAAGTCTGGTTTGAGTTAACACTAAAGGCAAAGGATTCTCTAGTCCTCCTCCTTCCCCTTTCCCATCTGAAACCCGGGGATAATTATATGTCTCGCTGCTTTGGCGGGATGCTGAGAAGATAAATGAGATAATATACAAGAGAAGACTTTGAAGTCTTTGGAGGATAAGAAGCTGTCATTATTATGTCACCAAGTGTGCTTATATTTTTCATGTATCTGCTCAAAGCCTCTCAGGTCGCCAGCATAGCAGACATTCTTTCTCCATGCTCCCTTCCCAGAAACAAGATGAGCATGCTTCTCTGGCCTCGCTGTCCCTTCCCCTCTCAATTTCCCCCATAGGACTTTCAGGCCATGACATTTTTAAATGTGGGAAGAGAGAGTCACACGTATAGCTGCAACGTTAGCTGTTAATGATAAAGATCCCTCCGTGCAGATTACAGTGGACCTGCAATCTTCTCACCAACGTCAGTTGTCATATCAGCCTAATACACTTTTTCCTATTTGACAGAAAATAGCCCAAGAAATTAAAGCCACGTGTGGAAGACGTCCTTTCACAGTTAGAGCAACACTGGCAGATGTCTGCTTCAAAAGCCATAGCTAGAATCCACCAGGGCATTCAAGGAACATAGCTACTTCTCAGGTAATATTCCCGGAAGGCATGTACTTCTTTCTTTGATCATGTCAGTTTTGGGAAACGTTGTTCTTAGTTGGCCACACCTGGCCAACAGGTGAATCTTGATAAATTCTAGGCCTGCCAGGGCTACAGAGTGAGACTTTGTATAAACAACAACAAACAAAACAAACTAAAAAACCCAAACAGGTGGAAATAAGAAATAAACTTCCTTTAGATTTTGAGACATTTCGGCTTGAATAGGAGATTTCTCCATAGACTCACATGCTGAGGTCTCTGTTGTTAACTCATGTATTACCATCAATGTGTGAATCCCTTCATGGGAGGAAGTGCCAAGAGGAGGCAGGGTCAAGCTGTAGTCACTGGGCGTTTGTTCTTGGGGGCTGTACCTCAGCCTGGTCCCTTTTGGGGTTCTCTCTCAGCTTCTTGTCTGTGAAAAGGTGAACAACTCTCTTCCACAGTGATGTTTTGTCCCAGTACTTGGGGACGAGTAATCATGGTGGAACCCTCTGAAACAGTGAGCTTAAATAGCTTCTCTCAATTTTGATGGTTTCTGTCTGGTATTTGGCCACCCCTATATAAAAGTAAGTAATGCAGCAGATTAATTATGTGATGAAGTTTTTCCTTTTTGCTTGGAAGAAACACGGACTTGGCCTCTCGTTTGCCTGTGGTGGGTGAGGTAACAGTGAGGACAAAGCTGAGAGCCCTGGAACGGTGGAAGGACACTGGTCTCAGAGTCAGGAGAAGAGTTGAGTCTTATTGCAGGATGTAAGGAAGTCACCCAATCTGATCTTCAGTGTTAATAACTACAAAATGGGTGTTTTCTGACTATGGTTTTCCAGCCCACTTGGTCTTCATCGTCTTAGCTCCAAAAGCAGCACTCACTGGGCCAAACGGTCACTTTCAGAGTGCTGTGTTTGTAGGTGATTGTATTGCCCTCTTGTTCTATTCATCCATTTTTCCCCCTTGTCTTTTTCAGCTCTGACGCACACATATGTCTTCCCTTCTAGCCAAAAAGGAAGTGGGCAATTATTTTTGGCATTCATACAGTATAATTCTCGGCATATTAATCTCTCTAGAAAAAGTTGAGGCCGGCTGACATAAAGAGTTGCTGGGAGAATTGAATTAATATGTATAAGTGTTTACCCAGCGCCTGGCTTAGAGTGGTAATTGTTACCTGTTATAATTTTTTTCTTAACTTAAATGATCCTCATTTATCTCAAATGGTTTAGCTGTGGCTCTAGCTGGAGACTAACTGATAACCTGAGATTCCTCTTTAAGCTGTCTGCTTGGTTGGTGGCCTGGCAGGAATTTCTTGCATAATCTCTCACAGCCCTTTCTCGCTTGCTCATATTTTTCCTGCCTAGTTTCTGCTCACGTGTGAGGAAAGCTATTAGAAGTAACTTTTGGTAAACTGACAGTTGGTGTAAATGAAGTCACCCATCCTTTGACAACATTTTAACTTATCTCTGAAATAAGTTTGACAAACAGGCCTACACACACACACACACCCTCGGACACCACGTTTTTCAAGCCCACACTTCAGAGAATACAGGTGTGCGCTCGGGGTAACAAAAACAGATTACAGTGATGGTGATGACTCCCTCCAAGGCGCAGATGAAAGAGGTGCCTCCCAGCCAGCTTCAAGGCACCGGCCCACCTGGGTCAGACTTTGTATTCACCCCATTTTAGGCAGGCAGGAAGAGCCTACCCAAGACCGGCTTTTATAGCACACCAGTTTTTCAAGTTTTTTTTTTTTCCTTTGGAATTTTGGGATCAGCAATTCTCCAAACTTGCTTGGTTTTCTGTCCCGGGCTGCTACTGATGTGGGGCGCAATGCTGGGTGGAGGAGGAGACCCCGGGGATCCACAGGGTAGTCAGCAGTTTGGACCCCAGAACTAAGGGGGTCCCACTTCTCTCTGTGTGCATCTCCACAGGGAGTGTGCACGCCGAGTAAAGCGTTCCCGCCAGGGCCGCTCCCTCCCTGACCCTGGCCATCGCCAAGAGTCGATCTCCAGGCACCGGACAGGCGGAGCCCGAGGCCGGTAGGGCGCCCTTGTCCCAGCCTCTTCCTGGTCCCCTCGGCGCCACTCCCATCGCCCTCCTCCGGGTAGTTCCAATCACTCCAGGCGCGCGTCCTCGGGGTGAAGGCGCGGTTCT
>LOEQ01002002.1:168189-184574 GCA_001685075.1 Bramus lutescens | reverse complement strand
CTAGCTCCATCCATTTTCCTGCAAAATTCAAGATGTCATTTTTTTTCTGCTGTGCAGTACTCCATTGTGTAAATGTACTGCATTTTCACCATTCATAATTTATCATCCAGGAACGAAGGGGCAGAAACAGTTTCATTATATGAAATGTAGTGTGCGTATCCTGACTAGTGAGCGTGCTGCAGAAAGGAGCTTGCTGTGGAGTATGTCAGATCTTGTCCCCCTCCCCAGAGTCTTGCTATGTACCCCAGGCTGTCCTTGAACTCATAGACTCCAAGTGCTAGGATTACAGGAGTGAGCCGCTATACTCTGTTCCATATCTCGTTTAATTTAGGTGATGGATTAGTCACTTGCCTTGTTGCCGTGACCGAATATCTGACAAAGGTGGTGGCGTACATCTTTAATCCTGCATTCAGGAGGCATAGGCAGGCGGATCTTCATGTTCTGAGTTTGAGACCAGCATGTTCTACAGAGTGAGTTCCAGGACAGCCAGGACTACACAGAGAAATCTTGTCTTGAAAAAAAAAAAAAAAGCTCATGTTGGCTCACAGTGTAAGGGTACAGTCCATAATGACTGGGAAGGATGCTTTGTTTTGCTAGGCTGTCCCTTTTGTGCAGTCTGGGACTCCAGCCCTTGAAATGCAGCACCTACTTCAGGGTGGGTCTTCTCACCTCCTTTAGTCTCATCTAGATAATCTATAACAGCAAGCCTGGAGGCTACCCTAATCTCGACAACTCCTTACAGGCTTGCTGCCCAGAGACTTTTTCCTAACGATCCAGATTCTGTCAGATTGACAGTGTTGTCCCTCATAGGGGTTGTGCCCCAGGTCCACAGCGAAGCTTTAGAGGAAGAAAACACAGAAAGGATTTGTGCAAGTTGGTAGCTTTGCAGGTTTCCCACAAGTGGGTTTGAGCACTAATCACTGAGGGTTGAACATTAGCTGTCTTATAAGGACCTTTCGTTCCTATAGCACTAAATAGTCTCATATAGTTTGCATTTTTGCGTGTTTATTTAGACATCTTGGGTTGGCCTCAGACTCCCCAGGTGGTCCTGAACTCCATTCTCCTGCTTCAGTTTATAATCCCAGGTAGGATGATAGAAATATGCCATCAAGATGGCTACCGCTGTTTTTAATCTTTAAACAGTAAACTCGTAGTTTGAGCATTGATGCATATGGTAAAATTACATTTCAAACATCAAATTTTTATTTCTTCAGTCAGTCCATTTGTAAGTTTGTGTCCGTCTTTTCTTAAGCTTATGTCTTAAGTGCAGCCTTTGGCGACTCTCTGCAGCAGCTCCTATGCTCTGACTTCCCCCATAGTGACGCACAGTAGAGCAGCCTGAGCCAATGAGGCTAATATTTTTGGCAGGCCTAATTATTTTTATTTTGCCAGTGTCAGCACTCTGCTTGTTTTCTACTTTTATAAGACAGATCCAGAATATTGGGAGCTACACAAGGTGTCAATACTGTGTGGACTGATGTTGCTGGGATGGAAGTTGCTTTATGGTCACCATTATGCCACCTGTTTCAAGGAAGCTGATGTTCTCTGACCTACACTTGTGTGCTGTAGGTTGTGTGTGCCTGTACTCCTAGATAGGAACCCCTTCTTACACACACACACACACACACACACACACACACACTGACATGGCATCGGAAGCATTGATTCTCTGTGTTTGGGGCCCGTGTTGAGACTACTTGTCACTGTGACAAATGTCACACTTATGCTATGTGAGAAAGGACTGATACAGCTCATGATTCCAGGGCACCCCATGAGAGAATGTGGTTGGGCAGAACAGCTCCTGTTACAGCAGCCGGGAAGTGGAGCGAGAGAATGGCCGCACCGCACGTGATCTCGGTTTCTCTTTGACTCTCTGTAGGTCCTTAGCCCGTGGAATAGAGCTCCCCGCATTCGGGACAGGGCTCCTCTGACATGGTGGCTTGTGTCTGGAAACACTGTTTCTGACATGCTTGTAGGTGTGCCTCACCAACTTCCTGAGAGCTCTCCAAGGCCATCCAGTTCATGATCAAGTTAGCCAACCGTCACAAGGCACGAAACTGCACTAAGGAATGTCTGCTGACTTTGTGCTTGTAGGCCAGTGTTTTTCCTTCTGTAGGGCATACTTTCTTTTCATTAAAGGCGGCTTAACCGGAGATACTCCCTTGTAGCCCTAAGGTTTTAAACATAAGCCCTAGGAAAAAGTTGACTTTGAAATTGGATATTTTTTTAATTAATTTTTTGTTGTTGTCCTAGTTTATTTCAGTTTACAGTTTGACTTCCTGTCACTGGAGGAAGTCAAGGCAGGAACCTGGAGGTGGGAGCTGAGCAGAAGCCTTGGAGTGCTGCTTACTGGTTTGCTCCTCCTGGCTTGCTCAGTTGTTTCTTATACAACGCAAGACCTCTTCCCCAGAGGTGGCACCACCCACAGTAGGCTGTGCCTTCCCACATCTATTATTAATCAAGACAATGCCCCACAGACTTACCTACAGGTCCGTCTAATGGAGGCATTTCTCAGTTGAGGTTCCCTCTTCCCAGATGGTGCTAGCTTGTGCCAAGTTGACAACACACACACACACACAAAACTGACTGGCACACAAAATAATAGGCTCCATTATGACATCTTCATGCATACACTTTACTGATGATGTACCTCCACCTTCTCTTGTTCCCATCATTCTGGTTCTTGAACAGTCTCCCTTGAACTTCTACATCTTCATCATGTGTGTATGTGTGTGTGTGTGTGTGTGTGTGTTGTCTGTGAGTTCGGTGGTGTGTGTGTGTTTTGTGTGAGCTCTGCTGTGTGTGTGTTGTCTGTGAGTTCGGTGGTGTGTGTGTGTTTTGTGTGAGTTCTGTTGTGTGTGTGTGTTGTCTGTGAGTTCGGTGGTGTGTGTGTGTTTTGTGTGAGTTCTGTTGTGTGTGTGTGTGTGTTGTCTGTGAGTTCGGTGGTGTGTGTGTGTTTTGTGTGAGTTCTGTTGTGTGTGTGTGTTGTATGTATGAGCATTTAGAACAAATTGATTGGTATCTCAGCATTATCCTAGATAAACATGGTCTCTTAGGGTCACGCGCGGACAGCAGTATTTAGCCTCTGCCTTTCCCTCAGAAGCCTCCTGTCTGCCACAGGACCATTTAGGTGAGCTTTTGATGATCTATGTGTACATTTGGGGGGAGGGGAGAGGAAGAAGAAGAGAGAAGAGAGATGGTTAGACAGCTGGACTTCGGCTCAAGCTCCATGCAGGTCTAGTTTAGCATGGAAGTCTCATCTGGCTGCAGGGACTGACTTCTGTTCTGCTAAATATTAGTCTTATGTAAAATTGTCACACTGAGATTCAAGCAGTCAGATCCCGCTGAAATAGGCTGCTGCAGTTTGGATGAAGTTCGTGGCCCGAGAACTCCAGGGATGCATTCAGATAGCATCCGGTTGCTTGAGTGGAGGGAATTTGGAGGTACAACATGTGTATGGGGGGACATGTGATGTTGGTTATTGATCTCATCATCGACAGGGGGACACTTGTGAGAGTGTAGAGGGACGCTGTTGGTAATTTCGCAGAGTCAGAAAGGGTAAGCCGGGGCAGTCTGGGTCAAATAGGGCCATATGTTCACCTGAACTGAGGTTAGGGTGTACAAGGCCAGGAGACAGAAGGAAGTTTCATCAAATGAAGGAGTTGCCAAAGGGCACGGAATCTTTAAGAACGTAGTTGGGGGGGGGTTGCTGAGGAATTGATTTCTTCCTCTGTTTCATTTTTTATGAACTCTGCTTCTTGCTGAGCAGAAAATGTAAAGCAGGGAACCAGGGGATTTACTTAGCATCGCTCAGAACTTCTAAACATTGTTATCTGTGTTGCTCTTGGGCAACTTATTTCCATGTGTGTGTGTGTGTGTGTGTGTGTGTGTGTATGTGTGTGTGTATGTGTGTATGTGTATGTGTGTGTATGTGTATTGTAGTGATAAGGGGAGCGGGCCCTGCTTTTTGTCCAGCCCAGCTCCCGCACGNCAAAAGGGGCCAAGGCAGTTTCTTTATTAACCAATGAAAGTTAACACATAGACAAATGACCCTCCTACATCAGTGTATGTGTGTGTATGTGTATGTGTATGTGTGTATGTGTGTGTATGTGTGTGTGTATGTGTATGTGTGTGTATGTATGTGTGTGTGTGTGTGTTTGTTTACTGATGAACTGTAAAGAACCTTGGGTACTTGGGACCTAGTATTTGCCCAATAACCAGAACCCTTCGTTTTACCTTCCTGGAAATGAGAACTTGTAGTTCCTTCCATGTGGTCTTGCACTATATAATAACGCACTTGAGAATGTGTGGGATCCTGCTGGTTTAATTTGCTAGCATTTGCGATGCTAATGTGGTAAGACCCTTCGTATTGCTTTAAACAGCAAGCTTACACTTTGGGTACTCAGGCGGTTCATAGTTCACGACTCCAAGTGATAATAAATTGCTGCTTAGTTGATATCCTGCTACGGGACATAGAATGACTAGAATGGCGCTGATTGAGTCAGCTTCTGTGGGTCGGTCGGTCTCCTCTGCAGGAGATGATGGTGAGCAGCAGTGTCTGGGACCCCCTTCCTTTCCTGTCCTGTGACGTCTGGCCCGCAGAATTCGCCCTCTGATAGGCTATTTCTGACTGGATTATCCTCCATCTCCTCTCTTTCCCCTTCCTTCCCTTCCTCACTCCTGGTGATGTAGGTCAAAAGTAAAAATAGCTCTAGGAGTTTAAGATATGTATTACTTAATTCTTTAGAGGAAAACGAAGAAGACTTAGGTCCATGTCTGCGAGTCTTTCCTATGACAACATGCTTGAGAACAACCAGCCTAAAAGGAAAGGGTTATTTTGACTCAGTGTTGGGCTCACTGTGGCAGGGTTCTCACTCCGTGATCATCTGGGCCTGTTGTTCAGGGCCCTTGGTGGCACAGCATCCAAGGAAGGCATGCATAGGAGCATTGGCTCCTTCACCTCGTGGTGTCTGGGAACAAATGGAAGATTCTAGGCCCCTGTAACCACTTCAGGAGCATGTTGGCAATGACCTTCTTTTCTCTAGAGTACATCTTCTAAACATTTTATACCTTCTTCTAAGTGTAATAATTTTACCTGGGAGGGGTCTTGGCGGTGGGTGAGAGCCCATGGCGGGTGAGGGACAGACAAATATGATATATAGAAAGAGCTTAGGTGAGGATTTTATTGAGACAGGGGAAGGGTTAGAAGAGAGAAAGAGAGAGACAGAGAAAGAAAGAGGGTTGGGTGCAGAGACCTGTTTGCCTCTTCAGAAGAACAGCTGGGAGAGAGGGGGAAGGGGCCGAGATTGCCTCTTAAAAGGGACCTTTGTACCTGCATACAGACTACAGTCATAGGACCCCGGGCTGACTGTCCAGGGTGCTTCCCGAGTGCATCCTGCCAGGTGACAAGGGACAGCATAATGCTTGGCTCCTAACTCTAAGCTTCACAGGGTGGAAGACAAGCCTTTGGGAGGGAGTCAGGGCCCACTTTCCAGCGGTCTCTGGGTCTTTCTGTAAGGGAAGCTATGTGTGCATTGTAATGCCATTCCAGTTTTCTCCCTTTTAATTTTTTCTTGAGGCCCAAGGATGATTTTATTAGAATTTTAAAAGAAAAACACCACAGGGCAGCAAGCCTTAAATCTCAGCAGCTGCCCAGAGGAGGAGAATGAAGGCGAGAAGGAAAAAAGCCACACTGTTTGGGCTGCCCCGTGGCAGCAGGAAGCCACATGACAGGGCGCGCGGCTTAGAGGAGGAATAAGGAAGCCCGAAGTATCAGGAAAGCTTGTATAGGTTCTGACTAGCATTCAAAAGACAGGGGAAGAAAGAGGGGAGGCAATGAGAGGGGGGAACTTGAGCCTTCTTTACCCATGTTTTGATGGCTTTTACATCTCTCATCTACAGTGACTGGTGCTTTCCTGGTCTTACATATACGCCAGGGCATTTACATAATTGATAACTTTCTGATCAGTTTTGGAGATGCAGCTCTGGTGGAGAGCCCCGGTGTGCTCCAGCCTTCAATAGCTTTATGCATTTCCTAATGAGCTTTTATTTATATTTACTACGGTCCCTTACTGATTTCGTAGGCTAAGAAAGGGCACCAGGTGCACGCTTCATGACAGTCGTTACTGTATTTCCGCAGCTCTCTAGCAAAGGATGTCTCAGAAGCTTGTTGGTAATTTATCCCAGAGCCTTGGTCCTCCTGGCCTTGGTTCTTTTTGTGTCTGGTTTAAATCCCTGTCCTTGCCCTCTGATCTCGTCCCCTGCTCCATTTTAACGGAAAGGAAGCTCCCTCTTGTCTGGTCTGCCCTTCACCTTGCAGGCCATTTTCCAGTCCTTGCTTCTCCCTAGCCTCCTTTATCTCCATTGAGTAACTGTTTCTTTTCCGTGTCCCCTCAGGACTCAGATCCGTCACCTCAGATACTCACCTTTGGACATTCTCCAGCTCCTGAGCTCCTGCTTGTCTTTTGTGGGTTCAAGTCCCCAAGTGCTCTTAGTATGGTGATACAACTCTGCAAAGGGCTCCAGGTTATCACGTGACACTCCCGAGCATGCTGCGTGTTTCTGCGCGGTTTTATGTGCCTTTAAGAATGCAGTACTACTTTGCTGCTGATGCTGATTCATACTTGCCCTAGACCTCAGATTTCCTTTTTTTTACTTGAATTTAATTTTCTGTCATCACTTAAGCGAGTCCCCCCTCCACACCTTTTCAATTAAACTGTCCCCTGCTGTCTCTGTAATCTTTATGGTGGCACCAGCAATTTGCAGCTGTTAGCAGGCATTGATAAACAGTGTCAGTCTGGGCTGGGGAGAGGGCTCAGCGGTCTAGAGTCTTGGTTGCTCTTCGGGAGGACCTGAGTTCAATCCTCAGCACCCACAGGGCTGCTCATTGCCTGCAGGAATGCCCGCTCCAGGATATCCCAATGTTTTCTTCTGTCCTGCACAGGCCCTGCCTACACATGGGGCCCATATGCATAAAAATAAAAAAGAAAAGAAAAATGTCCAGTGCTGTTTCTTGATAAATTTTGTAATGGTATGGATGCTTCATTTTTAATATTTCATACATTGTGTGTCCTCTGTCAGCATTTGACATCAAATTGTTCTCTGATTAATTAAGTCTCATTTTTGTCTCCTGTACATGGCTGTAAGGAACTCTAGGGAAGTAACAGTTTGTGTGTGTCTATGTTATTTTTTTTTTCCTGTGGAGTTCTGGGGTTGACTGAATTCTAGGTTTTGCACATGCTACGCACGCCCTCTTCCACCAAATAGCCTCAATCTATCCTTCTCTTTGTATAAAATGCCTTAGGTATTCAGTTCAGGAAATACTTCTTGATGGAATCAGTAGAGCCCTAAGATGTGTTTGGTCAAGTTCACATCTTCGGAAGGGCAGACAATCCCACCACGTGTGTATGTTTACTAACCTTACTCACACGCACTTCTCCATGATTTGAGTCAGCTATGGAAGTGTTACCAATGGCTGTGTAAGCCCTCGGGAAAGCTGTCATCGAACCCAAGTTAAGGTTCTCTTGAGGATGGCCCTTGAAAGATTTATGTTGCGCCCACCGTGCTGGTCTAGAGATCATGTTTTTCTGGTTTATTAAAAAAAGGAAGTTCTGAGTTGAACCGAAAGGTAAACTATGATGTGTTCTTTCCTGTCCCCCAGACAAACTGTTCTCACCTGGAGGAGAGTGAAATAGACCTACATACCCATCAGGCATCTTGGTCTTTACCAAAGACCTTCTGATTTCATTGCTTGCACATCTGCTTTGGGAATGAGAATGTTCCAGTGAGCCAATGCCTGCTTCAGTGCAGGCAGACTCTATGCTAAGTGATTCCTGGGATTAGGAAATCCTTTGCATGGTGGGAAATGCAGGTAATGATCTGGTTAGCAACAGTGCCTCCTCGTTTTAAATCCCAGGAGGGGCAACATGTACATTCAAAATTAAATTAAAATTCTTGAGAATGAAGAGAGAGGGAAGAAAGGGTAGTTACAAGTATAAATTAGTCTCCAGGGATCCTCTCCAATTCCCACATTAGAAGCCAACCAGCTGTGATATGAAACCTGACAAGAGCCCAGAGGCTCTAGAGTGAAGATCCCCGCAAGGCTGCTTCTCTGTAATCATGAATGTGTCGCAGTGTTTAACTTTATGCATGGAAATACCTGGAGTTATTATTACTTCTCCCGGGAGAGGAAGCTACCCGATACCGACAGGTAAGCGACACTAGAGCCACCTGACATTTTGTTACAGATTAAAGAGAAGGGCAGGTCTGGCAGAGGAGCAGATTGGGAGGGCCTGGTAACTTTAGAGACTTGTCAGGCGGTGCTTCTGAGTTTGCTGTGAATGAAGAGCTTTGTGTGAAGGAAGTGGGAAAGTCTCTGTGACTGTTTGTTGTGTAAATCCACATGTGTTGCTAGGTTTATTTGAACTTAGGTTTGTTCTTTGTAATCCACACTTTCTTTTTCTTCCTGGACTAAGAGGGAATTTTCTTATTCACATTGACCTTATATATAGACTCCCAGACTCCCATGCTCACCTTCATTCTTTGTGCAAATGATTAGTGTCAGGCTAGTTAGTATTTCGGCAGAGGGTACTTCTCATTAACAATGAGTATCTGTTGTTGTTGGTTTTTTTTTTGTGGTGGTTGCTATGTTACAGTCATACATCCTGTCTGCTAACTCTGGACTCTTGGCAGTGTAGAACTTATTCAGTGATACCTTATATTCAGCAATATATATTGAACTTTAAAATATATGAAAAATTGTGTGTTGGTTATAAACATGTCAGTGCACCAAAACATATTCTGCATCTGGATAGAAAGACCACAATTTTTTGTTACTATCGCTAGAAGTACAGGGATCATAAGACAAAGAATAGAGGAGGTGAGTCAAAGATAAATTGAGACAAAACTTGATTTAAATTCAATGGCTAAATCTATTGTCAAGTCAATTGAATGTTATCTGACAGCTGTATGGTTTCTGCCCAGGTAGAAGTGGATAGCACCTGGGCCAGCAAGATGGCTTAGTGGGTGATGGGCCTTGCAGGGTGGAAGGAGAGAGGCAGCTCCTGAAATTGTCCTCTGTTTTCCCATGTTGCATGCGCCACTCTCTAGTCACACATGCTGCAATCATAGTAAATGAAAGAAAAAAATGCAAAAAGTAGATAGCAATCATTTATTGATAGTTTCAGAACAAAAACAGCATTTGTAAAATTTGATAGGTGAGATTAGGAGACTATTTTAAGAGCTAATTCTATGGAATATTGTGTATCTGATTCCAGAAACTAAGCTGTCACCATATTACCTTGGAGGGACTATGCCACAAGGATTTTTCTGTGTTAAAGAAGGAAGAAGTGTTCTTTAGCAATGCCGTGTCTGTTGTCACACCTGGGTTTGCTGTGAATGAATGTACACTCCTCAGTGCTCTTGTTTTGTGTTGGCTGTCACTGCTTGACGAAAGAAGCATTGATAATTTCATAAGCTGGTGACCCAGCAGGCTCTGAAATGTGTACATGCATTCCGCCTTAAGTGCGGGTTGTAACAGGAATTTAATTGCCCTGTCTGCCACATCTCACTCGATTCTCGGCTGTCTGGANNNNAGTTCCTCCAGGCCTCCAGGCCACCACTGACAGACTCTAGTCACTGAGTGTGCATCTCCTTGGCGTAGACAGCTGTGATCAAAGGTGATTGGAACAATGCGTCACTTTGAATAATGATTACACAAGGCGTTTTTTAATGTTTGAGCAAGGAACGATCCCACAAGCAGTTTCATTAATAAAATAAATAGAGGTTAAAGAACAGAACTGTTTGGGATGACTGTCCAACCCTAAGTCATTCACAAGTAAAGAAGCTGCTCCCTGAGACGGATTGGGTTTCCGTAAGAAGGAAGCCACCTTTATTCCTAGTTCCCAGTGCATTTCTTATAGGTGAGGTCACACCGCACGCAGATAGCTCTCTGTTTACTAAAGGGAGGCTGCTGAGGCCCCCAGTTTCTCACAGACCCTAAAATGAGGCTTAAATGTACCTGTCCATTAAAAGCTTTTGAAGGACAAAGGCAAACTCAGCAGCTTTGTGAGCCCTGAATTGACAATAAAGGACAGTAAGGTCTGTTTTTCAGATAGCCTCGTTAAGAACAAAGGGGCTATTCACTCTGACATGACTTTCATGTAGTTCTGTGAAAGGGAGGCAGATGGTCATCTTGTCACGTGCATGAGTTTGAAGGCTGCTTGACTGGGATGATTTGAGACAATCGTTTTTTTCAGTTACTCTGATTTGATGAAGTCCTGGAGAGGAATTGTGTTAGGGGTATATACACGTTGCCACTTCTGTTTCTTAGTCAGGGAAACTTTAAAAGTCATTCCCCCTGTCCCTCATAAAACTTGAAGAGCAAAAACGTTTGGTGAGCACCAGCTCAAGCTGGCGGCCCTGGAATATTCTCCTCGCTGATCTTATTCTACTCGTGTCTTTTATTTTTTGAGACCAGATCCTGCTGTGTTGCCCAAGTTGGCCTTGGATTCCTGACCTCAACTGATTTTCCTTGTCTCAGCCTCCTGAGTGCAGGAGCAAGGCATATGCCACCTGTTTTGTCCTAGAGAAGCTCCCCTCTGCCGCTGTTAGTGTGACATGCCACTCAAACACAAAGCTACCTGATGTGTGACCTACCAGATGTGAGCCATACAGCTGAGCCTTGGCTTTTCCTCTCCCTTATCTCTTCAGTTTATATGGTAGCTTTAACCCATACAGGCTGTTCATGAAGCTATGAGGGCCGCAGGCCTTTCTTCGCCCCTGTGCTTTGCTCTGCTGGTAGGATGAGCCACCATTACTTCAGCTCTCATGGCTGCTTTATATCTGTTTGGTCTCTTCTCTAATGTCATTGAACAGAAAGGTCGTCTTAGACCACTGTTTCCGAAAAACCAACCAACCAACCAATGAACCAACCAAAACAGAAACACCCAGCCCTCAGGTTTCTGTCAACCTTTTAGACTTTCCCTTTTTAATTTTCTCTGTGGCACTTCCGTTACCTACCATGGCCCTTGTGTGAGAGCCAGGACTGTGACCAGCTATCACCAGCAACTGGAATATGACTAGATAAGGTATTTATGTCTTATTGTGACCATAAATACCTGTGAGTCAGCGTGTAAGGGAGGAAGTACTTACTTTGGCTTTCAGTTTCAGAGATACAGTCTGTATAGAGGGGAGGGCATGGCCATAGGCAGCCTGAAGGGGAGGGTTGTGTGCAGCTGTGACTTCACTTCCTCTTGTCTTTGGGGGGGACAGGAAGTAGACAGTAGACAGGAAGAAGGGCCTGTTCCAAATCTTCAAGGCCCGCCCCTAGTGATCCAATCCTCCAATGCCACCCCTAAAAAGGTTCTACAACTTTCTGAAGCTGGGGTTCCAGCTAAGGACCAAATGTTCAGACACAAGAATGATGGGTGGACAGGACATTTTCCCCTCAAACCTCAGTTGCCTATGCATAGTTTGCTCCTTTAAGAATTCATCAAGTTAACAAGCCAGCGAGTAAACCCGACTTGATGTGTGCTGGTGTTAGTGGTTCTGAATGGCATGTTAAAATGTGACAAGGAGGAAAATGACTGGTGGCCTTCAGTTTCAACTGGATCATGAGATTTTGTTGCCGGGTGAATTAAGCTGTCATGTATGCTTATTTGGTACACCATTATGTATTGCTTTATGAAGGTCACTGTGGAGCGATTTCAGCAAATGATGTTGCCATGAGATGTCTTTTTTTTTTTTTTNACCCAACATCAATACAGAGCCAAACTATGGTGGCAACTCTGTTTGTCTCCCAGAGATGAACACGGATCCTTTATTACTGGTGCCATTGGTGAGCCTCCGCTACCCAGAGCTCTCAATAGTGAGGGCATGGGTGGGGACACTTTTCATGCATTTCTGCAAAGCTCTATGTTTAACATAGTCTTGAGAAGTGACATTGTTTTCTGTACCTAAAACTGTTTAAGGTGTGGGTGGAAATCCCTATTCATCTTGGCTGTGTCGTGACTTCTGCTTGTTTCTGCGTACAGTCTAGTGTAGGTTCAAATTAGCCTTCAGATATCCTTTTCTTCCCCAGTGGTAAAATAATACAACCACATCGGAGGTGGATTCTTTTTCAGTGTCTGGATCCAGATGATAGAATGAATTTCTTTTTCTGATATGAGCATTCCTGTCAATATAGATTCTATGTGCATTTGTAAAGATGGCCACAGTCACGTGTTTCAACATTTACTATTCTGATACCTGCACATGATTTCTCCAACTTTCTTACCCAGGGAGTCTTCTTTTGCTGAAAAATTTATCCTTCCCATTATTGCCTCATCTGTGTTCAAAAGAGGAGTAGGTGCTTGTATTTTTTCCATCAATAGATAATCATGTGTTTTATGATTGTCTCACATAGAATTAGAAAGTGATCTCCTATGGTATCCTACTCTTTTTCTGCTGTTAGGATGCGTGAGGTCATGTATAAAGAACAGACATTTATTTCCCATAGTTTAAAGTCTATGAGGTCCAAGATCCAGGTACCAGTAGCGTTAGTCACTAGGTGAGTGCTTCTCCATGTGTCAGGGTGTGTTTCTCCAGGAAAAGGTCTTTCTTAGAAGGCAGAAGGCAAGCTGCCTAGTGAATTCTCTCTCATGCAGGTCTTCCCTAATTCCATTCACTTGGGAGGCCTGCTCATGATCTAATTGCTTCTTAAAGACTCCCCCTCTCAATACCATCATCATCACATTGAAAACCCTGGAGGTTCCCAAGAGACCCACTTAAACCAGTGTGTGGAGAATCTATCAAAATAATGTGGATTAATTTTGGGAGGTCATCACAAGTGATGTCACCGTTCAGGTGGTTGGAATCCCCACCCCAGTGTGATGGCCACAGACATCTAAGGGCCACAAACTCTTGTGTTGGGAGCCCTCCCGATTCTAGCCTTCCTCTTGAACTTGGGCACAGCCTGTGGTGGCCTTCTTCCATCTGTCTTGCCTTCTCCAGGCTCTGTCTATGAGGTCCCAACCTTCAGACTTGCCTTCCATCCGGGCCTGTCTGAACTCTATGGCATCCCTCACTTCCCACTTGGCTAACCCCTCTGCTGGACCAGGTACCACCCATCTATGTTGGCGTGAACAGCAGAGTTCCACACTTCCCGAGTCCCATGGTCGTTGAGCCTGCCCCTCCTGCTGCCTTCTGCACTTCTATCTAATCCTGGTAACTTTTTTTCTTTATTTCCAGCCCTCTTTACTTCTTTAGCTTTGACTCACCCCCCACCCCCACCGTCCCTTCTCCAATTTTACTATGTGAGCTTTTGTGTTCTGTCATGACTATTTTTCCAGTCAGCCCGACTTTTTACTTTGGTAAATTGCAACCAGAAGGCCTTTGTTGCAGTTCCTTAAGTATTTCTGATGCATGGTGGGAGAGTCAGTGCATAAGGCACACACTGAGAGATCGCTTTCATAGCACGCATCTCTGATTTCCCCACACGTTGGAGCTGACTGCACTGCTTTTATGCAGAGAACTATGGGATTAAGTTTTTTATTTTTAACAAAAGTTTTATAGGACTGTCATATTTACCGAGGGATTATTTTATAGATGAAATAACTTAAATGAGCTTTTAGTTTCAGAGCAGAATAATTGCTGGTTAAATGACTTGCAGTAAGAGGCTCAGACCCAGTTAATGTAAGTTTGTATCTCCCTTAAAATAAAAGTTGAAAAATTGAATTTGTTGCTTGGTAATTTAATTTGTAGGAAGTGGGAGAACAAAGGATTCCAAAACGTGTTTTAAAAATCAGTTCTAATTAATTGCATGTGCAGATGCACCAGCTCCGATTGGGAGGCAATTAGTCTAATTACGTTTAAAGTACAGTTGCATGCTTAAATAGATAATCACACCCGCAGGCCTGCCTATCTTTTTCTGCCTTCTCCTTTAGGCATGTAGTAAATTTTTTGGCCATTAAGCATGACCTCTTCAGAGTCTGTGGAGCAGAACAAAGTGACAGAGAGAGTGCAGATGGCAGGGTTGCATGTACTCTTCATGAGGTCTGATACTCGAGTGATTCTCTGTAGAAGATGCTAGACAAAAGTTTTAATATGTGCTAGGGAAATTTTATATCCTGTAGGTAACTTTTATTTATTTTATTTAATTTTCTTATTTTGGGTAAATGAAATATCTGCCCAGCACCCTGTGTTATACTGTGTTTCACGAGTGCTATGAGATCATTTGAAATTCGGAGAGAAACTTTAGTGACCGCTTGAGGGGTCACATCCCTGTCTCATGAAAGCCCATTTTGCTCAGGAGGGCCTAGTAAATTCTCTTCTGTAGGGCTTCTGTGGGTGTTCTGACCTGCCAAGGCTTCAGTTGCAGCTTTGCAATGGATGGGGCAAGACAGTTTTTCTTTTTAACTTAAGCAGTTGGTATTTGAAAAAATGATTGCTCATGGGTGTCTTTGATTATTTTGCCTAGATTTCCTTAAGAACTAGTGTGACTTTTTTTTTTTTTAGGGGATTGGGTTTTATTGGCAGGTCTGCTGAAGGTGGTCTCATACAGACACTCCCCTTGGCTCCTCCTTTGGTTCCCTGCAGCATTAAAAATGATTTAAAATCTCACTTTGATTTTACATGCTATCCCTCAGTTACAAGACTCCAACCAGTCTTCATTACTGACCTACCACAGAGAGTTTGCTGTTTATGGCTGCTATCCCTGGCCATATTTCAGCAGGAGCAGAGGTTTACTCTCATTGTTTTATCAGGACGGTGTGATTTGCCCAGGAGTCAAGCGTGAGATCTAGGTTGCTAGGGAGATTGGGATAGTCCTGAACGAGTACAAGCTTGCCTCCTTGGACTGGTTGGTTTTGGAAGAGGGAACTTCAATTGAGAAAATGCCTCATCAAACTAACATTGGGGCAACTCTGTAGGATGTTTTCTTGATTAATGATTGATCTGGAAAGGCCCAGCCCACCATGGGCCATGCTACCCTTGGACTAGGAAGTCTTAGGTTGTATACAAAAGCCAGTCTGGGCAAGCCAGTAAGCAGCATTCCTCTGTGGTCTGTGCACCAGTTCCTGCCTTGAGCTCCTGCCCTGACTTCCCTTCATGTGGGACAATAAACTGTAAGCTAAATAAATCCTTTCTTCCCCAACTTGCATTTGGTCATGGCGTTTATTTCGGTAGTAGAAACCTAACTAGGACAATCCTCTGTGTGCTATCAAAATACAACAGATGTAGAAAGACTATTGATGCACTTAGAGAGGAACTTGACACGGACATTTGAGAATCCAGGTGGCTGGCCAATATGGCTTGTAGCGTGACTCCCGTATACACAGAAGTGTTAAAGCCCTCTGTCCATGCCTCATCCACACAGAGGCTCAACTCCTATGGGATTTGCTCAAAGGGACAGTTGAGGTTGGCTTTCTTCTTGAGGAATTACCGTCGGAGTTGGGAACGCTGTGTTAAAAAGTAGATTCTTCTGAGCAGCTCTCTTCATAAACATTGGACCTAAGACAATTCTTGTCGATCTGAGCTAGTTAAGACTTGAGTTCATAAGGTAGTCAGAAGCAAGTGATTGTTTTGGCTTAGATTTGATGTTAGTCCCGTCACTCTGGTGAAATGCTGTTTGCTGTGCTCAACTTGGTAGGAATATGTAGACAACTATTTCTTTGTTGTTGTTTGTTTTTAGTTTTTCGAGGCAGGGTTTCTCTCTGTGTAGCCCTGGCTGACCTGGAACTTGTTCTGTAGACCAGGCAGGCCTTGAAATCAGAGATCTGACAGCCTCTGCCTCCCAAGTGCTGGAATTAAAGGCGTGCACCACCACTGCCCAGCTAACTGTTTTTTTCTATTTTATTTTATTTTATGTGTATGGTACACATATGTACATGTACCGTGTTTGTTGAGGAGCCCATGGAGGTTAGAAGCAGCATCGGCTCCTCTGGCACTGGAGTTACATGTCGTTCTGAGCGGTCATGCGGTCCTGGGAGTTGAACCTGAGTCCTCTGCAATAGCAACAAGTGCTCCCAAACACTGAGCCATTACTCCAGATCCGGCAACTCCTTTCATAAGCGTTTTCCTAAAGACATGGATGTCTTTTATTTAGGGTTATGATTTTGCTCCTTCATGCTAAACCCATTTGTTTCCCGCTGGTAAAGTGCAAAGCGATGGTGCAATTTATGGGCGTCTATGGAAGTTTCGAGTCACAAAGACAACAAGTGTCCCTGGCGAAGTTTAGAAATACTTATCACTGTGGACACCACCCCATATACACACACACACGTTCACACTTCTGCTCACCTCAAATACACACATGCTCACACTCTTACCCACCCCCACATTCGTACACACACACGCTCACACTCTTACCCACCCCCACATTCACATGCTCACACTCATGCCCACCCCAC
>LOEQ01002002.1:147422-166577 GCA_001685075.1 Bramus lutescens | reverse complement strand
CACACTCTTACCCACCCCACACTCATACACACACACGCTCACACTCATGCCCACCCCCACACTCACACACACACTCACACTCTTACCCACCCCACACTCATACACACACATGCTCACACTCATGCCCACCCCTACACTCATACTCACACATAAACTCATACTCTTATCCACCCCATTTGCACCTGTACTCACACTCATACCCACCCATTGCCACACTCGTCCCCTATTACTCACATATACTTACACACATCATCCCCCCTCACTCTCATGCCCAACTCACACAGCCACGCACAAACATGCCACTTTGTGTGCTGTTTTATTATGCTATTTCCCTCCCGTATCAGTTTATCCTGCTTATTCCTGCATTCCTTTCAGCCCGTCGGGACACTGCGTTTTGTGTTTTTCCACTCCAAGTAAATGCTGGCTTATGTAGATGAGTTTAAATTATTAACTCACGTGTAGGAGATTGATTGACATTCTGGCACCGGGCAATAATGTGTTCCTGAGTCCACGAAAAGATGTATTGTCTGTGTTGTGGCTTAAGAAAGGAAAAAACCCAGGAAGAGCTTTATGAAAGCAGCAGGAAGTGCTTGCTGAAGTAGCTCTGATCCATTGTGTGAAGGGGTTTGCAGATTTTCAATTAGCTGCCGCAAGCTTACAGTCCGCAAAATTTAAATGGTGTGGTGTGTGTGTAGCCCGCGTACATCTGCGTGTTTGTGTAGGGCAGGCAAATACAAAGACCTGACAGTAAAATTTCAAATTAATATGTGCGGGAACAGCAAGGAAAATGGAAATGAGGGTCTTAAAAAGCAAGCACAAGCCCGCCCCCAAAATCGGCCTGCATAGTTCTAAGATCAGACAAAGGGATGGCCATAGGATGATGGGGGCATGTAGAAGCCTGTTGCTCAATCAGAGAGGAGCAGGAATGCAGTTCCAAGCTTCATTTACTACTCCTTTAGTCTGCTGCCCTAGAGACAGACTTAACATATTGACTTTGGCAACCCCAGGGTAGCTCACCATGTCTGCAGTTATTGAAGAAATCCATGACTTAACGTGCAAGTTCGCTACAGTCTGTGCAACAAATTGCGCTTCTAGTTGAGTGGGTATCTCCAGGTTTTTACGTCACACTTTGGAAGGGAATAAAATAAATTAAATTGATAAAATTCGTTGCATTCTGGAAGAGTTCAAATGAAGCTGGAAAGCAAGGCCTGTTGCAATCTACTGCGAGAGGCTGTTGAGGACCGGGTTAAATGCCAGGCATCTTCTGTTCTAATCATAAATGAGGTAACTGGAGAATGTGGATAACAAAATTAACAGTCAGGGGAGTATTTAAATATTATTTAAGGATGGTAATGAGAAAATTAGCCTAGAATGATCAAGATCTCAGCCAGTTCTAATTTTAAACGATTCCCCCGAACCTTGCAGCTTTTCAGCTTACTCCTGTTTCTAGCACGCCCTGCCTTTTGATAGAGTTCTTTTTCTGTAGTTGTCCTGGGAATAATGATTCAGACATCGTCTTTGAATCACAATAATCTAAGTGTTTGAAAACTGTGCGGAGAAAGGAACAAAGCCTAGAGTCGGAGAGGGGCCTGACGACTTGACAGCCACCTCAGAAGCCAGCCCCACTTGGCGGTATCTCCTCCAGGGCTGGTCTGAGGTTCACCTGTCTCAGGGACACTAACGTTGATACAGCTCACACCCTCGAGTCTCCACCCCAACCTGCTGGATCTGATTTCCTGAGGCCAACTGAGACCTGGGGAATCCCTGGTTTGCAGATTCTCCAGGGGATTCTTTCACTCACTACTGCTGAAGGTGTGACATTTCATGATATTTGCATGATCCGTCATTGTTAAGATATAGGGGTTTTAGGTTGCAAGTTTTCTCCTGCTGGTGATAATTTTGAAAATATTTTACCTTAAAAGTATTGCTTGAGGGCTGGAGAGATGGCTCAGAGGTTAAGAGCATTGCCTGCTCTACCAAAGGTCCTGAGTTCAATTCCCAGCAACCACATGGTAGCTGACAACCATCTGNATACACACAGACAGAATATTGTATACATAATAAATAAATAAATATATTAAAAAATATTGCTTGATAGGAAAAGTTGCAAAGATGCTGGAACAGTAGTCATTGCCCAAGCAAGGTTTTGGAGTGATGAGTTTTCATATTTGTGTTTGAATTACACTTGGATTAATCGTGGTAGTGTGTGTAATAGTTTATCGATGGTAACCTAATGGGTTGGGGCCAAGGGTTGCTACAAAGTCACATCCTGCAGCAGGGCTCATGTGGGAGGGTGGGTGGGGATGGTGCAGAGGCACCCTCTGAGCCAGAGCAGAAAGAAGAGAAAGAAGAAAGAGGGGGCCTGTATAAGGATATATAGTGCATGTGCCCAGTGGCAACAGTAATCACAGTGTCATATCTGGCTGCTGCTAATGATGTGTCCTGCTAGGTCCTGGGAAGGCATGCTGTTATGAATGCCTGACCGCTAAGGGTGGGTTTAGCGAGAGAACTCCCCCTTGATTGAAGAGCAAAAGACAGTCATTTAGCATTCTCGTTTTGGTTCCTGTAAAAATGTTGCAGAAAGAGTTAAGAGTCTGTAGCTTCTTCCAGTCCCACCAAAGTGTCTCTTTGATGTCTAATACTCTATAATGCATAATAACTGCTCATATATGTACATATAATTATCAGATTTTTATTAAACCAGAGGGCTGAAGAAGTGGGAAACCCGTGGCTGCTTTTGCCAAGCTGTTCGAAGACGTCCTAGGAGGAAGCCAGTTCCCACTACCCAGGAAGTGCAGTGTCTCTCAGTGGTTGAGCTGTGAGATCAAGTGTCCGTGTGGGCTCCTTGGAAGACCTCAGCGTCTACTTCTGATGGTGTCATGTTTGTTTATTTGTTTTTAGCAATAGTCCTGGTCTCCCTTGTATGTAGACATGTTTCTGGTGCTTTATAGTCTGAGCTTCGGCCCTATGGTTGGATGCTGGCTTCGTTTACTGCCTCCTTGGGCGGAGTACAGATGTTGGCTGTGGGCCTGTGCCAAAGCACATCCTGTTTGTTTGGATCTTCATCCCTCTTCATCCCTTCTTCATCCCTCGGGCCCTTAATCCAGCCTGTGATAATTTACGATACAAACAGAAGCCTCCTTCCTCCTCCAAATCAGTTGAAACAGCCCTGTGCCAGACTGGGGATAACATTTGCTGCATTCCTGCCAGAAAATGATATTTTTTTTGAAGAAAATCTATTGTATCCATTTTAATTCTTTGCCTTCTCTTCTGCTTTTTGTTTTCTAAGATAGGGTCTCAATGTGAAGTCAAGGCAGACTCAAGCTTCACGTCCTCCTGCCTCAGCCTTCTGACTGCTGAGATAGTTAGTGTGAGTCACCATATCCCAGCTTTAAGTCCCTTTTAAGACAGGAAATGTATGCCTATGTTAATTTGAATATTTAAATTTGGGTCCATTTTGCCTAGAGTAGAACAATAATAGTATAGGCTTAAATTTTCTTAGTTCCAAATAGATGGCTTTAAAAGGGAGGCCTTACTGCTTTCGCAATGGCTTCCCAGCAGTGAGCAGGAGGCTGGGTGATGGGCATTGAAAGTCAGGAACCAGTGAAGTAGGTTACGGCACAGTGACATGACCAGTTAGCAGCCATGCACGGCTAACCCTGGGGATTCCCGAAAGCAAAGTTGGAATGTTAGTATGACCAGAACACAGCCATTGGCTCACTCAGACAGAACACGAGATGACGGAGGTGCGCCTTACTGTGGCTTGATCATGCAGATGTCGAAAAGTATACTTACACAAACCAGGATGAATGCCGTGTAGCAGGTGACATGTTGAGGGATCACTATTTTATATGCGGTTTGTCATTGGTGGAAATGCCATTGCATGACACATGGCTGTGTGAGGTGGTAGAGATCGCAGTTAAGCTGAGGTGGCCATGGGTCATACACCATTGTGTACATTATAACAACGTCTCATTTGTTATCTGCAAAACCAAAACTCCACCCACATAAAGCACAGTAGTGTCTGTGAACACAATTTCTCATCTTGCATTAAGAGTTGGATCTGAGTTTAAATACCTTGAGAGTTTTTAATGAATGTCGGAAGAAGTCAACTGGCCAGGACTAGCAGCGGTGCTCCAGGGTCTGTGTTGACCCTTGGTGTACTTCTCATACATTTTAGCTTTTTTCAAGGGAGAGTTCCTCAGGCCTGCATCTTAGGTTCTGCTTTGCAGTTAATTGCTTGTTTACATTAATACAGAAATATTTGAAAAGGTACATTGCTGAAGGGGAGAAATGGTTCAGTGTTCTGAGGCCACAGACTATGCCTTTTAATTCCTCTGGGAAAGTCTTGGGTAAAAAAGAAAGTTAATTTTGGGGCTGGGGATTATAGCACTTGCCTAGCATGCATGAAGTCCGAGTTTGAGCCCTAGCACTGCCAAAAAGGATGAAAAGAAGTTCCCTTTGAGAGGTTATCTTAAATTACAACCTGTCTGTATACAAACGGAATGGCAGTGACTGGTCCTAGATGTCTTTTTCTTCTTCTTGAGCAGTTGTGGCTCACAATTCACTTCATTAGCCTACCATTATTAGCCTTTTTCCCCCTGTGTGTTACTTGGGTTCTTGGCCTTCAACATAGTTTAATAAAGATAGTGATGATACCAAAACTATTCCCCTTATACAAAGTAGGTGGATTTATAACCAGTCTTGTTGGCACAATCTTGGCAGAAATATCCGTCTACATATGGTTGTGAAAAGGGAAAAATTCCAAGCTGAAGAGGAAGGTAGGTAACAAAATATATTGATGCAGCACTATGCACACAAGCCACATGCATCTACTGTATCCCACTGAAGGAAGAACCGGCTGAGGGTGTTGCTTAGCAATTCAGTCTCATTTTTGTGGGGTTGTAGAGAATTGACCTTGGATTGCACGCGGATAAAGGACAAAACAAAATTAGCTTTGGAGTTCTTTAAACGTCATCTTCTATGTCTGAAATAATTAAATAGGCAGTTTCAAAAGTCAGCTAGGAAGAAAGCAGGGTGGAGAAGTCGTAGAGGCCGAATCTGAAGTGATGGAAGAGGGGACCACGGGCAGGAGGTAGGATGGGGAAGATGGGAGCGATAAAGGACATTTCCCTTTGCAGCAGTGCATGAGGATGACCCACATGTTTCTATGGTAGAAGTGAGCATTCACTAAGCTGACAAGCCTCTAGTAACTTTTATTTAACAGTTAGATAGTGTGGAATAATATGGTTGGCCAAGTTGTGCCCGATTCAAGAGGCAATGGCTCTCTCCCCATTCAGGGCAGTTCTGGACCTTTCTGCTGTCACTTCTTATCTTGAGAAAGTTGCAGCACCTTGGTTAGGTGCAGTTGATGACCTCGAGCCCCGCCTCTGTGAGCACAGCCTGTTAGGATACAGTTACTCCAGTTATCCCAGAGCGTCTGCGTTGTGCATCTAGCTCAGGACATCTGAGGAGCAGAGGTGTTGGTGAACTCGGGGGTCCTCAGAGGATCTCAGTATTCTTTTTCCTGTCCTTGAACATGGTTCCAGGCTGATTTTTTTATGAGCCCTGTGGTACTTGCACACACTTCCTGTGTGCATGGCGCTGGTGGCTTGCTGCCTTCCCTGCAGGGCTGAGCTGCCAACCTAATGCTGACTGAGCTGGGAGATGTTAAAGGAAAATTTATCCTGACTCTTACTAAAACAGTAATGAAGACTCAGGGAAGATTTCTGCAGGAGGGTTTTGTGATAGAAAAGAGATCAGGCGCAGTTCCCCCTGTAGCATAGGTATCAGGGAGCAGAGCAAGGGGCCGATGGATAGAAAACCACGAAGACCAAGTCTCTGTCTCAGCTGACTCTTGCTAAGCCCAGCCTGTGATCTCTGTAAGGTCATTCTTATTTCCACTTTGAGATGGCAGCTTAGGGATGCTCTCCCTGCCACCTTAGTCCACATAGTCACTTTTCTGTCTAGTGGCCTCTCACCGTCCCTTCTGGTTCATTATTCTGCATGAAACACCTGGCAATGTCATTTCTTACAATAGCCACATTGATGGCCTTGTAATCCAAATTCACATTGAAAACCCTTCCAAAGTGCAGTAAGTGAACAGGTTTGTTTTTGTTGTTGTTGTTGTTGTTTTAACATAGCAGGATGTTTTTGTTGTTGCTGTTGTTTGTTTTTTAAGGTGTAAGTCTAGTTCTCCCACCACCTTTTAGGAAGTCTTTCTCTGTTTTCTCTAGTCAAATCATGTGGACTCAAGACTTTCAAAACTTGTCTTTTTGTACCCTGGTCATTCATGTGGCTGGACACACTGTGGTCACACCCAGTCATTTCCTTTCTTGCAGTCATTTTAATTCTCCTCTACTTATGTAAGAAAACGCCTGTTGAAATCACCATACCAAGAGCGTATGCCCTTTGATGCGTTCCGTGATTCTAAAAATGGTCTCAATCCAGTCCCCTCACTGTGTGTGTAGGCTCGTCCCAGGTTGGTCCCCCCTGCCCCCACGTCATGTCTGTTCTGCTCATTGGCATAGCAGTTACTAGCTGCCAGGGGCTGCTTTTTGGGTAGACATTACTGTGCATGTCACACAGCCAGTTGGCACCATGTTTTGGCTCCCTCTGTGAATCTCTTTCTAGTTGGCTGGCAAGGGAATCTGTTCATTGAGAAGCAAGAGTGTGTGTATATTTGTGTATTTGCACTTGTTTGCTTGTGCAATTTTGGCAGGGGATGAGGCACAAGCAGAAGTCGGATCAGCTAAATACAACCATCTCTCTTCTACCTTTTAGTATTCATTTTAAAAAAAAAAGTGTCCCTTTCTTCCCATGTCCTTTTGCAGCAGAGAATAATCCGGAGTTTTGTTATCTGGCTTGCTGTGCTAATCAGCAAGGTATACGTTTGCATTTAGTGGCTATTTGTCATTTTGTTATTGGAATAATAAAAACAAGATAGAAGAGTTGATGTATTGAGATATTCATTCCTTGAATTGTAGAGACCTGCGGCCATAGTGATGCTGCAGAGAGTTAGCGTGAATGAGGACATGGAAGCTCACATTTGCCTGGTGATGCTCTGGGTGTATAGTGCACATTGACTTACTTAAGTTTCACAGCGGCAATGTGAGGTCGCCACTGCTTTTACAGGTACAGAAACAGTCTCGGGAAGGTTAAAGAACTTGTTTAAAGTTACATGGCGCATAGTAAAAGTATCACTCACAATAACCTTAAATTGTGTCACAGGAATGGACAGTCCTGAAACCTAGAAGGTTTAATGTAACATAGCATAATTCTCACTCGTCACACATGTCTCATGAGCCCTTGCTCGTCATGGGCAGTATGCTCACTCGGGACCCAGGCTGACAAACTCCATCTCAGCTCTGGCTTCTAGGAAAGCAGCTGGCAGCTGAGTACTGGCTTCATCTCTACCTGGGAAGTATTATATTTTACTTCTCACATTTTCTTGTCTGAGGCGAATTATTAGGCCATAATTCTACCTAAAGGAGGTGGGAAAAGTACAGTTCTGGCATGGGAGAAAGAATCCATGTTTGCAGTAGAGTTGGGGCTGGAATCCAGGCAGCTGGGCAGCAGAAGTGGTGCCAGGGGCTATACTAGGAAAATGTGTGGCAGGTGTCCTGAGACCCGTGTTAAACAGGGCAGGTGTGGCACCTTGAAGGCAGAAGAAATGCCAGTGGCAGAAATTAATAGTATAATAATATCTCTCTATAATGTGCTCGTTCTATGGATTTGCAAGTATCCATATGATATTGTATGGCAGGCGTGTAGACAGGTAAGAACATGGCTGCATCCCTCCTCCACGGCCTTCATTCCTCTACTGCCTCTCTTTCTTCTCCCATGCTGGGCACTGAAGACGGAACTCAGAGATGTGCTGGACGACCGCTCGACAGTTGAGCTACATTTGATTCCCACAGATGTGGATTCTTCAATTAGTCTGCATGGGCCCTGAGTGCCAATACCGTCACAAGTTAACCATGTGACTGTGAGAAAGGCTTTACCTCCACGCTTCATTTAACCTATCTTCTGCGTAGAAATGGAATAGATTTTTAAAAGTGTGTTTATGTGTACTACTATGGAAAGAGTGGTTGTGCACACGTTGGATAAATGTGAGGCTCTTGTCCTTTACCATGACTTTTGTCATGTCACTGAGGAAATGACGTCTTTAAAAACAACTATAAACAGAAAGGTTCCGTGTTAAAGTTGATCTGTAAAGGTACCCTTGTGCACATAGTTGGATTATAATGCATAAGTGCTGTTTTGTGTTATTGTTTCAGTATTTGGAACCTGGCTTGGTGTCATATGCCTGAAATTCTAGGACTTGGAAGGGAAGTAGAAGCAGGAGGGTTAGGAGTTCAAAGCCAGCCTGGGCTACTTGAGATTCAGTCTCAAGAAGACAAAAGTAAAATAAAACTTGTACGTTTTGTTTTTCTACGATAAAATTACAATTCTCCTTAAAGAATGTCAATTTAAAATAAACTTTGAATGTGCAGATTTCAGTGGTTAATGGGACGTAATCCTGTCCCCCAGATGATACCTAGTAGCTTGAGGAGGCAAGGCTGCTGCACACTTCTGGTGCAGAGAGACCAGAGAAGCCTGGCATTTGACCATGCAAGCATGGCCTCCCGCTCCCACAGGAACAGTTAACCTCCAACGACACTTGGATCGACACTGACAAACCCGATCTCGAGGTGGAAATCAGTTTACTAGGAATCGTATTTCACAGAGTCCTTAGAATACAAAGTGCACGTAGGTCTCTGCTGTAAGTATTTAGCAGTGGCTTGCTGGGCTGTACTGTAGGCCGGTTCCTAACACAGTCAGGGAATTCTATATGAGGAAGCCCTGCTAAGGCGGTATAGTAAAGTCCATGAGATGATGAACACATGTTAGTAAATTCTTACCCATGAAGCTCTTAGGACATCACTGGGTGGAAGTAATGTTCTTCATCAAGATGTTCCTTAGCTTCCATGTAGCTGAGGAATTATGTTTTAATTAGCACTCAGTGATAACTGGAAGATTTGATACCTGATTTGAGATCACGTTGTCAATCATGGCTTCTCAACCTTGTGTTAACCCAGTATTTGTGTGTTTGTGTGTCTGTGTTCATGTGTGTGTACACTTTACATATTATATAATATGGTTTTTTTGATAGGAGGGGTAGGTATCTTTTCTGTTCATTGTGTGTGGCTTCCCTGGACTCCACCTGCTAAATGCTGGTGGCACACTCTTTCCTAATCCCTTGATTCAAAGTCATAGTTGGGACAATCAAAATTTGCTCTGGGCAGATGTTCTCGGGAGTGGAAATCCACTGTCCAGTAATTATTTAGAAGAGGGCTCTGCTTGCCCAGGTGATGTGTTCACTGAACGGAGAGAATATGAATTAGCAGAGTGTGGCCGGGAAGGAAGAACAGTAGCAGGCAAGCTGGGCTGTTTTCCCTACACCTTTGGTTCAGGAAAGTGTGGCATATTAGATTGGCAGTTGGAGGAGATTTCAGAATATAGGATACTGAGACAGACATACCTAACAGGGACAGAAAATGTTCTGTCACTGCTCTGGGGCAGGGAAAGGTAGAGGAATTGTGGGGAAAGAAGAGCCTCAGATCTACCTGAGAGCTAGATTTTCAATTATTTCCCTTAATGAAATGTCACCTTGTAAAGGCAGAGCCGCCAATATGAAAGAAGAATGGCTCTGTGGGATGATGGGATGCAGGCAGGGCCTTTGCTGATTAAGTTGTTCATTATCTGCAGACTACAGAGAAAATCAGCCAATGAATTATTGTGGTGAAATATAACTTTAATTTTTACAGACGCCCGATAGCCAAGGCAATCTCACATAACTAGATTTGTTCTTAATGATTTTACAAGAATTCTTGTTTATCACTGAGGTAAATGAAGTAAACTGTAATGCAATGAGTTAATAGGTATAAACATGCCGAGAAGTGTCTGCCAATGGTAAGGCTTCACTGAATGTTAGTTATTGTTGTACATTACAGGGAAGACCCTGAATGAGCACATTCTGTATGTTTTGGCCTTAAATTCTTTTATTACAGTTTTCTGAAGATTGATAATTCTTCTATTATATATGTGCATGTATACTGTATACTAACTGCCAGATAAATACATTATTAAATAAAAATAATCCCACTTACTAGGTCTTACAAGTCAAAGCCAAAAATTTTAGAGTGTGTGTGCATGTATGTGTGTGTGTGTGTGTGGTCTTTGTGTGTGAGAGTGTGTGCATGTGTGTGTGAGTGTATAAAATGGGGTCTTGTTATTTTGCCCAAGCTAGTCTTGAACTCACCCTCCTTTTCCTGCCTTAGAGGCGAGTTCCACTGTGCTTGTCTACACCATAGTATTTACAACCAAACCACTTCTGCTATGGATTGGCTGGTGAGTAGATTATGCATTCAGAGTTTAGGCACTCAAGTCCTGCTTACTTGACTGATGGGTGTGAACCTTATTTGGGGCTCATATATATATGTGGGTGCTTTGCCTGCATGTATTCCACGTGTTCCCCCGTGCACGTGGAGGCCAGGAGAGAGCATCGGATCACCTGAGACTGAAATTACAGGCGGTTGTTAGGTACCACGTGAGTGCTGTGAATTGAACCCAGGTCTTCTGGAAGAGCAGCCTATGCCCTTAACCACAACAGCATCCCTCCAGCCCTTTATTTGGGGCTTTGAGATACATGACTGGTAAAGGGTGGTGAAAATATCCAATAGCAACTAATTTTCAGGACTAAATCATAGCTCCTCAAAATAAACTGGTGTGTGTGTGTGTATGTGTGTGTGTGTGTGTGTGTGTTGTAATCAGAGTTTTCTAGCCATCTTTAGTATATTTGCCCCAGTTTTTGCCCAGGGAAATGGTATGACCTAATTATGACTTCAAAAGATTGCAAAGTCAGGGCCAGGAGAATGAAAACACAATAGTTCTAGGGTTTATGTCAGCCTTTTCTTCATTAATTTGTGATCCTGGGGGAGCCTTTTAATCTAGTTGAGATGCTATTTCCTAGTTCGTCACTTTAGATCTTCAGTCCCCATCCAGCAGCTACTGGAGAACTGCAGGGCTGGGAAGGCACTATGAAGACTCACGGCTCCTCGCTTGGTCCCCTTACTGAATGTAAGTCACTATGAAGACGCACTGCAGGCCTGTGAAGGCACTGTGAAGATGCGCGGCTTCTTGCTCCACCCCCTTACCTTCCTCCATTTCTTTCTCCGCATTGTTCCAGGCTCGCTTTCCAATGTGGATGTGGACATTTAACTCTTAAAAATGCTTTTAAAGTGCACCGTCATACCTGGAACAAAGTCCACAAATTTCACCGTGTTCTACAGCAGCCCAGTGAGCTGACACCCTTCCTGGTCTTGCAGGTCATTCCTATGCCCTTATTGGTTGTCTAGGTCATGGAGGGCTCTGAGTGGTGTCTTCTGAGCATGCCTTGGTGGGCACTGTCCTCTTACTTGCTGTGTCTCTGTTTGGCCAGGAGGCCTTGCATAGCTGTGGCTTTTTATTCTAAATACAATTCTGTAAAGTTCTACAAACTATTGAATCTTTCTCCCCCCACTTTAAAAAAAACCATTTCAAATTAAGTTATTTCCAGATTTTTTTTAAAAATTATATGTGTATGTCTGTTTTTGAGCATGTGTATGTGGGTGCCAGTAGAGGGCATCCAATCTCTTGGAACTGAAGTTATGGGTGGTTGTGAGCCACCCAGCTTGGGTGCTGGTAACTAAACTTGGGTTCTCTGCAAGATTACCAACACTCCCAGCCTCTGAAACATTTCTCCTGCCCCTCACCTTTTCCCATTTATGAACTGGAAGTCTGTAAGGTCATCACTCAGACTACTGAAGCAGCCCAGTTGGTAGATCGCTTGCCTAGCATGCCTGAAGCTGTTTCCCCAGCACCACGTGAATGAATGTAATATCGCATGCCTCTAAGGCATCGGCTCTCAACTTGTAGGTTGCAACCCCTTTGGGCTTACATATCAGATATCTTACATATTAGATGTTTGCATTACGATTTATAGCAGTAGCAAAATTATAGTTTCGTAGTAGCATTGAAATAATTTTATGGTTGGGGGGGTCACCACAACATGAGAAACCATATTTAAGGGTTGTGTCATTAGGAAGGTTGAGAACCACTGTAAGGTAGAGGTGGGAGAAAATTCAAGTGGTTTTCTAGTTATATAGTTTGAGGCCAGCCTGGGAGACACGAGACCACAACAGACCCCTCCACAACACACACAAACAAAAGAAGACACCCCTTGGGGCATTTAGCAATATTTGAATAATTAATACTTAATATTTTTAGGTTAAATAACAAATTTTAAAACATGTTTTTAATAGTTCAAGAATTTTATGGAAAAAACCAAGAATACAAGTCATTTAAAAGTTTTCCTAATGTTTCAAAATGCACTTTAATTTCTTCTAGTTGAATGTTTTTGCTTGCTTAGCATGCAAAGAAGGAGACTGTGGGGTGCTTTTTTAAGAAGCTTGGTGGCTGGAAAGATTGCTCAGAAGTTAAGAACACTTGCTGTTTCTGCAGCACCTGTAGGGCCATTCACAACTAACTGTAATTCCAATTCCAGGGGCTCTGACATCCCTTTCTATGCTTGTTGGCACCAGATATACAGGTGACATGAATACATACAGACAAACACTCATACACATAGATAAAACATTCTTTAAAAAAAATAAGTCTGTTGCTCAGTTATAGCGAATGGGGAGCCTTCCATGGCTTTATCTATGGAAGAGTATTTTGACCAAGAGGCGTTTGCATTAGTTATAAACATAGTCAAGTTTATATATAGACTTGCCCTGTTGAAAGCCCTATTGAAGTCTGCATTTGTAAATGATAGGCAACAGAACCTTCTTCATATTTGTGTTGTCTCGAGTAAATTTTAATCATACTCGCAATTTGGCTTTGATCCTGCATTTGATATTTGCAAATGCTTTTCTATTTATTTATCCCCTCCACACTTAGAGGCTGAGCTGAGGTTGGCTGTGTTCCCAGATGGGATGAGTAAGTTGTGAGTGCTTCCTAGACGAGAAAGCCTGGAGGGGAGGGATTTGCTGGTCATTTTCCTCCTCTCACTGGACTGAGGGAGACAAAGGGCAGGAAAACTTTCTGAAGACATCGGTATTCGACTCAGAGGCTTTGCTGCTTCAGGATTTTTGACAGTACTCTTCATGGCCCTGTAACATGGAGGTAGGTGGACCTGCTTCTTCATGTATCTATGCAGAACAGCTATTTCTTTTTAAGGGAAGTACATCCATCCATATTTACAGGTGTTTTAAAAGAACACACTTGGAAAACACAAGTCATGTATTGTAGAAATAATTATTATATTCAGATACTGTTTGAAAATTTTTATTACAGTAAAATTTTAAAATTATATTTATTATTGTGTGTGTGTGTGTGTGTAGGTCAGAAAACAGCTTTGGCATGTTGGTTCCCTCTTTCAACCACTGAGGATTGAATATAAGTTATGAGACTTGGCATCAGAGACTTTCATCCACCCAGCAATCTCAGTAGCCTGATTTACGCTTCATTCATTTATTTGTTTTATTATTATTATTATTTATTATTATTATTTTTGTAGGGTGTGTTGGGGGTACACACATGTATGGTGTACGCGTGGAGGTCAGAGGACAACTTGCAGAGTTGGTTTTCTCTTTCAACCATGTAGGTCCCTGGGGATCAAACTCAGGTCATCGAGCCTGCCAGCAAATACCTTTCCCGGCTAAGCAATCTCTTTGGCCCCTTAGATGCTGTTTTGAGGATTCAGAAAATTGTCTCTATTAGCATTTAGTGGCCAGGAAGGTATTAAAGAGTTGGATTGTGTCTGACAATGATTCCTTTTTAAAAATTTTCATTTTACTTTATGTATATGTACTACATACATCCCTGGTGCCCACTGAAAACAGAAAAGGACTTTGTGTTCCTTGAAGCAGGAGTTACAAATGATTGTGAGCCACCATGCAGGTGGTGGGAACTGAGTCTAGGCCCACTGCAAGAGTAGTCGGTGCTCTCAACTGCTGAGCCATCTCCCCAGCTCCTGATAACTTAATTATTGATTATTAATGCAATCGTTCTAAGTAAGTTACTGCTATAAATAGAAAATGAAGAAAAATTACAAATATGAGTTTATTTTCTTATCGATGAGATTGGAATGACAATATTATAATTTATTTTTATTGGAAAACAGTGATAGAGTTCAGATATCTTTGTTTAACCAAATGGAGACCTTAAGAAATTCTGAAAAAAAAATCCATCTTTTGAGATAGAACAAAAATGTAGCCACGTGTCAACCTACCAATAGCTGTGTAAATTGTAACTATGGGCAGGCGCCTCAGGACCCTGAAAGACTGAACGTTCCATTGTGATTGTAAATGGGGTCATTGTGGTTCTTAAAACTAAATTGATTTTGCACCTTTGGAAGCATCTAGATTCTTTTTTTTATGATGAGTTAAAAAAAATCAACCCTACAGAGCCAAAGGCATCTGTAAACACATTCATCAGAATTAGGCTAGAATTCTTGAGCTAGACAGGGAACGCTAAATAACTCGTGTGTGAGCCTGAAGACTCTGTGGATGTGTGGCTGCATTACGGTAAAGTAGAACTAAGGGGTCTCATCGGCTGACCTTGACATGAGGAACCAGGGTCGCCTAGGGGTCCTGTGTAATCACGGGAGTTTTTCCAAGGATGGAGGAGGCAGAAGAGCAGACGAGGGTGGTGTTGTGTGATGAGCCCGCTGTAGAAGAGAGAGCAAGGAACCACGGGCAGAATAGTGTGCAGCCGCTAGATGCTGGAGGAGCCGAGAAGTTCATTCTCTTCTAGAGTGTCCAGAGCGGAATGCATCCCTGTCAGCATCTCGAGTTCAGCTCAGAAGGATCCCTTTCAGAAATGTGACCTCTAAAACTCTGAGTTCATACATTTGTGTTGTGTAAAGATGTGAAGTTTGTCGTAGCTGTCATAGGAAATGAGTGTGCAAGCACACACTTGGCAGCTGTGCGTGTGGACCATCTACGCTTGCAGACAGTCTCTTTATACAAGAATTTTTTTAGTGCAGGATTTTTGTTGTAGTTTTACTTTATCTTTTAATTTAATTTCTTGTTTTGTGTTTTGAGACAGGGTTTCTGTAGCACTGGCTGTCCTACATAGGCTGTCCTACCAGGCTGACCTCAAATTCACAGAGATCCACCTCCCTCTGCCTCCTGAGTGCTGGGATTAAGGGCGTGCACCACCACCACCTGGCTTTTTTTCTTCTCCGCTTCAAAGTGGGAGATGGAACCCAGGGCCCACATCCCTAGCCTAATGCAGATTTTTAACCCTCACAGAAGACCCCATTAAGACTGTATATTCAGTGGTGATCTAATTGCAGTTTACAATGCAGAATAGTGCCGTAAGTATCAAAGGAGGATAGGAACTGAAGTACCTGGTGTAACTTTTAAAAGGCTCCGTTGTTTCTTTAGCATTTATGCACGGGGACCTGTGACTTAGTGCAGGTGCGCGGGTCCCGTGGCGACTGCAGAGTTCAGTTCTCTCCTGCCTTGTGGGAACTCAGCTCATCACACTTGGCAGCACCTGCTGAGCCACCTCTCTGGTCTGTATTATGTAACTTTTATAGGAGATAAAAATCCTCAATAAAATAAAACAAGCTTTTGGGATGCCGACTCCACGCCTGGGCGGGTCCTTTGGTTCAGTCATGATTCTGCTTTTTCATTCCCCGAATGGAAGCTTTGGGGAATGCAGTGCGTTCTGCTTATATATCCCATGGTGATGTGTGCTCTTCTTTGCACGGTGGTCTTTCCCTTGCCTTTCGCAACCCCGTGAAAAGTACTGGGTTTGCCTGTGAGGGCATGCTGTGGTTGGAGATATTTAGACTGCTGGCAAAATTGTTTCCAGCCCACGGGTGGAGCCAGGCACACAGAGTGATCTCAGCCCTATATGGCAGTGTGATAAAATAAATAATGCATGGTTGTTACAGAGCACCCAGGGATCCCAGCCACCCTGGCCAAATGGTTCGGAGTGTAAAACGCTAATTCAGAGTTTTAAGGGAATGTGTTGCTGTGGCTCCATTACAAGCTACAGGCATGAATTCTGCTCAACACCTGACACCTGTTCGGAGCCCCCACCACATGTTTCTGTAGTCTATGGATGGTCTCCATGGATCATTTTTCCATATACCTGTCAGGAAAAGATGAAATATTGGATGACAGATACCGTTTGTCCAAGGGAAACATTTTTCAACGTGAAGTGGGGAGCAGTCCTTTGTTTTGCATTTGTCATTTCAATGCTTTTAGTACCTAGAAACTCAGGCTTTTGGAAAGAGGTTATTGATTGATGGTGGAATTTAATGATTTGTATTAGTTCCCACCCTCTTTGTTTTTCTTTCTTGCTCTTCTGCAGTGCTAGGCATTGAACCCAGAGTCCTTTACACATGAAGCAAGTGCTAGACCCAGAGCCATATCCTCAGTCCCCTGCTGTCATTTTCTAATCAGAAATAATGTACATTTCTAATATGTATTATATATTGTAGTATAAATATATAAACATATATCTAATGTATATGTATACACACACATATATATATATTAGTTACTGTCTTATAGATCAGGCTAGCCTTGAACTTGTTACATAGCCAAGGCTAGTCTCGAATCCTCCGCCCTCCTTCATGCTCCTGAGTGCTAGTTTTACAGATGTGTGCCACCACACCAATGTTCTTTGAACTGTGATTTTTTTTCCCACATCTGAAATGTGTTTTTAAGAGCTTTTAGGAGACTGAAATAGTACAATGTAGATTTAGAATTAGGGGGTGACTAATGACAATTTAGCTTTCTTAGTCCATCACCTTATCATGGTTGAAAGACTAACCGCATAGGCAATTTTGGCATAGTGTATTAAGTAGATTTATAAAGACAGGTTTTCATTATCTACAGTGGTCACTTATAAAATTAATGGATCATTGTGTAGAATTATTTAAAAGCTACTGACCTAGTGTATTGGCACCTACTGCTGCTGTTTGCTATCTTAGTGTGGTCTTCTCTTAGGGGATAAGGGCGTGGTTACGTGAGGTTAGCATGGGCCACAATTATCTCACCCATTACCAAATTGCTGTATTCTAGTCTCCCCTTTAAAAAAAAATCAAGCTGCATCAGAATTATTACATTTTACATGTTTTGTTTTTCACTGCTGTGGAATGATTTTGTTACTGTGGTTGGGGAAGAACGCTTGATATGTAGGTAGCTGCCACAGAAAGCAAAATCCTTTTGATTTATGACGTCGAAACTGAGCTGTAAATGTCAAGTGATTAGAGAATACAAACCCAGTGCGAGCTGAGCTTAATTTCAGAAGCAAAACATCCTCTTTTATGTAACACATGATTTGTGTTGTCTGGAAGGTTCTCCTTCATTCTTGTACCTAAGTTGCTCACTCACCCGCCTCCTTCATTCATCCACTAAACAAAAGACAAACTCTGAGTCAACAGTTGGTTTCTCTAGTGTCACGACACTAACTAGAATAATGGCGTTAGTCAGAACATTGTTTCTTCTAAGAGTGACTTTGGAAGCGTGCGGCTATGTTTAGCTCAAACTCTGCTTCCTTTGGAGAAGGCTCTGAGCAACATGGCAGCTACTGAGGGTCATGGGCCTCTGCCTCGCTTGTCTGCCAGAGGAAGATATAGCCCCTCACTTGGGAGCCTCTGTCTTTCTCTTGGCTTTTCTCAGTACTTAGTGGCCTGCGTCATCCTGTAATTTCAGTCTCTCCCTTTGCAGTGGATTCTTCTCTCCAAACATCTCAAATAATAATCAACTCTCATTCTTAGAAACAGACACAGCCTTCCCTCGGTTCTGCTGCTCCCTCGAGCTGCCCACCCTCCCTCCCTCTTTCCTCCGTGAAGCCAGCCCTGGCAAAAACCTGTGCCCTCACCTGCTCTTCCTCCCACTGACTTACTTCTGTGAATGCTTTGTGGTCAGCCTTCCCTCTTGCAGAGACTGCTCTTGTTTACAGTGGCCAGGCTGCCCTTAGTCACGAAACCGGCCCTTTCCTCTCAGCCTGGACTCTGTGCCATTCTTGAAATGACCTTGTTCTTCCTGTACCCAGCCTTTTGCCTGAGGCATTCCCTCTTCAGTCTCCTTTCTGGCTGTGTCATATTGAACTCTCGTGACCTTAGTCTACTGCTGGTACTTGTTTAGCTACTTCTGGCCAGTGCCTTGCAGACACTCCTCGGTGGTTCTGAGTCGGGTCTCATCTCAGGTTTCATTCAGCCAGCTGCCTTTCCTACCTGGAAGCTGGGCCAGCACTACCACCCAAAGTGTGTGACGCTGGCCACCCCACCTTTGTTCCTCAGATCAGCTCCTTCCAGTGACGTCCGCTTTGGCTTCTCTTCTTGTCCCCCTCTGTTGCTCAGCATGGAGGCCCAGGGTCACCCAGTCATTAGCCACAGCACCCCCTTTTTCCTGAGACAGCTTCTCTGCAATAGTTCTGACTGTCCTGGAACTCACTCTGTAGACCAGGCTGGCCTCCAACTCAGAGATCCACCTACCTCTGCCTTCTGAGTGCTGGGATTAAAGGCGTGTGCCACGACACCCAGCCAGCATCCTTGTTTTTGTGATGCTTTTAGAAGCTATCACAGAGCCCTGCTCTCTTTACCCACAGGAGTGTAGTAGCTGGGCTCACCTTTCAGTCAGTTTCCCTTTTTTGCCTCCTTCCTCTTTCAGGGCCTTTGGGTCATTCTGCATAAAGGACAAAGCCCTTCACTGGCACTGTGTTCTCTATAGCATGAGACTACAGACCTGTGGGCTGGTTCCCTAGGCCCTCAGAAATCTGGTTATAATTTTCCATTTATGTCTCCTCTTTGATTTTCAAAACTCTGCTCTGACCAGTGAAGTCACATTAGGAAAAATCCCAATGGCAGAGTCTTCAAAGGATCCCGTCTCTCTGCTGGGTACAGCCCCTGCCATTACTTCACTCCAAGCTGTCAGGGTTTCCTGGACTCCTGTGGTAGCCCTGTGCCTGGCTAGCCTGTAGCTATTTTTGCCTTTTATGGTCAGTTTTCCACGTAGTGCGTGGGATTCCCTTTACTTCCCTGTTTTTCTTGTCTACCCCGCCTCCTCCTCTTCCTTCTCCTCCCCTCTTCTTCTTTAATGGAGTCTA
>LOEQ01002002.1:120206-134715 GCA_001685075.1 Bramus lutescens | reverse complement strand
TTTGTGAAGGCTGATATTTCAGGACCGTTGTTAACAAATTCCTCGAAGCTTTGGGTTTGGGGAGGCTTTTCTTTAGAATGTACCATCAATGTTACCATGCTTGCTGGGTTTCCCAGCTTATCACTGTTTATTCATTCAAGAATGTGGCCCGGAGCTGGGGAGATGGTAAAGAACTTGCCACATAAGCCTACAGACTTGAGTTTAATCCAAGAACCCATGTGAACAGCCTGGAGTGGTGTGTGCTTGGGGAGGTGGAGTCAGGCAGATCCCTGGAGCTCCCTGGTCAGCCAGCCTCAGCCAAAGCCCCAGTGTCTCAAAAGAACAAGGTGGCTGTCTCCTGAGACATGATACCTGAGACTGGCTTCCACATCCACCCCTGACACTTCCCCCGAATGAACAATATGAGTTTGGTGTGGTGGGAAATTGCTGTGTCTCAGCTAGCTAATAAGGTTCTGAGTTCAGCCACTCTGAGACACATAGCAGGACCGTCTCAACAAAATGCACAGAAAGAAGTGAGTGTGGTTTTCTTACAGTGCTGGCAGCGGAGGAAAGAACAAATTGTAAAAGGCCCCATTTCTAAGTATAACCGAAACATAAATGTCCCCAACAGATTGCGGCATCTTTTTCAGAGATTGTTCTGCCAAGGCATGTCAGATGTCATTTAGTCGGGTAGCTCTGCTTCCTTGGCAGGCTGTGTGTTTTGTTTAGGTCTGTTCTGGTTACAAAATTCTTTGTTGTCGCTGTTTTCTGAGACAGGGACTATGTAGCCTTGACTGGCCAGGAATTCATTATATAGACCAGACTGGCCTCAAACTTGTTGCAGTTGTCCTGGTTCTGCCTCTTGAGTGATGGGATTAAAGGTCTCTGTCACCATGGTGGGCTCGGTTCAGCAACTGTCTGAATATTCTTAGGATTGCCCTTCTTTCCTCGAGTTAAAAATGTCTTTATTCAGCACTGGTGTGGTGTGGTGGTAAATTCTGAGAAAGGGAGAGACAGAAACGAAGTAGTCTAGCTGATGTATTAGCCTCCCTCAGACTTTCAGAGTGAGAAAATACATGGAGGACTTTCCCAACAAGGTGAGGGTCTGTCAACATTTTGATGAGAGCAAATGTCTGAAAAATAACCTGAGGAAGGACACTCTGTGGGCAGCGCTCTCCTGCTTGGGGCCATTTGTTTGACATGCCTGGAAATTCACCTGCATTTCTCAGTGATTTGATCTTATTTTCCCTAACTCAATTATTAACCGAAAAGAGATAGTGGCTTGGGAGCATTTCCCAGGCTGATTACTGTCTTATCAATGGGATTACAAAACTATAAATTAGTTTCCTTGATAGAAATCTCACAAGCTATTTCTGTGTCTCTGAAGACATCCATGTGGTGTTAATTTTGACCTGATTCATAGGTCCTCCGATACCCCGGCACACAAAATTCAGCCATAAGAAAGCTAGACTTACTGGCATTAGCATTTTTATTGCTCTTGCCAAAGGAATACTGTGTACTTGATCTGACTCTGGTTTCAAAACAAATGTCAAAAACTGAAAACACTGGACATTGTGGAACGTAAATAGTGCATTTAATGAAGCAGTTGCCCCACGCTTCCTCCTTACCCTGTCACGTCAGGTGACCCCTTTGCTGGTTATGTCCCCTGTTAGTAGGATGCCTCCTTTGCCTTAGTTTTCTGTGGGGTGAGTGACGTGGAGGTAGACACTTCACGTTCTCGTAAAGTTTTCTTTTTTCAGTCAGCCAGGCAACTTCTTACTTTTCAAAGATTGGTTCAAATGACAGAAACAAGGTAAGTGTAAGGCCGTCCTTGCATGATTGCTACCAGGCGCATCCCAGGAAGTTTTTGCCTCTGATAAGATGGAAGGCTCTAACATTAAACACTTGACTTCACCCTCTGCTTTTAGCAATAGAAACGTGAATCTTGGCTTACTTTGGGAAGTTTAGGGGTTGCTGGAGGAAAGAGGTATCGTGCTATTTGGTCATAAAAGTATGCTGTTTTGATGGGGGGAGGGGCGGCAATAAAACCTTGGCAGAAAATGTAGTTTAATGAAATACACGTTGGAAGTTTTGTTGATTTAGTTTGATTAAAAGAAGATGTGCACCTCAAAACTTAAACAAAATACCAATTAAATAAAGAATCCTGCAGGACTTAAGACCTTTGAGCCTGTGTTAAGGGAACCCAGGGGAAACGCTAGGAGATATAGTGTTACACTTGTCGAAGCTAATTCTTTCCTGAAGACCGTGCTCTATGTGGGGTTTGCTTGTTTTGGTTTAATCTCATCTGACCGTCCACAGTGAAGTTCCCTTTTCCTCAGAACCTGTCAGGGTGAAGTAAGTTAGAGCGAGGAGCGGGAAAGGTGCTTTCTGAATGTTTCCTGTGTGCCCAGAGTGTATTGGACCCTCTTCACTGCAGAGCTGTGGGCTAATTCCTTCTTGGCAAAGAAACAGCGTTCAAGGTCACACACCTGGTTAGTGCCATCAGACTCTAAATGCAAACCATTTACCACCACCGTCTGTCTGTCTTCCATAGCGTGTTCCTTAACGTGTGACTTCGTGGAGCCACATGCCTCTGCGACCTCTTGGAAGCAGAGAGGACCCTGTTAGAAGAGTGTGTCTCTTCAATAGAACTAAGGAAAACCGGAGGGCTGGAGCTGTCGGTAGAGTGCTTGTCTAGCGTGTGTAACACAAACCTGTAATCCCAGCTATTGGAGGACGGAGGCAGGAGGATCAGACATTCAAGGCTGCATGGAGGGCTTAAGGCTAGCTCGGATTCTGTGGCATCCTGTTTCAAGGAAGGAAGAAGCGAGGGAAGGAGGGTGGGCGGGCAGGCGGGAGGGAGGGAGGAGGGAGGCCAGTCATTCGTTCAGCAAATGTTTGATGCCCTTTCTTCCCAAGAGCCATCCCCTAAAGCGTTCAAGAGAATACGCATTACTACCCAACTACAGAATGCTTCATTTTCCTTTTATTTATTTTATTGTCTTCCTGCTCAGAAAGTGTGCAGTTGTCAATATTTCAGGTTCCTTTTATTGAAGCCTACCCCAGCATTTCTAACGGTAAATTCACTGAGCTCTACTTTAGGGGCAAAGTTTAAATATCCGATGGCAATAACACAGCCAGGCAATTCCGAAGGGTTAGGCTTTCCTTTTACCGTAAAGTGCTTCATGATGTTGGTAGATGAAATGATTATTGTGCTTGCTTTTGTAGAAACAGGCGGTTATCCAGGCCTGGAATTAACTGATACTTTGGTTTCTGAAGGTAGGTATTTACTTCCATTGTACTTTTAGAGGCCCAGACAATTGTGACTCTGCTTTCAACCCAAATAATAATTATAAATAGGCTGGAAACTGAAGACTTATTCATTTTAATTTATTCTTTAGAGAGAGCTACAGATGAGATGGAGCACTGAAATAGCACTGCCCAGCCTGAGCCTGAGTTCTCATCCACACAGAGACCTACTGTTTAAGGCTGCTAAGTGTGTACTCTATTTGCCTGGGTGTGTGGGCACAAGAGAAATGGAGAGGGCAAGAATCGAGGTTGATCTGATGCCAGAAACCAGACCTCTGCCGAAGTTAGTAAGCACTGAGCTAAAGCACTGGGTAAAGAAGCGGTTTTTGTTAGGACCCAGGCGCTCACACTATTCCTATCTTTGCAGTGTGTAGGATGCTGTGTTGCACAAAGTAGGCCCCTCCGACTTTATAGAGTGAAGACAAGGATGTCAGCCACTCCAGCTCGTTGTTCTGGGGTCAGAGATAATGAAGTTCTGGTGAATCTTCTTTGTGTTTGCTTTTGAGCTTACGTAGGTCCCTTGCTATGCTATCCATCTGATAAGCACATCATGTCCTCTAATTCTCAGTGACCTGACACGATGCCTTTGCCTTTTTGAGATGGGCAAACCAGACCTGGAGAGCATCATATACTGTGTATCTCACAGCTAGTGGAGTCTGGACGTGAACCCCAGTTGACTGTCCATGCATTTGCCCTTTTGACCAGGATCCTAGCTTCCTGATTTTCCCTACTTGCTTGTAGTGATGGATGGAGGGCTTTTGGCTTGAGCCCTCATCCTCAGCACTAAGAATAGTAAATCTTTGGTGCTCTTTGGAAAGAATAAAATCAACACACTACCTCAGCCGGGAGATGGGAGCTGGGGGAGAAGTCAGCAGTGTTTTCTCTCTGACATCACAGGAAGTTGCTATGGAAATGATTATGGTATTATGAATACAAAATTATAACTTTGAGCAGGAAATAAGCTGCCTGAGGAGGCAGAACACCAAGGAACAGCAACGCCGTTGTCATGAAAATGCCTTTTAGGTTTTAGATGAACAAATTTAGCGACGTGAGGTCTGAATGCCTGGTCTCTTTCAACATTCCCAAAACATCAGTGTTAAATTATTCTTTTTAACTCGCCTCAATTTTGTTCCTACTTTCAGAACTTGTTGAAAGTAAAACAACTCCCATGTGTGCCTATGTGTTTTTAGTTTAGCAAATATTGTTTTTTAAGATCCTCCTTGCCTCAGCCGCTGTCAAATCCCTTTTTCAAAATATTCCCAGTGGAGATAAACTGTTTCCTGGCTTTTTCATCAACAAGTCCGCTGCAGGAGAAATTAGAGCTGGTATTAGTTAATTGCTGAAGCCAACTGTAGCAATTGGTCTGGAAGGGTATATAATACAACCCCAAATATAATTTATTTCTAATAAAAACTTCAATTCCCAATTTCATTATCCGTGTTACTCTTTATGAAATATAAAGCTTTCCAAAAGTGTTTGTTTAGAGAAGGTTGATCGTATTTTAAAACTCGTCACAGGGAAGATGTTTCAGGACACCAGCCATCAGAAGTGGTGACATCCCATCAGCGCTTGCCAATTTCTTTACGTTCTGAAGGGTGGTGTCTTTGTTTATTGTCTTACCGGCTCCAGCACACACTGAAGACAGTTGTCCTCTCCCTGGTGGCATTTCATTTTGAAAGGGCCCAGTGCTCTCTGCACAGGGGCTTCATAGTTGTTCGTGCTTGGGAATAGTGTTTCTCAGCCTGTGGGTCCCAACCCCTTTATAGGGGTTCTATACCTATCAGATATTTACATTATGTTCTATAACAGGAGCAAATTTACAGTTGTGAAGTGCGACCAAATAATTTCATGGTTGGGGGTCACCACAACATGAGGAACTGTATTAAAGGGTTGCAGTGTTAGGAAGGTTGGGAAACGCCACTCTAGAAGCTTTGGTATCCGAACCACCTTTCTCAGACTATGCTGGAATTTGCCATATCTTCTCTGTCTGTGAATAGGAAGAAAATGGGAAGAACATTAGCACTAACAGTGGATTTTAAGATGTTGACTGGGTGCTGGGAGGGTAACTGAGTGGTAGATCCAGTCCCCAACACTGCTAATTAAATAAGCAGTGACATAACTTGGTAAAGGAGCATACATACGTAGCTGAACTGGTCACCATGTAGGTGAAAGTGCATCCCATGTTAGTAATAAGATGTATGAATGGTAATGTAAGTTACATTTGGAGCATGCAACTTGCCTGTCAATCAGGGAAGCTACCATTTGATTTCAGATCATTACCATGACTGATTTCACATTGTCCTGTTCTTCCCTTTCTTTCCAATCTTATGTTTATCATCCGTTCGTCTTGTAAAAGGAGCCGTTGTATAAGAGAGCAGTAACACTAGCTGTAGCAATTTTTACAAAGGTCAGTGTTTCCAATTTATCCATGGTATAGTGAGCAGGGCTCATTCCTACTGGTGTGGACATTCCTTTCCAACTTTTACTTTGAGCTGTGGATTGTTTGGAAAGGATTTACAATTCTCTAGCAACATATGGGTACTTAAAATTCATTTTTATAATATTGATTTTTTAATTGCTTTGTGATTAAGGGACATGGTCTATATAATATCTATTCTTGGAAACCCATTGAGGCTTTTTGTGGCTTACCATGTAAAGCGTTTAGAAAATATGTACATGAAAGTGATATTAAAGGTAGACATGGCACAGGTTTGTAATCCTCCAACTCAGAAGGCTGAAGCAGAAGGATTGCTACAAGTTCGTGGCTGGTCTGAGGAGTCTAGTGTGTTCCTGGCCACCTTGGGCTGCAGTGTGAATGAGACTTTGTCTCCAAAAACATAACAGAAAGTAAATAAATAAAGAGAGAGCACGTTTTATGTGCTACATATCTTCTACTCAAACATGTTTTAGAACCTCCTGCTATTAATGGATTCATTTTGTCATTTAATATTTTCGTTACAGTCTGCTATACACATAGATAGCTGCAATTTTTCGTTTCTCTGTAATTCAGACTAGCCTGAAACTCACTCTGTAGACAGGGCTGGCCTAGATATGTGATGCTCCTGCCTCAGGCTCCTAAGTGCTGGGCTCACAGGCATGTGTGGCCGCGCCCAACCACCTGAAGCTGTTTTAATTGGTGCATTCATCATGGAATGATAGTTTTCTGTTAAAATCTTAATCACAGATGATCTCTCTCTTTTATTTGGCCAGATGGGGTGCAATCTACTTATAAAATGACAACAGTGTGAGTGCTGGGCTTTATTAGGTTCTCCTAGGCTTTTGCTTCATGTCTGTGTTACGTGAGTTTCTTGCAAATATGATATTGCTGGATTTTATTGTGATGCTTTTAAAATACACTATAGTCTGATGTTTAACTAACAGATTGGTTTGCAATTGTGCTGTTATCATCTTCATCATTATTATCATCATTATCAAGACAGGATCTCACTGTGTAGCTCTAGCTGGATTGGAACTCCCTATGTAGAGCAGGCTGGCCTCAAACTCACTGAGATCTCTGCCTCCTGAGGACTGGGATCAAAGCTGTGTGCCACCATACCACATTCATCCCATCTCTCTGTCCATCAGCCTTACTCTTGTCTTTCTTTGTCTGTTATCGGTAGGTTTGGAGGCTGTGATAGACGTTCCTACTGCTTTCTTAGTCGTCCTGTACTCTGGTGTGGGCACTGTGTGAGATCACATGCTGTTAGTGCATCCCATGTGACTGGGGTCCAGCAGCAGACTGGAGCTGAGGTGGTATATGGTGTTTCCTGGCAAGGTTCTTTGGGAGTGCTTAAAGCTCATCCCATGTCCCACTCTGCCTTCTGCCTCTGGACGTGAAAGTGGGAAAAGGCAAGGATCGAGTCTTGTGAGAAAAGCAAGAGTCCAAGTCTCTGTGTAGAGGAAACTTTCCAGCCAACTGGTCCTTAGACGGGAATGACAATGCAGCGTTGTCACTGAGACCTAGGGCTTCTCACAGCGGTTGGTCTCCCCAAATGATGGAGAAATTATACACTGATTGTCTGGCGGCCACACACAGTAGAGTCTCAGTCTAAACCCAGGACCAGATTCCTCTCTTGAGGTGTGAAGATCACAGAGCATAAGCGCCACCCACCTCCTACCCACCTCACAGACTGCTTGAGGGCACACACAACATGCCACCAGACACATGACATAATACATACATAGGAAGTGCCGAGTGTTTAGCTTTGCCCTCCTCTGACCAACACACATGCTTATGTTCCCTGATTGCTCCTGAGGCCTGCTCTCCAGGGGTCCTTTGCTCTCCTGAAGTATGTCCTTCAGAAGCCACAGTTGGCCAGGCCCTGCCACTAATCCTGCCTCTTGTGTTCTCACCCTTTCACACAGATCTTTCTCTTGTTTTTAAATCGGGTTGGTTTCTTTTCTTTTTGTTTAACACTTCAAAGATGTTTCCACAAACCTTTGGCCTCCGTTGTTTCTGTTTTCTGTTGAAGTATGTTTACATCCTGTTGTCCGTCTTTTGTTAAATTATGGGCTCTTCTTGAATGTTTCTGTGTTTGATACTTTGAGGTTTCATTCTAATGAATATCAATGTGATTTCTTCTCACATACCCTCTCCAGTATTCATTTTGATAAATGTATTAAAATATACATTTGTAAAGGTTTACATAAATTGATGCTTCAAAAAAAGATCATTTGGTTGATTTTTCATACAGAATGCATTATTACTAATAACAGATTTGCTTAAAAATATATAAATCAGAATGCATGACCTTATTATTTTATTTATATTTAGCATAGGAAGAAGAAAATAGAACAAGTGTATGTACTTTGTGATGTTTGCAAAAGTGTATATTTTAGAGCAGAACACTGTTGTGAATGTAACTGGGCTTGGTCGGGGTGTTCTTTGCACCAGCCTTGACAGATAGGTCTTTCATAAGGGATTTACAGTGTGAAAACCTGCAGTAATCTGTAAGACAATTCCTGATCATGGAAAGAGTCTGGAAGGTGGAATCATACAACCTTGTACTCTTCTGTAATTTACTCAGCAAAGAAAACAATTAAATCATTGGGTATTTTATCTTGATCAGTATCCTATAGTTAATAATTCAGTTCTATCTCCACCCCCCGTGCTGCGTGTGTGGTCTATGTATGCTTGTAAGGGTGGGGGGAGGGACATGTATTCTTGCCTGCAGAGGCTGGGGGGGACTTCTGAAGTCCTCCTCTATCACCCAACATCTTATTCCCATCAGACAGTGTCTCTCCCTGAGCCAGGAGCTTGCCACTTTCAGTGAGGCTGGCTAGCCAGCAGTCCCTAGCAGCCCCCGCCATCTCCCCATCCCCAGCACTGGGATTATGGAAATGTACAGCAGCAACAGGTTTTTATGTGGGTCGCTGGGATCTGAACTCAGGACTTCACGCTTAGACAGTAAGCCCCTTTGCCCACTGAGCCATTTCCCCAGCCCCAAACCCCACATTTAATCATATTCTAAAGGTATGAAATACTCTCCTGAACAAACAATATTAAAGAAATGTTCCTTGTATTCATTGAAGGATTGCTAGATCCATAAATCTGCGATGTCAAGACAAAAATGTCAATACTTTTGTTTATTTGCGGGATTGATATGCTGTTTCAGTTATGATTCTGTTGTATAAAACACACAGGGAGCTTGGCGCAGTATTCATTACCCGTTGGTTGGGGTTTAGAATCACCTGGTGTGCTTTGGGGATGTTCCCAAAAGGATTTAACTGAGGAGGGATGGCCTCGACTGTGGGCCGCAGGGTGATATGGGCTGGGAACCTTCCTAGAATAAACAGAAAAACAGGCTGAGGACAAGTAATCTGCGCCCATCCTTCAGACAGAAGTGACTGGTACCTCATGCTCCTGAGCCCTTCCCTTCCCGCCATGGTGGGCTGTACCCTTAAACTATAAACCCAAACAAACCCTTTCCCCAGAGCTGCTTCGTCAGCTATTGGTCCTAGAAATGAGAAAGCTAACTAGCTTGTTACAGGGCCAGATTTCTGCGGTTAAGGTGAAACTGGCAAAATCAAAGATGACTTCTTTGAGTGTTTCTTAGTCATTCTTTTTCTTTTTTAAAAATATTTTTTTTTCTCAGTTGGGCAGTGGTGTAACACGCCTTTAATCCCAGCTCTCAGGAGGCAGAGGCAGGTGGATCTCTCTGTGAATTTGAGGCCAACCTGATCTGCAAAACCAGTTCCAGGACAAGCTCCAAAGCTACTCAGAGAAACCCTGTCCCAACAAACAATAACAACAACACCAACAAAAATCTCTAATTTTATTTTATGCTCATGAGTATTTAGTCTGTATGCATGTCTGTACATCACATGCATGCAGTGCCTGCAGAGGTCAGAAGAGTCAAATTTCCTATGATTGGAGTTGCAGACAGTTGTGAGCTGCCATGGTGGTGCTGGGAATTGAACCTGAGTCCTCTGAAAGAGTAGCTAGTGCTCTTAAGGGCTGAGCCATTTTTCTAACCCAATCTTAGTCCTTATTTTTTTCAAATACAAAATAGTCAAAACTTATTAAGGACTTAGAGAATAGCATGACTTATCAGATAAATTAGTTATAATAGAATATCAGGTTAAAATCTTATATGTGGAAAGAGTTTGAGATGATGTAATAATGGAATGTGAAGTCAGGAGTTGGATTCGTGTACTGGAGGACCAGCTCATTTGGGAACAGCTAATCCTTTCCACTCAAGATAATCAAGATAAATGAGTAAGGTAAAGTATAACAGAGTATTTGAAGACATAAGGTTTATGGGCCCACAGTTGGGGAGAAAACCCCTAATTTCTCTTCTTGATCCCTGAAGTTAGAACAATCCCACAGGTATTTGGCAGAATAAGATGAAATCATCTCTAGAAAAATATATAATTCTCAAATTGTTTTATTAGCATTTTTATAAAATCAACATTTGTTAGACAATAAGAAGGGAAGAAAACAGCAAAACCAGGGAAACAGTATCAATAGAAAACGTGTTAGAGGGCTAGAGAAATGGCTCAGTGGTCAAGAGCCCTGGCTACTCTTTCAAAAGACCTGGGTTCAAGTCCTGGTACCTACATGGCAGCTCACAACTGTCTGTAACTCCAGTCTCAGGGGAGCCAATAAGTACTCTCTTCTGGGCTCTGCAGGTACCAAACATACATGTGATATACAGATACATGTGCAGGCAAAATACCTACATGCATAAAAATGAATAAGTAAGATTAATTTAAAAATGCATTAGGATCTTCAGAAATTGGCACTATGGATTCAGAGTTTAAAAATCAATGTGTTTGCTGTTTTAAGAAGAGATAAGAGTTGATGATGTGGAGCATAAAAGAACCAAATGAAAATTCTAGAATTGGAAATTATAGTCAACATAATAAACAGTTTGCTGAGGGGGTACTGTCTCAAAGCAGACTAGATACAAACACAGAGAACAGGAACTCGTTCTGTAGACCAGGTTAGAGTGGCACGGATTTCTTTCCTAGGAATTATATTTCTAGGAGTCAGGGAAATAATGGTCTCTTTAATGTGTTGAAAGAAATAATTGCCAATCAAGAGTTCTGCGTCGAATAGATAGAGCCCACACAGTATGCAGGGGAGTTAACGAAGTTTTCAGAGGGGTGAAAATGGAACTTTCTGTTAGCAAAACACTTTGATCAGAGGCAGGGTGGAAGGCGTTACTGAGGAGAAAAGCTATTTCAGAGGAAAGTTCAGAAATCAGTATTGACTATATAAAACAGTAACAGTATTTTCAATCACTGTTGACTTCTAAATGTAATATTTTTCAAGATGGAAGGCATTCGAAAAAGTGCACAGTGTTATTTATCACGGGGACATGAGAGAAAACCGCAGGGAGAGACTTTCACCCACCTAGTTGGGCAGGGAGTGGAAGCACTTGGGCTTTTGATAGGTAGTTGTGAGGCCCACGCATTGTTTCTACTGCCTTGGGCTCTATAATGATACAGCACTTTCACTGTTTAAAACACAGTTAAAAGATGCTCCAACAAAAGGTGCGTCCACGAGCTTTCATAGTGACACCATCCATGAGAATGGAAACCGAGGGATTCAGCTGTTCAGTAGGTAACATGTGTAACCTTTCATGTGGTCCTGTGGTGGAATCGTGTTCAGCCACGACAATGGTGGATAGACACCTAATTCACAAGTGCTAATTCACAAGCATAACACAAAACAGAATGAAGTTGTCCATAAGGTAATACCAACCGTTGAACTGCATTTTAAGACTCTAAACAGAAGCACGGTGTCCCATGAGGCGTACTTAGGTAAAACTCTGGATGGCGGTTGCCCTTTGGAGAAGAGAGGAGTTGTGAGTGGTGGTTCTAGGTTCTAGCAAGCCCTACTTCTGGTGATGAATATGTGTTTCCTTTGGTAATGACTTTTGAACTACATATGTTGGGTTTTGTGAGCTCTTTATTTCATAGTTAACAAAAGGTTAACATTCTCACCCATACAATTTTAGTATTAAATCGACTGCACAGTCTTAGATGGAGAGATATCTTCATGCCCTATGCCTGAGTATGCTCTCTGTTTTGGAGACTTGCTTGGCCTGTTTTCTAACAATTGTCAGGCAGGCTACCAAGATAGACTAGTCCCCTCTTCCAAGTAGAGCCCAAATAGGAACACATTTTCCATTCTATGGCATTCTTTAGAGCAGATGAAGGGGAAGATAATATCAAATACCCAGGGAAGAAAAAACAGGGAAGAAAATACCACAACAACAACAACAAAAAGAAAAAGGAAAAAATGTGCATCAGCCTGCAAATGTGTCATGTGCAGATGTTGACCATAACCACAGTTCATAGAGTCCTGAGGCTCCCAGAGGCCATCCGTGTTCCCCATCGAGGGTCAGCTGCTAACTGAGCCCTCACACTCCAGTCCCCAGGCCACAGTGGCTGGCAGGGCTGTGCAGTGAGACTTTGATTCCTCATTCTATGCTGGGAGCAGAATGTTCTCACAGTACCCGGAGAACAGTATTCTGTACTAAGCCATACAATAAGCCATAGCATCCTTAGTAACAAGGCATAAAATCTATTTATTTGTCCCAAAGGGAATGGTTTTGGAAATGACAGTTTTAACTTGCAGGCTTAATATCTGTGTAGACTGAAGTAGAGCATAACTAAGTCCTGAAGTAGCTGCAGGCATTTATTTATGTTTAAAGGGGAAAAAAAATCTCCTTCAAAGAACTCTGTGGGGGTGGAGTCCTTGTGCCTTGTGTTGGAGGTTGCCACCGTGTTTCTTGCTCAAGGTTAACACTCAAGTCTCACTTAGCTAGAGGAAAGAAAGAAAGGTAGAGGAGACCATATAGAGAGGAGCAGGCCTCAGCAGTGTTGGCTGCATCGGAGGCTTGATCTTCATCATAACAGCACTTGATTGCAGACTCGAGAACGAGTCCAGGCTAAGCATGGGCAGGGCAGGCGGGAGTCAGGCCTGATTCCCCCAGAGCTAAGCAGTTTCTGTCCGTGCCTCTTTCTCTGATGGTTTGAGGGCAATCCTGAAGGAACTAAGAAAATGTAGGGCCCAGAGCTGAGACAGCTCAATCAGTGTAAGTGCTTGCCATCGTAAACAAGAGGACCTGTCAGAGTAAAAAGCTGGGGCATGGTGATGTGTGTGCTTGCAACCCTAGCACAGGGGACGTGGAACAGGAGGATCCTTGGGGTTTAACTGTCTGGCCAACCTAGGTAGACAGTGAGAGACCCTGCCTCAAACACACAGTAGAAGGCATCCTCCGGAACACCACCTGGTGTTGACATCTGGCCTATTCTCTTTCTCTCTCTTTCTCTGACACAAACACACACACCACCACCACCATCACCACCACCACCACCTCTGTATACAGTTCTTTCTGCCCTAACAGCTCTTAGGCAGTTTCCCCATCCAGAGCTGTGATAAGGAGTAAGAAAGCTTGCGCTGGCTCATATGACTTCTGCCATCTTGCTGACCTCAGGCACCTTTGAGACTTGAGCACCAGCCCCTTAAAGGAGAGAGTTCCTGGAGCCGAAATCAGCAGCACAAGGTCAGCACAAGGTGATGGGGCTTAACTAATCGCAGGCGCAGACCTTATTTTCCAAATGGATTTAAATGGCTGGGAGGGAGGACATTCCACTTGCATGTTGGGAGAAATTTGCTTTCTTGTGGCTACACTTGAATCATCGAGGGGAATGGATCCTGAGACCCCTAAGAACCACAGCTTAGATGTTTGCAGAATATTCCACGTGGAACCAGTGTCTCCAAACTGTTTCATCTTCACGAGGATTAAGAGGTGAATTTTATCCCTAGACATTTCCAGTTGATTCCTGCCCTCTTCTGCTCTATGTAACTTTTTGAAGATGTCAAGGTGACCGTCTGCCTAAGCCCACTGAAAACGTCAGCCACAGGTGTCAGTAGTCATTGGTGAACTGTTTCCCTTGTGACGCGGCCACCTGAATATTGGCTAAGAAAAGAGCACATGTTTAACCCCCACCCCCCGGCCGAAAGCTTGCTGCATATACACAGAATTGATAGAGGGAGTATGAAAGAAATTATTTTGCCAGCGCTGGCCACTTCTGCACAAAGGTTTTCATTTAGGATTTATTGAACTGTGGCAGGCACGTTGGAATTGTTAAACAAGCCAGAAAAGCCTAAAAGACAGTGTTGTTGGTGTTTTCACATGTGGGCTCTTTTCCCCCCATCAGATTTCCAGTGAATTATAATGATTGCAATAACATTTTCATTGCTCCTTTGCCGTCAATAAGGGGAGGGCTTTGAGAAATGATTAGGGAGCAGTTCACCCTTTCTTCACGGCTAGGCCATTAGACGCTTAGGCTGTGCACACGGCTTTTCTTCGTCGCAGATAGGTTTGGCATTTACCTCGAAGTGGTCTGGGGCGCTGAGCTTCCTGACTGTGCGCACATCCTGGTTTACAACCTGGGGAAGGAAACGTGAAGCTCGTACCCTTCACTGGGAGTTGGGCCAGTCCTGTGTGTCTTCACTGAGCCAGAGTTGCATTTTAGGGATGGATGGGTTACGGAACTACTGGTTTTCTCCTGACTTACCTTTTAGTTAATGATACTGTGTAATTCTAGGGCTGCCATAACTAATTATCACAAACAGAATAGCTTCAAACAGACATTTACTCTCGGGGTTGTGGAGTCTAGAGGTCTGGAACCTACGTGCGGCCCAGGCCATGCTCTTAATGAAGGCTCTTGGAAAGCATGCTTTCTTCATTCCTGGTTTCTG
>LOEQ01002002.1:104240-120196 GCA_001685075.1 Bramus lutescens | reverse complement strand
CCCTCATGTTTACCATCCCTTGGCTTTTGTGTCTGAAGTGTCTGTCCCAGTCACAGAGCCTTCCTTGCTCTGAGTGTTCCCAGGCCTTTCTTATAAGGGCGTTAGTTAGTAGATGTGTGGCCTGTGTCAGTCAGTGTGACTCAACTCAAAGACCGTATACCCAAATAATGCTGGATTCGGAGGTTCCAAGATCCGATGAATGTTGGAAGAAAGGTGGACACTAAACAACCTTCTCTGTTTGTTTGATAGCACATTTATTTCTAGTATGTGTGTATATTCTAGTGCATGTGGCGTATGTTTGTATATGGTGTATGCACATGTATACACCACATATATGTGATATTTATGGAGGCCAGAGAGGATGTGGCATGCCATGCTATATTGCCCTCCATTTTACTCCCTTGAGACAGGGATCCTCACGGAATCTGGAGCAGCTTGACAGTCAGCAAGCCCTCATGATCCTTCAGTCTCTACCACAGTGTTGGGATTATAGGCATATACAAAGCTATACTTTTGGGGTTTTTATTTAATTTTTAAAGATTTATTTACTTCATTTTATTTATATGACTGCTTTGCCTGTATGTATGTATGTATGTATGTATGTATGTATGTATGTATGTATGTATGTATGTACATGTATGTGTATGAGCTACATGTGGTCAGAAGGGGACATCAGATCCCTTGGAACTGGAGCATGGGTGGTTGTGAGCCATCATGTATGTGCCGGGAACCTAACCCGCACCCAGGTCCTCTGCAAGAGCAGCAAATGCTCTCAACCAAGGAGCCATCTCTCCAACCCCTGCAGTTTGTTTTCTTGTTTTTCTTTTTACACGAATGTTGGGATTTGGCCACACTCATGAAGCAAGCCTTCTTATCCAGTGAGCCATCTCTCCACATTTATTTCTTTTCAATGGTAACGTTATTATGGCTGATCTGAATACACTGTATCATTTTTATTTATAGATTCAGACACATGCTTAGATAATAAAGTTTAAAAAAGACATCATTGCTTTGTTATTGAGACTGCATTAGTGAAACGAAAATAAGCCTTGCAAACTGCACGCCAGCTGGGCATGCACATCTGCAATCCCAGCTCCTCGGAGGTGGTGGAGGCAGGCGTGTCAGGAGTTCAAGATTATCTTTGGCTCTCTGCTGCATAGTGAGTTTGGGGCTAGCCTGGACTAAGCAAAACCCTGTCTATAAAAGGAAACACACAAACAGAACCACCAAACAACCCTCCTAAAGCACCAACTAAAATAAGAAATCTATAAATGACTTCTGGGGCTGGGATGGAGAGGGAGAGAGAGAAAAGGAAGTAGGCAGGCAGGCAAGCATGCATGAACGCACACACACATGCACTCATAGAAGGAATCTGAAAGTATTTGTCATTAAAATACTATTTAGACAATCTGTCTTTTAACTAGAAAATAGAAAAACAGTTCTAGTAACCCTAATAGTTTGAAATATCACAAGAAGTTTTTTAATGTAAATTAGAGACTTTGTGTCTTTGAACATGACTTTTATCTTTCTTTGAGTAGATACAGTGCAATCTGATTTATGTGTCGGAACTACAGCCTCACCAATGCTAAACAAACACTCTACCACAGCTGTATTTCCAACCCGTACAACCTGAATTTAGAGGACAGGTTCTTTATTGGTAGGCTATAATGGGATATTTTAATAGTCAAGAATGTTTCCAGTTATAGAAATTTTATTTTAGGGCTGGAGAGGTGTCTCAGAGGTTAAGAGCATTGCCTGCTCTTCCAAAGGTCCTGAGTTCAATTCNGATGGATGGATGGGTGGATGGATGCATGGGTGGGTGGGAGCCAACATGCCACAGTGCATGTGTGGAGGTAAGAGAGCAACTTGCAGGATTTAGTTCTCTCTTCCCTCTTCCCGGGGGACTCAGGGATGGAACTCGTGTCTTCAGGTTTGGCAGCTTGCTATGACCCACTGAGCCATCTCTCTCCACTTATAATAATTTAATTATTTAACTGTTTTGTGTGCCTGTAGGACCAAGGAATTTTATAGTGGAATCAGAAAGAAAACATTATTTGATACACTCAATTATCTTATAGTCAGTTTCTGAGAAATAGTATCATTTTAATAAAGTGAGCCACATCATTTTTTTTTTCTGGGCTGTCCTGGAACTTGCTCTATAGACCAGGCTGGTCTCGAGCTCATAGAGATCCATCACCACCCAGAAAGAGTCCTGCACTTTGAAACTACACTTTACTTAAAGTTTTGCCTGCATGTACGTCTGTTACCACATGTATGCCAGGTGTCTACAGAGGCCAGAAGAGGTCTTTGAATCTCACCGGACTGGAGTTTCTGATGATTATGCCACCATGTGGGTGATAGGAACTGAATCTGGGTCCTCTGGAAGAGCAGCCAATGCCCTTAACGGCTGAGCCACCTCTCCAGGCGAACATTACTTTCTTTACTGATAAGAATGACCTAGGTGTCCTCTCCACATACTGCCGGAGGTCCTGTGTCCTAGCGAGTGTTTCTAAGGATTCCGAGTGCAGAGTGGACAATGGACAGCGTGGGCGGGGTGAAGGCCCGTGTGCAGGAGCTCAGGTATGCAGTTTTCAGGTTTCGCTAAGGTCACTACTCTGCCTAGTTCTCCTTGATTGCTGCCTTCTCTCACCACATTGCCTCAAGCAGGAAAACGACCCAGACTCTCATTCCTCAAAGCAGCATTTATTCAAAAATGCTATTATAGCAGTCACCACGCAGGACTCTGGGGACAAAGGATGCTCAACTAGGGACAGAGTTTTAGCTCCTGTGGCTGTTGGAACCTCCTTGGGTTGTGCTGTGACCGTTGTCTTGGCCTCTGGCCTGGACCGGTTTCCTCTTCTCTCTTCCTCCGTTTAAACGTTGAAGAGTGGGACAAGACGTCGTTTGTCACTTTGGGACAACTAAAATATTTCCCTATTAGAAAAAAAGATAACACTCACCCAGAGCGCTGTTTCTTGTTCCAGCTAAAGATGTCAGCAAGATTAAACAGACTTCAGGGCTTGTGTTGGAGAGCTACCCATCCGCCCTGCCCTGTTTGTCTGAGTACCATTGGCTTGCCTTCAGGTGTGGGCTCAGTCTGCAGAGGCCATATCTGCCTTCTTTTTATCATTTTATGCTCAGGTTTTTAACCTAATGCGTTGGCCTGTGGTAGGACCCTGATAAATATTTGTGGAATGAATGGGGAAAATGAGAGACCCTTTTAGATAGTGATTTTAGTAACCCAGAAGGAAGGAGGTCTGCTAATTCTTCTCAACAATTTGTCTTTTGGAAGAAAGCATCACTCTAAAAAAAAACAGATAAAGTCCTGGTCACACTTGCAAGATGCCAGGAATAAGGATGCCTTTATCTGCCCAGTCCTGTAATTCTTGAAAGAGACACCGAGGATTTAAATCAGGAAGTAAAACCCTTTATCTCACAGATAATCACCCACCAGTACAGTCTTGCCCACTGCTGTCCCCAAAGCTCTTAGTCTCCTTCCGTCCTGTTATTATTAGTCTTATGTTATTCAAGGAATAATTTAGATTGCATCTCCTAGCACAGCCTTGATCTTGGCATCCCCCACATTAGCCTGTGTGCAAAAACCAACACAACTCCTCTCACCATAGCTAAGTAGAAAGTCAAGAATCTGTGCTTCTGGCCTTTCTTGTCTTTGAATCAGGATCCCTTTCCCATCGGCTCATAGTTTATTGGTGGTTGCCGTAGACTCAAAGTTAAGGTTATGAGGTTTTCTTCAGATTACTATTACTTTGTTAAATTTGGAGAGCTGTCTTCATGGGAAACTCAGGGCAGCAGAGGGACCTGGGATGAAATGAAGCAACCAAAAAGATTGAAGTAGGCCCAGGACTTAACTTCACAGCCAGTGTGGTTTTCTAGAGCCTTCCAGTAAGGTATATACCTGTGCCATGTCCTCCGGTCCCTGCCCATGGAGCTAGGAACAACTTAAAATCTGAGAGGAATTGAGCAAAGAATATAGCTGTAATATAGTTGTCCTGGCAACGCAGATGGCCTGCATGGGACTGCATACTGAATGGATGGATGCCAGGGGCAGGGGCTGCAGTGCTGCAGTCAGCCTGCGGTGGGTGCTGCCAAGGGCCGCACCTCCTGTGCTCTGCAGTGCTCCTGTGAGTGGATTTTCATTAGCCACCAAGGACTGTTTGCTAACAGCTCCTACCTCTTCCTGCTATAGCCCAGGTAACACATTTAAGTAAAAAGAATGACATCAGCTCTTACTGCTTTTAAAAACAGACAAAGCTCCCTGGGAGTCACACTGATGGAGACAGTCTCGCAGCTTTATCCTTGTAGCCTCATAAATGTCCTGATGGTACAGACGTGGAGAAAGGCTCCTTCTATATTTCTATTGTTATAGCAAAGATTCTCAGCCACGGTGGTACCCTGCCTTGTTTCTTGATGCTATTTCTTTTCTATTTTTTTTGATCTTTAAAAACTACTAAAAGCTACCTGACTCTTTTATGTTAGGGAAAAGTAGTTCTTTGTCTAGCATATCTGTTATCTAGTATCATTTCTTTAAGAAAGCGGTAAAATTGTCCTAATATCTGGATGGTTAAATATATTGCCGTCCTTTGCTCCTGAGCACTGTATCCTTTGTATGTCCTTCTGCAGTTTAGCCTGCTATGAAGGGAGGCAAGCTAGGGGAATGAATGATTAACAGTGAAACCAACTGTTTGTGTCTGTGAAAAACAGTGCCCGTAAGACTGCTCTCAAAATCACTCTAGTGGAGAGCAGTAAAATGCCTTCAACTCAGAGGTTAGCTTTTATGCTGATCTGGCTTTATATCCTCCAATTGTCCATCATAATATTATAAAAAAGTTTCAAGTTTCCTTGGTGATACTGAGAGATTAAGAACTAAGTGAAAAAAAGACTATTTTGGTATTCTTAACTAATTATACCTTCTGTAGAAACATTGTTTATATTTTATATATAACAGTAGTTACTTAGTATATTTTTGTTGTCTGTTGTGGTTGTGTTTTCCTGCTTTGAGCAGAAAAATCAGTTATTTTTAACAAATCAACTGAGATAATGTACCTTCTTTACAGTCATAGAGTAAGGTACAAAATTATTAAGTTGACTGTGTAGAAGGAGGGCCACTTGGTTGTTCCTGGCCACTTAGCCCTGAAATAATCACACAGAAACCATATTATTTAAAATAATGTTTGGGCAATAGCCTAAGTGTATTTCTTGCTAATTCATATCCTAAACTAACCCATCTCTATTAATCTGTGTATCACCATGTGGCTGTGGCTTACCGGGTAAAGTTCTGGCGTCCATCTCTGGCAAGTCTACATGGCTTTTCTCCAACTACGCCCTTTTTTCTCCCAGCATTCAGTTTAGTTTTCCCTGCCTAGCTAAGTTCTGCCCTGCTATGGGTCCAAAACAGTTTCTTTATTTATTAATGGTAATCACAGCACACATCAGGGACTCCCACATCATGACTGCATTGAATAAAGGAAAGCTAGTATAAATTTGGCCGTTACATGTTGGGGTTCACCTGCATTTTCTGTATATTACCCCCTCAACACACCAGCTGCAAAAAAACATGTCTTCATTCAAAAATAGTTGTTTGAACTCCAGCTACATGCCAGGCACATCCCTAGGCACTAACAATACAATAATAAAAAGCTATAGGCTTCTTTTCCTGATTAAAGAGGAAAGACAGGCAGTAAACACCAAAAATAAATATATAACAAAAGGGCATTCTATAGATAGACATGGGAGATTACTATAAAGAAAAATGAAAACAAGAGAGCTAAGGGGTTTGTGTAACAGTGGACAGATAAATATCAGGTACTGCGTAGTGGGCCTCACATCCACCCTCCTGGCACTGTCATCTAGAATAAAAGGCCAATAGTAGCAAAGTCTCCCGAAGGGCAGGGAAGATGGTACCTAATAAAGATTGAATAAGACAGCAGTATTAAATGCACATGTCTGCAGTAGATAGTTGCATAGATAATACAGATGGACCATGCTGGGGAGACCTTTACACAGCCTGATACATCATCACCATGATGTAATTGCTTGGGGGTCAGAAAGATTTTATCTTTTAGTCTTTGAGAACGAGGACTTAAAAGTGTGTTCAAAGTCAGTACTTGCTCAAGAACTTTGGAGTTATGGTGCCAGAACAGGGAAAGGATACAGAAAAGCGGGAGGAAAGAACCAGGGTTTGTACCACAGAGAGGCTGTTCTCTCCGTGTGGCTGCCTTGGAGGAGCAGGGCGGCAGCCCTCTGCCCTTACCCTGCTGAAGCGGAGGGATATGTCCTGGAATATTCACTCTACAGGGTTCTGTGTGTAATTGCAGTAGGGGAGGGGCTCTTTGTGAAACAAGAGTGAAATAGGACGTTTCTGAGTTCCCTTCAGAGTCTAGCCGTTTGGACTGCACGCCTAGATAAGTGGCAAGGCAAGAGTAGCTACCCTCCCAGTGCAGGTCTGGACGCTTGTGTGCAGTGTGCGTCCAGCTGTCAGTTTGGAGACTTATCTGAGAGCCTGGGCTTGGCTGTATTTCAGATGTCGTTTATTTGGCTAAGAAAAGAGTATAGCACCCTCCAGTCCCTAGAGTGAACGTGTGAATAAGGATGGAAAGAAACAGTCCCTGGAAGATAAAAGTTTCTTTTGGTAGGTTCCGAAGCTGTCTGAGGAATTGTTTAAAAAGTATTTTAGTATTTATTTAGGTTACAAATTTTTTTAAATGGAAGAATTAAAGTCTCTGAAAGTGCTTGGATTAAGTGTTTTTGTGTATGTTAATGTTTATGGCTTTGAAAAATAAAAGTATCCATTTCGGGAAGACAATAATTTTGCGACTTTTTATTTTTTGCTTGCTCACAGCTTCTGTGAGGCACTTGCTGAATCTCATTTACTTAAGGCAACAACTAAAGGCTGGCCTAACTAAATAACAACAAAGAACAGATGGAGGTACACTAAATACCCTCAAACCGCAGCCCTGGATGGGCCTGGCCCTTGTTGTCTTGGTCTGTGGTAATCTCATTTTTCCTCCCCACGTTTGCTTTGAACACCGGCACAGATGTAGCTGGTGACAGGCAGTTCACCAAAGTAGTTAAAATTCCTCCAGTTGTGGTGGCGTGTTAAACTGCAGTGTTATTATTGTAGCCGGCTAATTACGTAATGTCAACAGTTGGATGGGGTGGAGGCTCCGTCTTCATCTAAACCAGACTGGAAACATAAGCCCCAGGCTCTGGTTTGGGCACATTTTTTCTCTGTAGGTATTCGGTTTAACTCCACTCCACCCCCATCCTACCCTGCGTGCCTTCCTTTTTCCTTTTCTGTACTTTGTTCTTCATGGGAAATCTCTTTCCAGACTGTGATATAGTCTGCTGGAAGCTGAAAGGAGTCTATTAAAGCTTGGGTTGCGTCTTGCTGAATTGGCTATTGTAGGAATGGCCTGACTTTCATTGTTCATCGCTAACTGTGGGTCTTGCTTGCTGTTCCCATCACGGAGATGATGTAGTCCATGTAGGCATTTCATGTATTTGTCCTTGCCTCTAAAAAGCCTATTGCAGAACAAAGATGGAAGGGATCTGTGTTCAGGAAGCCATCTTCCGTGATTACCGAGGCTTCTGGTATGACTTAGTGGGTGGAATATGTCTTAGGAAAAGAAAAGTACGTAACTCTGACAAGATGCTTTTTGAAAGCTCCAACCAGCTGTTTCGAGTAGAAGACTGTAAAATTTATTCCAAGTAAAATTTGTTTCCCTTGGAAGCACATGTAGTTCAAAGAACATGCAGAAGTAAACAGTCATATGTAACTTGTTCGGAGTTGTGCTCTGTTGTGTTTGTCAGGCTGTTGGGAGCCTCCTCTGCTGTCAAGCTGAGCCCTGGTCTGAAGTTATCCTCATATAACCTGGGGATGGTGGGAAGGTTCTCGAACGTGGAAAGCTGGATTTCCTCCACATGCCCTCGTTCCTCAGATGGCCTCCTGAGCTGGATGGCTGTTGGCTGGTGGGGCTCTAAGTTTCCCTTTGCTTCTGGGATGAATTCCAGTGAGTGGAGTGGCCTCAGACTTCATTGATGAACTTACGATTCATCAGACCTCTGACATGGGTCTTCCTGGGCCAAAATCAAGGCGTAGGTGGGACTGCATGACTTTCTGGTGGCACTAGGGGAGGACTCCTTTCCTTGGAGTTCTGGTCCTATTCCAACATCTTCAAAGCCAGCAAAGCTGTGTGTATTTGAACTTGCTCCCTTAGTCACATTCTCAACCCAAAGCTAAGCTGGGATTGCTCTCACTTTAGAGCCCGTCTGATTTCATTTAGTGCACCCAGATGACCAGGACATTCTTTCCTTGCCTAAAGTCTCTTTGGCATACAGAGTGAGAGACTCACAGGTTCTGGGGACTGGGGTGTGGGTGCATTTGGGGTCATCTTTTTGTTTGTTTTGAGACAGGGTTTCTCTATAGCTTTGGAGCCTGTCTTGGAACTAGCTCTATAGATCAGGCTGGCCTCAAACTCACAGAGATCCTTCTGTCTCTGCTAGAATGAAAGATGTGCACCACCACCACCCAGCTTTCCATCTTCGTTCTTATCACCTATGTGTAGGGCTATTGTGGAATACATTTTTTTCTTCAATCACTTCCCATGTTTAACAAGAGTATTAAGCTATTAATCTTCCATGCTAAAAGAATAATTTTCAAGAATACAGTCAACATTTTAAGGATTTTTTTGTTCTCATTGTGTGTCTAAAGGAAAGAGGGATACAATGGAGGAAGTCTGAAACAAGAGAATAGCAAAGAAATACTCTTCTGTAATGCCACATGTGTTTTGCATGCATGTGTGTGTGTTTGCACACTCACACAATCTGAGTCAGATTCAACTGATTTCCCTACATATTAGGAGAGAAAGGAATAAAACATTTAAATTTTAGCACCACACAACACAGCTGAAACTCTCTTTGGGCCCTTCTTACCAACAACACATCCTGGATTCTGGAGCCCCTTTACCTAGGTCTGGTCCCTTATCTCAGCTTCACTGCTAGCTATCCATGGGTAGTCAGTTCGCTTTCTTCTCCCAATGTGAGGAAATAGGGCTCAATAATCCTTTAAGTCTCTTTCAGCTTTAAATTCCTATGATTGAATGCTTTAAGAAAGGGCCTAAACATAGTTCATCTGTCATTTCCTCCTTCCTCTGTCCCTCCTTCCACCCCTCTCTCTCTTCATATATGTGTGCCCATGTGTGCCCCCATGTGTCTGAGTATGCACAGACTCAGATCCTCAATGCCCCTCCCTCCATCCCTCCGTGTGTGTGTGTGTGTGTGTGTGTGCGCCCATGTGTCTGAGAATGCACAGACTCAGATCCTCAGTGCCCATTGCAGCATGCACTGTGCTGACTAAGCTGTCTCCCCAGCCCCCACACATAGTGTCTGAGAAAAAACAAAAATATTCTCAAGGATCTTGCCTGTGAAAACTAAACTTTTAGCACTTTTATCTTTATCTCCTGACCCTGGGTGTTTGTGTGTGTGTGTGTGTTCTCATTATATATACACAAATATATAATACTGTCACTTCAATATATAATGAAGTATATTTGTTGACTACATATAGCATATTTTGTCTTTTAATCCCTAAATTCTATGGAAACGCTTTTTTATATGTAATTAACTTAAAATTACAGAGACATGAAAACATTTGAGTAACTATGTAGCTTGATTAAAATTGAGTGAAGCAGACAGCAAACATACTTCAAATGTGTGTAATTGCAACACTGATGTAGAGAGTAACTTCTGCTTTCTTAAGTGGTGTGGGCATAGGAAATGGGTTGTAAATGTCCTTTCCTACCCATTTAGTGCACCTTTTTTTAGTGTACTTTTATAGCATGTACAAAGTATGTTAATCTTTCAGTGCTACAACCGGCCCAGCGCCAAGGGTTGGCCTGACTGAGGTAACAGAATGAAGAAATGACAGAGACACCAACACCCAGAACAGTTGGGATCTGGTGGGCTGTGTGGTCTCATGGGGGAGTCCAGCAGACTGGAAACTCAGCCTGTTTATACTGTACATCTGAATTGAGTAGGCAGGTTTATTGCACACAGATGAACAAGGAGGTGCACTTAGCTAATCTTCTGGAGGGTGTCTGTGGGGTCAACTCTCTGGCTCTAGTCATCTGGGAGGAGGAAGCTGTGGTTGATAATTTTTGGATACCCTGTCAACTTCTGCCTTGATCCCAGTGTAAGACCTTGCCACACCTGTGGGTCTGAGGCATTGGCACCCTTGACATGGCAGTGTTCATGCTAACGATACATGTTCATTCAGGACTTTATCTGCTCCCCATACGGCAGTGCTTAATTTTATACTATCTTTGTTTCTGCTCCCACAATCTTGGCTTTTGTTTAGTTTATATCTTAGAGAATAAAAGAGTTTCCTTTGTTGCTAGTGGGTGTTTGCAAAGATTCTCTGCTGTACAAGCTGAGGGTGTTGTTAGGAAAAGATGCATGTTGTCTAAAAGGATTGAAAACGGGAGGACACGGTGATAATTAAAACCATAATAATGAATGTGTTTGTGTCCCAGGCAGTGGCATGTGTGGCTGACATCAAGAGTATAATGCCCCATGTTTGTTGTACAATAACTGGATCATATAAAGCACTGTACTGAAGGATGGATGGCTTGCATCCCTTCAAACATCACAGCCACCAGACCTTCAAAGAAATGTAAAAATCACCATTCAGCGTTCTTTGCTCCGGGTGTGAAGTTGTGGAGTGAGGAAGGAGAAATGAATTGCTAAAAAAAAAAATAATGCTGAGGGGAGGAGGGAACCCCAAAGTTCCAGCAGGCAGCACACGGGTGGGTGGTGCGCTGGGCTCCGCGTTGATTGGCAGCTTATGATTAGAGAAATTCCTCAGCTCTGACAGTGAAAATGAGCTTGGGCCCTGTGTAATAACTTCCGTCTGTTGTTTTTGCTTTAGCTCTGGAGCCAACATGTGATTAGTAGTTTAAAGGTTGAGATATTCTTCATTTTCACAGTTCTAGAAGCTAGGAAGTCCGAGATCTGGGTGCAGGCAGCCATATTTGCTTGTAGTAAACAGGGCCTCAGGACAGAAAGCAAGAAGACCAGGGGAAGAGGTTTGTCGGATATTACGTGAGTGGAAAGCCATCATGAGACTGACAGACAAGAGACAGAATAGAGGACGCATGGGGCGGGGCCAAGAGGAGCAGCACAGGGCAGGCTTAGGTGGCCGCAGTGGAGGTTAGAAGAAGTGGATGGGTGTGGCGTCTCTAGAAGTTAGAGCCAGTAGGCCTACTGAGGGATTGAGTAGTGAGGCGAAGAGTCGGGGTGAGGTAGGGGAAACTGGTATAGGGGCAGGTAGAAATCTGAAGTCAGTTTTGGACATGCCAGCTTGAGGTAAGCTGAGGCATGAAGAAGACTTTCGGAGCACTGGTGAGACGTGCTGGCGGGATCAGTTCTGGGAGGTATCGTGAGGCGGACCAGCAGATCGGTGAACCAGACATAATTAGCTAAGCCTGTGGGGAGTCATCCAGGAGCTCTTAAAAGTGCACAGGCTTCTGACTAACCCTGGAGATGCTGGTTTAATTGGTGTGGGGCCTTAGGAAACTTTAAGAGAAGGAGGAGGAAACCAGAAACTTCCTAGTTGATTCTGGTGTATCGTCATGATTGAGAAAGGCTTAGACACACAGCTTCAAGGAAGGAACTAGATGGGATCGTCATCTTAGGAGTGAAATTAGGTAGTGAAAGGACTCAGAGAAGGAGCCCTGAGGCAACTGAGAAAGAAGAACCAGCAAAGGAGTTTGGGGAGAAGACTGGCCCTAGATTCCTTTGCTGTTCAGATTGCGGATTCCCTTGACTTGCTCCTAGAAATGCAGAAGCCACAAGTCCCAGCCTGCACATTTAACAAGCATCTTATTAAGCAGGTTCAGGGCTGGGCTGCTTCTCTTCAGGTATGAATCTAGTTCATTCTCTCCCTGCTCTTACACACACGCACACACACGCACACACACACACACACACACACAAACGCACATGCTAACCATCTCACTGGGTATCTTTCTAAAGGTAGTGAGGGTCATATTTTGGTCTCTTCCCTTGCATAAAAAGGAGGTATTTTTTGAAGGTGGTATGTCAAGTGATTTCCATGTGTTCACAAGTTAAGTGAACTAACCCCTTTGGAACTGAGGGAAGGTGTTCGGGCTTTCATTAATTTCCCCAAAGCTAACATGCTTAACTCCCAGGCTCCAAGATCTGCAGTGCCAGTGGATCACACTGTCAACAGAAGCCCTCCAAGTGCTATCGTATCAATCAATTGAGTCATAATGGCCCGCAGAAACAGAGCACATGGTCACAGAGACAGCCTGGGTCCTATTTTCCCTTCCTTTCTTCCTATTTTGTTGCTGTTGTTGTTATATTGTGTTTATTTGCCACTAAATTCCCCCCATATCCATAAAGGAACTTAGCACAGTAAAGTTGAAAGTCTAGTTATTATCTAGAGGGAGCCTGAATAATGGGGATAGTGGGCGTTGCCCTGTGGCACTGATGCTGCATGGAAGCTGTTAATTATTTAGTGCAGCTGACCATGCCCATCAGAATTAGTTAGGAACAGTTTGAAGTGGGACTAAGGGGAATATGTACAGCCAGGAGCCAGATTTTCATTCCGTTTAAGCTTACCTACTGTATCACTGGTGAAGTAAAATGCAGTAATCCTCGATTGTTTTTCAAGTGGCTTGTGTCTCAAGTGAGGTTGTTATTATTGGTAATCTTTATATGTAGTTACTCAAAAAAATAATCTATTGAAATTTATAGCCAGGACAGTAGAATTTCACACACTGTATTGCCCCTAGTGCGGGTTAGTGTTAAAGCAGTATTGTTCATGATAGCACACTCATGTTCCTTTTCTGTCACGCCTTACCCTGCCCTCCAGAGGCAAAGGTGTATGCGTGTTGCGTGTTCTCTGTCCTTTAGTTCTACTTGTTATTACTATATCTTCCAAAAATAGATTCCTGGTCCCAGGGAGATGGTTATGTCAGCATTGTGCTTATTGTACAGTTGTTAGGCCCCCAGATCAGATTCCCAGGACCTACATCAAAAGCCAAGTGTGATGGCACATACCTGTAGTACCAGCACTCAAGAGGTAGAGGCAGGAGGATTCCTGGGGTTTGCTGGTCAGCTAGTCTAGCTAACCGGGTTAAGAGAGAGAACCTTTCTCCAAAAACTAAACTGGAGAAAGACTGCCCTGGGTGCTCCCTCTGAATGTGTACTGTGTCTTCTGCTGCTCCTGTGATGTGTGACTGTCACGTGAGGTTTATATTAAGTGCTTAATAAAAGTAGCCTCAAATGTGCATTTTGTGTGCTTTGCTATATAAAAAGAGATACATAATACATACATAAGAGCCTAGGCCAGTGCTGCATGCTTGCAATCCCAGTGCTCAGGAGACCAAGGCAGGAGGATTACCTGCCTGCACTTCATAGTAAGGTTGAAGCTAACCTGGACTACATGGCAAGACACTGCCTCAAAAACGAAAGAAAGAAAAAGAGAGAAGGGAGGAAGAGTATGAGAGAAGAGGGAGGAAGGGAAGAGAGAGGGAAGGAAAAGAGAGAAGGCAGGCGGGAAGGCTTCCAAGTCTCAACACCTCATAAACATGCCCAAAGGAAGAAGGAAGGGAGACAGGGGGAGAAGAGGGCAAGTCAGGGTGGGGAGGAAGGAATCGTTTACATAAATCATTCATTTTGGTTGGAAACATCTCTAATTTATATCTCCTTGTCTAATTATTCAGAATACATTGAGAGCTGGAAAACCAGCTTAGCCACTAAGCCTTTGCCCCCCTTTATTGCTCTGTTTCTTTATTCCTCATTTGAGGTGATGGTCATTCTTCAACTGGACTACTTTGTTCGGAGGGACATTCTAATGAAACATGCAGTTACCTGCTGGTAAAGTTGTTCTTTGGATGTGGACCCTATTTTTTTGTTTCAGAGGAAGCAGAGGATAATGACAGTTAGTGTCTTCAAGTATTTTATTACTACAGAATATTTTTTGAGTATTCTGGAATACTCAAAAATATTCCGAAGTATTTTTCGAGCATCATTTCCCACAGTTGCAGGAGGAACTCAGCTGGGAGGTTGTTGGGCTACCATTTTGGTTACTCCCTTTTGAAAATCAGAATTATAAAGCTTATGCATGTATAGGATTTGGAAATTGGCTTTTTTTGCATGAAGAAATTTAATTGCATTTTAAATACCTTGGTTCTGTATTGGGGCTTTCATGGGATTGATTTTATTGTCCTTGTAATGAATTTATTTGAAACTAAGATGTTGTTATTCTAAAGTAATTATTCAGCCTTTGCTCTGCAGCTCCACATTTAATTGACTGCCAGAGCAACCCTTTGAAGAGCAGGAATGGTGATATATGCATACCCCATGTGGCTGTTTCATGGCTTAAATAACTAGATAAAAGGCAGTGTGGCTGGCTGGATGACGACAGCACTCCCAGATTTTCCCAATGACACTGTAGCGGGTTACAATAGGTTTGAAGGATCCAGACTGTCTAGAAGTCATGTTTCTATAAGTTCAATGTCTGTTCTCTTTCTAAGTGTGTCCTTGCTGACCTCCTATACAGCCTCCTGTGCCTATTACTTAGATACTTTCTCCTGCTGTGAGGAAAGAGCATGGCCCAAAAGACCATCCTCAGGGGAAGCCAAGACAGGGCTGAAGCAGAGGCCATGGAGGAACGCTGTTTACTGACTTGCTCAGATTACAGTTCCATCCCTGGGCAGGCTGATACTGTCCCTAATGGGCTGGGTCCTCCCATACCAATCATTAATCAGGAAAAATGCCCCACAGACTTTCTTGTGGACTATTCTGATCAGGGCATTTTCTCAATTGAGATTCCTCTTCTCAGGTGACTCTAGGTTGTGTCAAAGATGAAACAAACAAACAAAAATATAACCATTACACCTATTTTTGAGCCTACCCTTCAAAGAGAAATAGGACAAAAAATCAATAACTTGTATATAAATAGTTTGATTGCTAAAGAGCTCCTAGTATTCCTAGAAACCCTGCCTGTAAGCAGAGCCAAGCTTGTGAGACGTTCCTCTTTTCTCCAGCGAAGGAGCTATCATAATCCATTGCAATATTTAACAGCTCTCCCTGTCAGGAGATTCTCCTATCCATCTTAAATAATGCATGCGTTGGTCTAAGCTGTGTTTCTTCTTCACTGACTATGAGCCCGTCTTGCTCTGTTTGTGAGAGACCTTTTCAGAGCGTTTAAAGCTGAACTCTGAACCCTGCTCTGTTAATGTATCTCAGTTCTGCAGCTTGTCCATCAAACTATATGAAGGTATGGCAGTACCTTTCATCATCTTCTGTCCGTCCCCAATGGCTGTGCATGTCGTAATTCTCTCTTCCTTCTCCGTGAGACTTAGAGTGCCTCATGGATGCAGGATGGAGAGGCTGCCTGGTGCTCAGTGCACAGTCAGGCTGTGGCCGACTTTCTACATTTCTTCTACTCTTGCCTGCATGGAGATAGCTTTGCTTTCACAACAGTGTCTGTGCTCTCAGGTTTGTCCAAATGCAGCCCACACGGCAATGCTATCAAGGAGAAATAGGAAAATGGCCCGAGACAAAGTTCTAAGCTTACTTAGAACATTATGAGGTGTGCGTGCATGCGTGTGTGCATGTGTGTGTGTGTGTGTGTGTGTGTGTGTTAGTGTTAACTTGATCAGACAGTTCTCACACATGAACTTTGAAGGGGACAAAGTCATGGTGCATGTTGCCATGCCTAAAGGTTGGTCATACCCACCTCATCCTTTAGATTTCTTGTTTTCCTAGCTTTGCCATTCTGTTACTGGGCAGTGTAGCTTATTCCCTCAGAAGTTTTGCATGCCCCCCCCCCGTGTTGATGCATGGTAACATGCCTGGTGTGTTAGGTCATTCTAGAGGATTTGTTTTTGTTTTTGTTTTAAATATTT
>LOEQ01002002.1:91742-104129 GCA_001685075.1 Bramus lutescens | reverse complement strand
GAAGAGCAGGCAATGCTCTTAACCTCTGAGCCATCTCTCCAGCCCCTGTTTTTTTTTTTTAAATCTAAGTGCTGCTTCTGAGTTTTATCTCTATTTTTTTAATTGGGGTAAATTTTACATGTGAAGCTTGGTTCAGAAGTGAACAATCTGTTTCATTTTGATACGTGTTTACCTGGGTAACTCATGTCCCTGCCTGGATGCAGAAAGTCATCTTGAAAATCTTTCCCACACATACCTCTTGTTGCTACACACTTGCTATTTCACACGGACCTGCTATTCTGATTTTTGTCACAGTTGGTTTGTCCTGCGTATTCCTGAATGCTGTATCAGCGTGATCTCATGGTCCTTATGTGGGGTTTTCCCACTGACGTGCAGTGTGTTTGTGAGGTCTCTGGTGGTGGTGCTGGACGTTGAATTCAGGGTTACAGCATCACCAGTTGCTCCCACAGCCCCGTTGATATAGTTGGGTAGTGTCCATTGTCTGTTCTCTTCCTGATAGACGTTTGAGTTATTTTTGTTATTTGGTATTCATAAACAGTGCCCCAATGAACATTTTTGCACAAGGCTTTGTGTGGCCATTATGTTTCTATTTCTTGTTAGTTAGTACAGAAGAGTGGAATTGTTAGGTCATAGAGGAAATTGTGTATCTTTATAAGAATTTGTCGGTTTCTGACTCCTATTTGTTATTTGGCAGTTCCACTTGCTTCTTATTTTTTGACATTTTCTGTTGTCAGTCTTTAAACTCACTCTTTTTGTTGTCATTGACATTGAAGCCCTAACGAGTGAACCTAGAGCCTCCCATACTGGGCAAGTGCTCTATCATTGAGCTGTATGTAGCTCAGTCATCCTTAAATTTCCTTTAGTCTAGTAAATGTGAAATCATATCTCATTCCGTGTGATATTTTGGATTCCATTACTATCCAAGCGGTTGAGTCCTGATCATGGCCATGTAGTACAACTTCCTTTTCTGTATTTGGATCTTCAATTTAGAAAAAAATATGATTTACTTTTACCATTTTAATTATACATGTATGTATGTGTATTTGCATGTAGGTATGTGCTCCTGTGTATCCGCATGTGGGTATGTGTTCCTATGCATCCACATGTAGGTATGTACATGTTCCTGTGTATGCACATGTAGGTATGTATGTGTTCTGGTGTCTCCACATGTAGGCATGTGCCCCTGTGTATCCACATGTAGGTATGTGCTCCCGTGTATCTGCATGTGGATATGTGCTCCTGAGTGCAGAGTTACAAAGGCCAGGAGCATGGGATCCCTGGAGTTAGAGTTACAGATGGTTGTAAGCTGCCTCTTGTGGGTACTGGGACCCAAACTCTGGTCCTCTGCAACAGTGGTGTGAGCTTGTGATGGCTGAAGCATCTCTCCAACCCCCCAACCCCTTTGCCCCTTTTCTAAAGCAAGTGGCTTGCTTCTGGTTGATTCGTAGGAGTTTTTGCATTTCTGGATTGAGCCTTTTGTTAGATTTTAACATTGAAAGTATTTCCCAATCTATCGCTTGCATTTTTATTTTTTTCATTGTCTTTGGATGAACAGAACTATCTAGTTTTAAGAAAGTCTAGTTTATGAACATTTATGGTTAGTTTTATTTTGTCTTTTGTCTGGTCCATTACTAAATTACAATGTGTTTTCTGTTTTTCCCCTAGAGAGTTTCTACTTTCACATTTGATTATGGAAGTCGTCTGAAATTAAGTTTTTTTCATATGGTATGAGATAAGGGTCAAGTCTCATATCATCTCAATCGTTTGAGCATCTTTTGAAAAGCTTATCTTTTCTGCAGTCAAATTGCCTTGACACTTTTGCCTGTTGACCGCATATGCTTGGATCTATTGCAATGTTGTTTCAATTGTGAAACTATTTTCCACATTCATTGTTTAAATTAGGTGGGCGCACTTTCTCCAGGGTCCTAAAGTGAAACATACTAACACACACGCACAAATATGAGATGAAGTCATCAGATTTGATTTAGAGTCTTCTAGGGTCTTTACATCAGGCCGGCCAACTCACATGCATTTCCTTGTTCTTGCTTGTCTGGGTTTCTGGGAGGGTGCACAGTGTTCCTGGTGTGTGGCCATTCCTGCCTGTCTAACCCTCAGCCCCAGCCCAGGTCAGATGCTTCCTATGTGGCGGGGGCAGGGAAAGGACAGCTGCTTTACTAGGAACCATTTTGCCTCATGCCTTGAGTTTTCAAGCTAGCGACGCAATTCACTGCAGGGGATTTCCCGGTGCATTTCCATGCTTTCTGCAAAAATACTCTCACAGTTATCGAGCACATAGTGAAATAGCAAACGAACATTCAGGACACTGAGTGACATGAATTTCCTGCATTCAGTGAATTACAGTCTCAATTGCTGTATCCCCTTAAAGACATTCATAAGATTTGCTTTAGCGTTTTGTCTGTCAGTTGGGCACTCCCCTTAAGGCCATTCAAGAAAAACTTATAAATCAGCCATAGGACTATTTCCTCATAACCGCCGAATGAATTTGTAAGGAAAATATTTGTTTGCTGTGGTTTGCTGCATAGTGTTGTACATTTTTCAAACGCCAGCAATTTGCTTCACAGAATGCATTCAACTGTTCATGTTCAGATCGTTTCCTATACATGGGTGTGGTTCTGTACATGGACGTGACTGGCAATTAGCAGGATGTTTTCTGGATGCGGACGTGGTTCCGTAGATGGATGTGGCTCTGTACTTGGACATGGTTCTGTTCATGGACGTGGTTGCCAATTAGCAGGACTTGTTCCTATTGTTCTAGGTCTCTCTGGAACACTTCTGAGGACCCTGGGTTTCCCAGAACCCCGGGAGTGGAATGCTCCCTCCTTTTGTGTTCCTATGCTGTTCACACTTTGGAACTCCATGCCTACTGTGTAGCATGCACAGAGGATACATGGACATGGAAGATAACTTCAAGGACAATGTACCAGTCAGCCCTGGAGACTCATACATATATGCCTGTGTGTACTGAACAGTATATCCAAAGCTGGCGAATCTACCTACACAACTGTCTTTTTAGCTACTTCACCTTGGATACAATTTTCTTCTGCTTATCCATCCACACGTTAGCACTAAGCCCACGATGGACAGCATTTTTTTTTCATTCCAGCAAGAATTTCTTCTCAGACACTGAGGTAGGTGCTCAGAGGGTATCAAGAGGGATAATGCAAGGCCCCACAGTGCAGGACGCTCTGGTCTAGGGTGGGGCTTCCACACTGAGGTACATACCGTGACAGTATAGGTAGGGCAGTGTGGGTACACGTAAGAACAGCCTCTCGGTCAAATGCAGTGGGGAGAATCTTCATAAGGGGACAGAACCTGTCAACACAGCTGAGTCTCTGAGCCTGGCCTCATTTGTGCCATCGCAAACAACAGAAATGGCCACCCTAGGTAGACAAGAATGCCAGCAAAAGAAACGACATGTGATTATCAGCTGCAGGTTGTAGGCAGAGTTTTATGTCAGGACCTCTGGTCAGCTCTGTCCCGCCAGCTGACTCCCAAGTATCCACACAGAGACTTAATGTTAATTATAAAGGCTCAGGCAACAGCTTAGGCTCATTACTAACTAGCTCTTACAACTTAAATTAACCCATATTTTTATCTGTATTCTACCATATGGCTTGGTACCTTATCTTGGTATGGCATGTATATCTGCTGCTTTCTCTCCATCTGCCTGGAGACTCCTCAGACTCCTCCCCCTTCTTCCCAGCATCCTCCTAATCTGACTCTCCTGCCCAATCTCTTCCTGCTCAGCTCTAGGCCAATCAGTTCACTATTAACCAATGAGAGTAATATATGTTTATACTGTACAAAGATTGTTGCACATCAGGGTGTAGGCAGTGAAACATGCCTAAGCCCCAGACTGGGGACAAGAGACCTGGGCTGCTCACAGTAACTTCTGGTGGTGGAGGAATGGCATGTGTGAGCTTGGAGGTGATGACAGCAACTGCTTTGCTTGCTGAAGGCAGAAAATACGAGGTGGAACGGTCAACCCAAACTCAGGACCATAAAGCTGATGATTTAGAACATTAATTTGATTTAGGAGGTCACTGGGAACCATCTCTAGATTGTAAAGACATTGTTGATTTTGACAAGACCGTGTTTCAGGAATTATTCTTGCTACCGTGGTTTCATTTTGCTGGTTTTGTCTACCTCTCCATCCTAGCTTTTATTTTGTTTTGTTTTGTTTTCCTGCTTCCTAAATAGAAGTTTTTGCCAAAGTGTTCTGTGATTCACTTCTTCCCTTTATAGCACTGCTTTCAAGCTGGGTGCCTCAGTGCCCCTTTTGGCTGGCCTGGATCAGCACACATTCTTGATCTGCAATGAAATTGGAACCTGGTCTGGAGTAGGGCAGAAAGGTTGGCTAGATAAAGAGACTTGCTTTAAGAGAATGCTGAAGAGAACAGCTGTATTAGGGAAAGGATGCTAGGGTAATGGAATGGACAGCATGGATTTGTGTAGAGCTAGGGTGTGGCTCACTGGTAGAGGTCTTACCTAGCATGGACCAGGCCCTACGTTGCTTTCCGGGCACCCTAAAAATAAATAAAGAATAAATGTAAGTGGGGGAAATTTCCCCTTAAGTGCTGATAATGTACAAAGCACTGGTAGGCTTTAAGTTATAATTAGGATATTTAGACCTTCAACAGTGCAATCTGTCACTGCTTAGTACTTACACAGAAGTTTTTATTGATAAATTTGGGGCGAGTGAGATCGCAGGAGCTTAAGGAGATGGTAAAAGTCCTGTAGCGCAATGCTCTCTACAAGTAAGTGTTAAAATAAACAACAATTAGTATATGAACTAAGAGGAGATTTGAGAGTCCTAATAATTTCCCCACACTACTTTAGAGAGATACCTTGTAGTGATTACTGGGGCATTATATTGAATTCATAACATTTCCAGTCAGAGTCTAATCATATCTAAGTAATCATTTGACCTAGACACCCCGAGAACAAGGCTTTATACTTAATAACCATTAAGTATATTGTATTGGGTTGATGAGATGGCTCAGTGGGTAAAGGGGCTTGCTGTGCAAGGCTGGTGATCTGAGTTCAGTCCCCAGCATCCGTGTGGTGGACGGTGAGAACCAACTCCACAAAGTTGTCCTCTGACTTCTACATGCTTGTCATGACACATGCGCCCACATATACTCACACATGATGTACAGTTGCACACATACCCAAATAAATGGCTTCATTTTTAAAATTATTTTTTAATCCACTGTGCTATTTGATCTCTGTGTACAGTGATGTCTCTTATTTCTCTCTTCTCAGTTCTTTCTGTAAAGTTTTTGAAGTTGAGCTGGAACCAGGCAGAGTTACATGCCAATTTAGATATAACTGAATTCACATTTTATAGTCCTCCGTGCTGTGAGAGCAGCTTTTAGACCTTCTTTTCAGTAGGTCGTTGAATCGGTTTTACTTTATGGGGCAGTAAGAAATGCCTGGAGGCATCTGAATTTAGAGAGGTTGCCGTGCATGTATATCTGGGCATTGGCATTTCGTGTCCAGGAAATAAATTGGCAGTGAGTGTTTTATTTACCTGTTGGATGCTCAGCTGGCTCATCAAGGAGCATTTTGTCAGATATATTGGTGGTGCAGAGATGGAAGTAGAAAGCATTTCATCACAAATATTTGTGTGCAGATCACGAGAGGGTTTCAATGCTATCTGTGATAAAACTTGAATGTGTAATTCAGAAGCAAACATTAATTTCAAAGTAAAGTGGGTCCACTGTCCTGCTCTTTTTAACGAGCAAAATAATAATCCAGTATTTATTGAAATTGCCGCCGATAAAGAATTGTTCTACTACTTTGCCTGTGTCCGTTGCCAAGGCTTTTGATAAAGCTGGCAGCTTGAGTGACGGCCGCACACCCCAGGTTAGACTGCGGTGCGGTTTCTCTCTGGCTTTCTCTCTTTCTAAGCCTCCCTTTCATGTGTAGCCAAGTGAAAGTCTCCAAGTGAAATCTAAACCCTGTGGTTCCTCGGGGGCCTTGGCCTGATGTGAGGATCCAGAGACAAGCAGCTGAAGGCACAGAGGGCAGAGGCCGGGGTGATGCCCCCACACCCAGACCTTTCGGGGAGATGAATGGGAAGGCCTCGCCTCCCTGGGCTGGGGATGTATTTTACCCACAAGACTAGTCCTAGGGTTTTTCAAACCAATTGTTTTGCCTTTTCCCTTCAGATGTTGCAGGAAAATGTGTTCTTTTATTGCTCTTCCAAGTCGTAAAACCATTTATCCTTAATCAGCTGCAGTCTGTGTGGGAATAAGTTTTCTAAAGATCACTGAACTTTGCTCGATTTGAAATCAGGGGAGAATTCATTTTCTTTAATGTGGGAAACCTTCTTTTGAGAAACTTGACACAAACTGGCTTCTTTAGTGTCTTAGAATTTAATTGAAACAAGAACACCGTAGAAAAACACTGCCAGATGCACAAATGTCTGCCCGTGGGTTCGTTTGCTATGAGCTTTATGGCTCTTTTCTCTGTGGTTATTGATCACTGAAATAACCACGGCACTCAACCTTTAGCAAGTCAGTGTGAATTAATGAAGTTTTGGTTGTGTGGGGGCTAGTAACCCCGGGCTAGGCATAATGCATAGTGCCATCATCGTAATAGGTTTTCCCGTCGCCACTTGTTCTATTAAGGATGCTTGATGATTTTAGGAGCACTTAATAGATTCACTTTGTGGAAAAGTTAATAAGTCTATTAGGCCACCGGGGTGTGGAAATGATCTGTTAAGAAATAAATTCCCTCTATTTCCAAATCAGCATATCACAGAAGCTTTACAGATCTCTTCGAGGAGCAGTTGAAAGTGGTTTCTAAGAGCACTACATCTGAATCTTGGTGTGTGGATTTGTCTGGCATGAATCTGGGGTAGAGCCGGCCAAACAGAGCTAATTGAAGTGTGTGTGGTGGAAATTGAGGGAACGGGCCATGATGGCGAATAGAGTTATTTGTCACCGAGTTTGTAATAGGATTTCCAATTAATTCATGCAGGCCTCCAATGCCTTACATTAGCCCTGTCAAGATGAGCTACGGCCACATCTAAAATGCCAGCCCCTATTAAACGATGCATGTCAGTGAATTTGTAATTTCTTCTGTGCCACCAGAAGATGAATGAATTCATCTCAGAAAACAACTGTGTGCTTCAGAAATGCACATTTCAAAGTTCTTGAGCAGTTCCTGGGAGGAACATTCTTTGTGTTGTCGTACAGTGACTATATATGTATATGTATGTATACATACACACATACATATATACATACACATATATACATACACACATATATACATATATATATGAAATGTGATTGCTATGTGAATCTATCCCAAAGGAAAAGGGTTCAGCTGCATGAAAACAAATTCATTGTCAAACGCCCCATTTCACTGGTGACCAGGCTTTTCACACTGATTGATAATGATGATCGATGATGATGATGATGATGATGATAGTTCACAGATGTAGCATTTTAGTTCCTTCTAGGCTATTTTATGGGATGTAAATGCATAAACTCACCAAATCCTCACCACAATTCCCGATGACGAAGTCAGGGCACAGGGAAGCCAACCTGCCCAAGGTCACACAGCCAATAAGCAGCCGAGCTGGTGGAATCTGCTACCATCCTCCACGGTCTCTCACAATCTCATCAGATGCAAGACTTGTCGTGCCCTTGCCAGTCCTTTCTATCCTCCTCCCAGCAACACTTATTGCTGTGCTGTTTTACATTTATTTCCTCAAACTTGGCTTTGGGAAATATTGCTAAGCACTGAAAAAAACAGGCTTTGGAAATACATAATATGAAGAGCATGTGGGAGGAGCCAGAGGGTACAGCAGCAGATGTACTCACAAGGGCACATCAAGGTCAAGTAACAAGAGGTGGCCATTTAGAAGCTAGGTCTCAAGGCAGGATTAAAACGACACATGAGGGCATCGGTATTTCTAGATGCCTTAACTCTTGCCTTCCAAGGATGCTGATGCTCAGAACCCTTTTATTTGGCATCAGATGGCACAAGCCAAGGCAAGACAACTGCTGAATAGCATCTTGAGAGAAAGAATTACAATTTACCTTAATTCAAACAGAAATATTCAACAAAGAGGTTTGGATAGACTGATGATAAAACAAGCTAATTGTTGGACTCTATTATAAAGTTTTGTTTCCATCAAGGACATTAAAAGTTGATCTTTGTATATATGAGTGGAGTGTGGAGAACATGAACACATGCACTGCTTTACTTTCTTGGAAAGATTAAACTTAAAACAATCAGCCCTGCACAGCTCTGTTTTACATGTAGCTGTCTGATTACCTGCTATGCTGTTTTCTCTTTGACTGCGAGCCTCATCTGCCTGGACCATAGTGTGACACAGCCATCTCTCCTTCAGGCCCTCGACTGTTGCTCGAAAGGAGCCATTGATCTAAGACTGTTAACAGTGTTGTTCAAGACCCACTGTAAATTTGACCCTATTTGGCCTCTCTTGAACCTTACATTGCTAATGCTCTTCCTGTGCCTTTGCTCCTGCTGGTGTTCCTTGCTAGCACGATTCCCTTTGAGTGGAATGCTTCCCATTTTCATTTTTACCCTTCTACCCCACCTTTGCTTAGCCAACCCCTTAGATTTCCATGAGGACCTGGGGACCTATATCATTTTCCCCATCTGCTAAGTCCCGAGTTCTCTCTTCCCATTACCAGTGGACGTTTCAATCATTGAATTTACACCACTGGATTGTCATTACTCCACCTGCCCTGTCCCTCAAGGAGGAGAACTCTGCATTATTCCTGTTAAAGTCTTTAGCACTAGCACATAGCCTGGTAAAAACTAAAAGCTTGATGAGTGTGTTCCACATGAATGGATCCATGGATGAAGATATGAGAAGCAGAAGGCTGTAATCTAATTCTGCACATCATTAGGGATGTATTTGACTCCACATTTATCCTCTGTGTCAGTGATGGGCAGCAGTGCTCCAGGGAGGCCAGAAAGCTTCAAGTGCTGACTCACATTCATGGATGGGCATCAAGAACCACTGGGAAGAGTCATACTGAATTCATTTAAGTCATGTTTAAATTGTCTTGAAGGTGCACACCTTTTTTTTTTTTTAGCTTGCCTTTTAAAATGAAATTGCAATGTTTAAAGTCTCATCTCTTCGCTTCTTGGCCTCACAATTCTATTTAGCCAGGAAGAGCATGTTGAATATCTTAAATTGTGTAAAAAAAAAGTCTAAAAATTGTAGATGATAAAACCTGAGAGGGCACTGTTCTAGATTCCTTTCTGTTGTGGTGCCAAAAATTCTGGCCAAAAGCAACAAGTCAAGGATTTATTTGGCTTACACTCTGGGTAATATTCAAAGAGAAGTTGAAGCAGAAACCATGAAGAAAAACTGGTGGCTGACTTGCTCACAGGGTCCTCTTTAGCTGGCTTTTTCATACCTCTCAGGACTATGTGTTCATGAAATGGTGCTGCCCATAGTGGGCTGGAAACTCTTATATCAATAAACAAGCAACAAAAAAATCCAGCATGCCAACCCTTAACAATCAGGACAGCCCCACACAGAACAACCCTTAACAATCAGGACAACCCCACACAGAAGTTGGGAATTGTTAGTGGACAGCCCCACACAGAACAACCCTTAACAATCAGGACAACCCCACACAGAACAACCCTTAACAATCAAGACAGTCCCACACAGACCAACCCTTAACAATCAGGACAGCCCCACACAGAACAACCCTTAACAATCAGGACAACCCCACACAGAACAACCCTTAACAATCAGGACAGTCCCACACAGACCAACCCTTAACAATCAGGACAGTCCCACACAGAACAACCCTTAACAATCAGGACAGCCCCACACAGAACCTTTATCAAGACAACCCCTCACAGACCAGCTCTTAACAATGGAGACAGTTCTTTGCAGGCAAACCTTTAGCAATCAAGACAAACCCGCTCACACCAACTCTTAACAATCAGGACAGCCCATACAGACAAACCCTTAACAATCAGGACAGCCCCACACAGAACCTTTATCAAGACAACCCCTCACAGACCAGCCCTTAACAATGAAGACAGTTCTTTGCAGGCAAACCTTTAGCAATCAAGACAAACCCGCACAGACCAACTCTTAACAATCAGGACAGCCCATACAGACAAACCCTTAACAATCAGGACAGCCCCTCACAGACCAACCCTTAGCAGTCAAGACAGTCATCTATGATGTCTACAGACCAAACACGTAAAGATAAGTGCTCAGCTAAGACTTTCTCAGGTGCCTTTGGGCTATATCAAGTAGTGCTACCTAGTAGGCTAAGGGTCTGAGACAGTCTTAACTTCTGTGTTCCATTCTTGAGCATAGAGAGGCATCTTAGTAAATATGTACTAAGTTCATAAAAGATCAAGATCTGGAGCCCACATTAAAAGCCACATCAGAAAAATGTTTGCCCCAAATCTAATCTGCTTAAGAGAAGTTATGAACCCAATAGATCAGGTTTTGATTTAAATTTTTCTTCTCCAACCATATCATCTATCTTGATGAATAAATCATTGGTATAAAAACTAAGTTTGGTTTTTATGAATTTTTGAATTTCATACCAGGAAACAGACTTAGACAATAATCCCAGGCAAACAAAACCAAAGCTTCACTATATTAAATTTAGGCATAGAGGCTATCCTGCAGATAATGCAGAAATATCACGCTCTTTGTATTTGTATTGTAATAAATGTAATTAGGTTTTTATGTAAGGTTTTCTTCTAAGTGCCAAGCTGCTGGATTTGATCTTGACTTAAAGAGGACAAGAATGTGATCATATTTTCAGAGACATTATCTGACTGTTGTTTCACTAAAATTCCTCTTTTTCTTTAAGGGCATCCCTCAGTTACCATGTGCCAAAGCGCTATATACCTATGAAGGAAAAGAGCCCGGAGACCTGAAGTTCAGCAAGGGCGACATCATCATTTTGCGAAGACAAGTGGATGAGAATTGGTACCACGGCGAAGTCAATGGGGTCCACGGCTTTTTCCCCACCAACTTTGTGCAGATCATCAAACCTTTACCTCAACCCCCACCTCAGTGCAAAGCACTTTATGACTTTGAGGTGAAAGACAAGGAAGCCGACAAAGATTGCCTTCCCTTTGCAAAGGTACAGTGTCCACGAGCTTGCTTTCAGCTTTCGTGGGTATTCCCACACACCTGGAATATGACTGGTAGTTCATCTTGCAAAAAGAGAAAGCAGTTTATGTGAACTCTGTCAGTGTGCTTCTAAAGGTCCCAGGAAGCCATTTTCAGGCCACTAGGAAAGTCATTCTGTGTGTAGACGTCTCCAAAGGATAATTTGGGCTGATGTTCTTTGTGGCCTCGTTCTCCTGTTTAGAGTCAGTTTCTTTCTGAGCCGCTTTAAAAGGGGGCATGTGTGTGCCACCCCTGAGTGCTAAAGCACAATCCCAAAGAACAAATAAAGCATCATTACTTCTGACTTTATATGTAAATTTCTTTGCTTAAAAGCCCACAGGAATATACTTACTGAATTGATAGGATAGTTTGGAATTTTAAGCAGAGAACCGTGTTTCGGGGGAAATGAAGCAGTTGCATGTTTATTTCAACGAGCATTATCCGTGTTATCAACTATAGCGAGAAATACCTGAGGACAATTTAAACAGATTTCAGAGATGCGAAGGGGATGGCCTTTGAGTTGCAGTTTACAGCTCTCAAAAGAAGCACCTGGACTCTTGGTAGACATTTGTAGTTTTACAGATGTCTAAGAACATTAGGTCTTGGCGAGATGGCTCAGTTGGTGACGGCATTTGTTGCCAAGCCTGACTAGTGTTTGCTCACCGGGACTCACATAGTAGGAAAAGCCCACCTCCCCCGAGTTGTCCTCTGACCCCCATGCGCACACTATTGCTTGTTCCCCACCACCACTACAAGGAATGTAAAAACAAAATTTAGAAGACATCAGGTTGACTGGTAGTCCTGTGTACTTTATGAAAACATTATATTTTTTGTGTTAAAGACATGTTACAGAATTTTTATTTGCCTACTATTAAGACTTCAGTCCCTTTATTTAGGACGATAATTAGGGTGCTAATTTTATGTGATCAGAGAGACTCATGATTGGTTGTTTCCTCAGGATGACGTCCTGACTGTGATCCGCAGAGTGGATGAGAACTGGGCTGAGGGAATGCTGGCAGATAAAATAGGAATATTCCCAATTTCATATGTGGAGGTAAGCTAATTTGTACACTCATGAATAATATTCAGCCTACTTAATAAATCTTAATTGTGCAGATTAGGTATTAAGAGATCCTTGTGGCACAGAGCATTGGCAGTGACTTTTTTATTGATATTTATTGAGCTCTACATTTTTCTCTGCTCCCCTCTCTGCC
>LOEQ01002002.1:64577-75157 GCA_001685075.1 Bramus lutescens | reverse complement strand
TCAGGACCTCTGGAAGAACAGCTAGTGCTCTTAACCTCTGAGCCATCTCTCCAGTCTGGAACTACTTATTTTTAAGTTAATAACTACCTGTGTCATAGGTCCAGCGAGGTCCCATCATGAAGACGTGTCGTATGGAGGAGACGCTAATTTGCATGTGCAAGTGTTAACATGGCGGCTTTGAGTTATATAAGAAAACACTTAAGAGAAAAGCATGCTCATTGAACCCCAGAGAGCTGTCTGACCTTGTGCTGCTCTGCTGGTTGCTTTTGCAGTTTAACTCGGCTGCCAAGCAGCTGATAGAGTGGGACAAGCCTCCAGCGCCAGGCGTAGACACCGCAGAATGCCCGTCAGCTACAGCGCAGAGCGGCACGGCCTCCAAACACCATGACACCAAGAAGAACACCAGGAAGCGACACTCCTTCACCTCCCTCACCATGGCCAACAAGTCCTCCCAGGCATCCCAGCACCGCCACTCCATGGAGATCAGTCCTCCTGTGCTCATCAGTTCCAGCAACCCCACCGCCGCGGCCCGCATCAGCGAACTGTCTGGGCTCTCCTGCAGCGCCCCGTCTCAGGTAAAGAGGCAGCCTCTCCAGCAGGGGGAAAACTTCAGAAGAGGGTCGCTTTCCTGGCTGCCTTCTTCATGTTTTTCTTAGCTACTTGCTGTGATAAAGCAACTTGAGGGAGAAAAGGGTTATTTTGGCTTCCCCTTCCAGAGAGATGCAGTCCGCTATGATGGGAGATATGACAGCAGACAGGGAAGGCGTGGTGCTCAGAGCAGGAAGCCGATTAGTCACATTGTGTCTGTGCTTAAGAAGCTTAGCGTAGACAGGAGTTGGAATCCGGCTACCAAGCCTCCAGACCCAGGGCCAGTGATTCATCCTCTCTAGATTCGGTCTCCTAAAGATGTAATGACTTTCCCAAGCAGCACCTTCAACTGACAACCAAGTGTTCAAGCACGGGAGCCTATGGGTGACATTTCTCGGTCAAAGCATAGCACTGTTCTAAGTAGAAAGATGGAGAAAGGAAAGATAGCTTGAATGTATCAGGACTCAGAGACAATATTGGAACCTACAAAGTGAGTAAAACAATGCTATCGATTTCAGGCACTCGCTGGGTTTTACAAAACTTCCCAGTGCTATTCCGGGAGGTCTTGTCCTTGAAAACTTCATCTTTGTCCACGCTCACAGTTCTCAGTACAGTGAGCTTCCATCTGCACCTTCTCACATCGCTTGGTTCCCATCCACACAGTAGAGCAACAAGATAGAGAAATCAACAGTCAGCGTAGAAATTGACCTTGCCCTTTTGAAAATCTCCTTACTCCATCCAGGCTCGGGACTGTACTAAATAACATGGCCACATGCTATTTGTGTGTTAAAAATGTAGGTGTCGATTGCAAACATTCACTCATGCGTTTGGCAATTGATTGTTGAATGTTTTATTATCAGACTCCTGGGCACAGTGTGTAATGGGACAGTTATGGTTCCTTATGGAGGGCTTACTCTGGTCTAGTGTGACTCTATGTCATTGTCACGTTCCTCCCAAACTGGAGGTGCGGTGTCCAAAGCAGCCTGACACAGCAGAGAGAATGAGTTTACTAATCATTTAATTTCATGTAGATTTTTTCCACAGTGTAACCTTAGGTTGTTTTTCCTTAAAATATAAAAAAATGAAATTCCCACTTAAAGAAAAAAACAAAGTAAAAATATATTTAATCCCAACCCTAAAGAAGTTTATATAGTTTAATAAGTCTCTATATGGCATTGCAGACTAAAAATTGGGCATTCCTGGTTAATTTTATTAAAAGTTGTTTTTTCTTACCTATTTGATTTGACATCTCTGGATTGACACATCATGTCAGGAATTAGATGTATTACTCCAAGGTTATAGAGCTTTTGATTTTAGTGAAGAAAAACAGAACATACACAGATACATTAGCGTGAGTGCAAGGAGGGGGAGGGGCTTTATTTCGCTCACTCACTGCTCATGGCTTACATCAGCAAGCACTCAAATGCTTGTCCAATGGACGAGTTGCTTGGAAACTAGATGGAGAGAGAAGCGCTTTATTGTTCACATAACCAATGGTCACATGAAATTAGAGGGGGGCTAGAGAGTTGGCTCAGTAGTTAAGAGCGCTTGTTATTCTTGTGAAGGACACAGGTTCGATTCCCAACGGCCACATGAGGTTCCTCACTTGCTCAGGTACCAGGCATGCATGTGGTGCACAGACATACGTGAATACAGAACACTCATATGAATAAAATAAATGTAAAAACCCCATAAGAATGAGAGAAAAGAAAAGACAGGGTTTCGAGCAGAGGGTGAGCTTGGCTTGTAGAGCAGAGGACCAGCACCAAGTGAACTGCGGAGACTCGGAACAGATTTTTGAGTAAGGATCTGAAGAAGAAGACTGGTAAAGATCCACTACCAGAAAACAAACCATTTTGAGTGAGTTTGCTTTGTGTGTGTGGCACCAATGCCATTTACACAAGGAGATTTTCTTGATGTAGAGTCAAGTTGTTGTGGGCACGCTGACAGCCCTGAATGAGAAGGAAGAGCTTTAAGAGAGTGGACTGGGATGCTTTTGTAGTGGAGAAGGTTGAAAGGGAAAGAATCGTAAGCGCAGTGTTGTGTCCTGTAGAGAACTCAGCCATCAGGTGTCGGCATGTCTGACACTGCCACACCACATGCTGGGGATAAAGCCTGCAAAAGCGGGGCTATTTTTGCTTGAATTTGAGTAGTTTAGGGAACAGGGCTCTTTCTGTTTTCTTGAAACAGTTCCCCCTTCAACCAACCCCCCCTTCTGGAACCAGTTGGTTGTTTTCAGTGGTGGGTGTTGCCTCGGGGAGAAGTTATTTCAGGCAGAAGATGGGAGGTGTGTGAAGAGCTGCCTGGCTCTCCCGCTGAGGTTTACAGAAAACACCACTTATCTAGGGCACTGGTCCACAAGGAACAGTGAGTGTGTGTAGGTGAGTGTGTGTAGGTGAGTGTGTGTATGAGTGTGTTTGTGAGTGTGTGTCTGTGTGTGTGTCTGTGTGTGTGAGTGTGTGTCTGTGTGTGAGAGTGTTTATCTGTGAGTGTGTCTGTGTGTGCGTGTGTGTCTGAGTGTATGTCTGTGTGTGTGAGTATGTGTGTGTGAGTGTCTGTGAGTGTGTGTCCGTATGAGTGTGTGTGTGTGTGTGTGCTGCCTGCACCGCAGGCACATACACTGTCCTCATCAGCATGGAGAGGACTACATTCAGGAAAATGGCCATGGGAGGCTGTTCAAACCAGCCTGTCCCAAGAGATGCTGTCCCGGAATCTGTCTTTGCCACGAGCACAATTTCATTTTCCTTCCTGACACTCACCTTTAGCTTCAATTTTCTTTCATTCTATTTTTTTCTTCTTAGTGGATTAGTTAGGGTTTGATTTTGTTACAGTTATTAAAAAATAAGAAGAAAGGGTCCTAACCAAGTCTGTATTCGTTTGTTTCTCACATCTGAATGAGAGCTCAATGATACAGAGGTGTAGGCAGTTGAGTACTGGTATAATGGTACTCAGAAAATGGGTAACTTGGACCTCACTTCTCTGTCGTATGAAAAGTCCATGCCTCCATGCTATATGTGATAAAGATTCCACTGTCGTATCCAGAGTCTCCATCAGCAGGATAGCCAAGCAGCAGAGGGTCAAAGGGCTTGCTTGCCATTGTATTTAGTGTCTGTTGAGTGAGGACTGAACTTGAAAATGTATAAACTAGAAACCGACCTCCAAGCTGTGCCATGCGTGTTCACGGGTATTTGTGACTGACATCCATGAAGCACGTGAAGACATTTGGTTTGCCCCTGACCATATCCATGATGACTTCTGCGTGTGTCACCCAGAGGCAGGATTCACGATGTCAAGTGTTTCTGAGGCATTTTTATATTGCCCTGGTCCCCGGGAAAAGCAAGAAGGCCCTTCCGATTGCTCCGATTTCTCTCCCCAACTCTTCTCGTTTCCCTAGCCCTTTCTTGTACAGGGGACCTACTGATGGTTATGGTTCCATGGGAAAACAGATGTGGGTAGCTGCATTGCTGTACATGCTGGAGGACAAGACATCCCATCCATTGGCACAGCTACTCTCCTTACGCCTGCAGCATCAAGTAGTACCCCCAATATCCTGCAGTTGTATCTGCCCTGCAACCTGAGTGAGACTGATCAAGTAATGGGCAGCAGTGAAGTGACCAAAATAACTCAGTTTCTTTCTAGTAGATTAATCTCAGGTCGTGTCATGGATGACACCTTTGAAAACAGTTTGCCTTGGCGTTATTTCTTTAAGGTTCTACAGTGGATTCTCGGCTGTAGGCACGTCTCTGCAGCTGCATCTTGATTGCCAGTCCGCACTGAAGGATAGCGGTCTGAAAACATGATCTTGAAAATAGAAAAATACCTCAGAATTTTCCTTAGATTTGACAGATCAATAGAGGGATGAGTGTTGAGCCACAGCTTACCTTAGCAGGGCCTTCACGAGAATGTGAAGCTAGTTAGCCCCAGGCTGACTCTCCGAACAGTTGGATTCGTGGTAGCATATAAAATGAAGTAGCATGTTGTGTGAAATAGCACATTGCAGTCACCGGCATATCAGATACATGTGTAGATCATTAAACATTTTGGGATTGAATACAAGGAAAAAGATTCTGCCTTCCCCAAATAACATTCTGTACAGATTTCTTTTTTATGTGACTTCTACTTGTAGAATCTGTTGCATTAAATATGGTGAACTTCGGTTGGGGAGATGGGCTCGGTAAAGTGCTTGCCATACAAGCCAACTTGTTTGGCATAGGTAACTGAATGAACAAGAGACCCTATCTCAAATATAGTAGATGGTGAGGTCAGCATCAGAGATTGTCTGCTGACCTCCACATGGCACATGTCCACACACACATATGGGAGGGGGAACGAGGGGGGCAGAGGCAGGGAGAGACAGAAACAGAGGCAGATTTTTGTTAAAAAAAATAGGCTGTCTTTTTAAAAAGTTGTTTTCCTTGTCAGGTTCATATTAGCACCACTGGGTTAATTGTGACCCCACCCCCAAGTAGCCCTGTGACAACCGGCCCTTCGTTCACGTTCCCGTCAGATGTCTCCTACCAAGCTGCCCTTGGAGTAAGTACCATTTCCGTGTCTTTATTTTTCTTTGAGGTGTTTAAGTCTTGACGATCTGGCACATTCCGACCAACTCCCGCAGCGCACACGGATGCTTACCAGGTGGGATCGTGTCTGCCCTTCTCCTGTTGTCTCTGCAAATCACACAAAAAAAAAGTTAGGCGATTTCTTGCCAGTCACCTGCAAAGTTTCTAACAGTGGCAGTCGCTGGCCTGGAGTTATGAGAACTCTGAAAAATACATTTAATTTTGTTGAAGTTCAGTTTGATTTCCCAAAGGCTTAACTTTTATTTCTGTGGGGTTTCTAGCTTCTGCTTATTCTTTTTCAAGATACATTTTATAGAAATGCTGAAGACATGGATCTTCCCAGCCTAAGTCACTTGGTTTCATTCACACACTAAAATGATGCCAAATGTCAGCTTTTAGGGGTCATCTCTAGTTTCTTCTCCTCCGTAGCTCATAGAGATTCTTTCAAGGTCCCTGCTGTCCTGGAAGGGTCCTATGGAGTATGTTGATGTTTCTTCTAAAAACTCTCCCATAGATAGACTCTAGTCATCAATTTAGAGTGGGAATGGGCTGTGTTGTCCCAGAGAATCCTAATAGGCAAGGGTGATGGGTATAAAGAGGAACGCTGTGGAGGAAAACAAGCAAATACACCCTTGGGGCGTAGAGAAAAACAGCCCCATTGGGTATAAAAAGCACAGTTCAGTGAGCATCAAGGAACTGGAGAACACGAGACATCTCTCACTCGGGCTACTATCCTGGTTATGCATTCAGACGTCTCGTTCCAGCACCAAGTAGAATGAGGATAGACACCATCACTCCATCAGACGGCCTAATGCCTGGATCCCGGCATCACCGTGTAGCCCGTTGAAGGGTTTTAGGCTTGGAATGGGATAGGCTTGGCTTCAAGTTCAGCTCAGCCTTTTATTTATCATGTAACCCTGGAAAAGTTATTCAGTGTCTTCCAGCCTTGGCGTCTGTGCGTGTTAGTTTCTGTCAACTTGGCACAAACCTAGACACACTTAGGAAGAGGGAGCTTCAATTAAGGGACTGCCCCCACAAAATTAGCTAGGGGCGTGTCTGTGGAGCATCTTCTTGATCACTGATAGATGCAGAAGGGCCCAGCCTACTGTGGGACAAACCAACCCCAGGCAGTGGGTCTGGCCTGTAGAAGATACCTGAGCAAGCCGCAGAAGCCAGCCAGTCAGCAGTCTCCGCCCACGGTCTCTGCTTTCGTTCCTGCCTCCAGGTTCCTACTTGGAGCTCCTCAAAGCCCTGCCTTCCTCGGTGTTGGAGGGGGAGAATGGAGGGAGGGTGGCCACTGCTGCTCTTCTCAGTGCTCTCTACTGACAAAGTGGGGCTGGGACTGTGACGTTGCTGCCCTAAGGATGCCATGGAGAGCCAGGTACACTTGGGTTCGGTTTTCCCTGCTCTCTGTACCAGCCACAGTGAGGCTTCCAAGCAGCTGGTCTGTTTTTAGGTTGTGAATTTTGTGTGTGTTGCAAACATGGTTTCCTCCGCTAGTTTCCATAAAAGCTGGCTTTGTAGCCAGGACCTCACAACATTCTGGTCACTGTAGTGACTCCGCCAGACTTTCACTGCCTTCCTTTTCCAGCTGCGTCATTCTCCTTAATATTGATATTGGCTAGATAAATTTCATAGCTAATGAAAAGCTGAGTTTTAGAACAAGTTCCTAAATAACTGTAGCTTTTTCCTGACTTCTCTCAGACTCTTAAAGATGCTCACAGAGTAAACCATGTTCTTCAGTTTAAGTGGACACTGGCAGGTTCTACTCACAGGTTAAAGCTGTTGGAATTTTTTCTTCTTTTTTAAAATGCTCCCTGAGCAATCACAGCTTCCTTGCTAAGACAGCAGCTTAGTGAAGGAGACATGGCCACGATTCATCTGGGGATAAGATGAATTTCAGTGAGCATTCATTAAATGTGGTTTCCATAAGATTCCTTTAGCCATGGATGTTTCACTGAAGCCAGATTTCATAACCATTCTGCCCTCCAATGTCCAGGGGAGTCAACTTCTTTTTTTTTTTTCCACCAAGAAAACCCATCCAGCACAGCGTAGTTCCACTCTAGAGGACTCCGAGCGAGGAAGCGGTCCAACCGCATGTCTTGAGGGGGAAAGGCATGACTGACTTTTCTGACTGATCTTAGAAAAATTAATTAGTGTAAAAGATACAAGGCTGGCCAAGTTTTAGCCCTTGTGAACTGAAAATTTTATAATATAATAAATGGCCAGTTCTTTGCTGGGGGTTGACTCTAGGGCAAATCAATGGAACAGGCCACAGGAGAGCGTATAAAAATTAATTCATGTTCAGTCATTTTTATCCTAGGACTTTTATAAGAAAGACTGCATATTAAGCAAGAGAGAGATTTATTAAACACTGTCTACTGTGCCAGCTCCATTTAATGAAAAACTAATTATAAACAGGCTTGTCTGTTATCCCCAGAGATGGGTAGATATCAGTGTCTCTGGTAGGTTGGTTGGATGCTGTGGACGTAATGTTGGGTTTGGATGGGAAACTCGATAGCACCTGCCCTCATGCCCTTGGTAGCTCCAGTTAATTGTGGCAAGGATTCTAGTTAAAACCTGCAGTATTTCAGGAGACTTTGCTATCATAGCAATAGGAGGTAGCTTGGTAGGGGAAAAAAATTCAAACAGGCTTTTCATGGTGTGGATTGATAGGAAGTAAATGTCACCCCTGGGATAGGAAATGAAAATTACTTCCAATGCTTTTTATAATAAATTGAGATTTTTAAATCTTTTATGCAGAATGAAGTTATTTATGAGCATGTGTCTCCAACATGTCCCATGCAGCAGTGAGAGTGTTAAGTCTCCTCCGTCGTGAGCAGAAGTGTCGCAGCTGTCTGATTCAGGCATGAGCCTATTAATAGTAGTTGGCTGTTATTGTTGCTGACTTGTTTTGTGGGATGAGGAGGATGAAGATCTTAGTCCTGTATCCCTGGTACAGGAGCAGAAGAATGTCCAAAAGGAGTTATTGCCAAGATTGTGTGATGTGCTTAGCTGCAAAGAACCACGAGGCAGCCAGGTCATTGAAGGCCAAATACTGCCTGCAGCAGCTTACAGCTAGGTTTAACTCTCAAGGTTAGAAACCCTGTTCAAGCTTTCTTCCTTCTCTTTTTCCTCCTTTTTGAAACAGTATCTCGTGTACCCCAGGCTGGCCTTAAACTCACCATGTAACTGAGGATAACCCTGAACTTCTGATCTTCTTGCCTTTATCTCCCAAGTACTCACATTCTGTGTGTGTGTGTGTGTGTGTGTGTGTGTAAACATTAGGGTCGTGGATATCACTCAGTTGGTGCACTGCATCAGTATGAAAGAACTATATCAGAAGTAGGGCACAGATGGAGATCACAAACTTTGTTGCTTGGGGAGAAAGAAGGAAAGTCTTTGGCAAGAGAACTGAAAATCAGGCTACAGGGTAGGGTATGATCAAAATTTCTTTCTTTGGTCAGAATATATGTATATACACGTGTATGTACACACACAAGCACACACAAACATATTCTCTTTTGGTTTTCAAGATAGGGTCTAGCTGTGTAGCTTAGGTTGACCTCAATCTCTGTGTAGCTCAGGCTGGCTTTGAATTCTTAATGCCTCTTCCTCAGCCTCCCACATGCTGAGAATACAGGCAGGAACTATCTTTCCCAGCTCAGAACCTCTATAGCAACCATAGAAAATCACCCTAGCATCTTAGGTCTTGAAACTTCTAGATCCAAATGGTATCGTCCTAAGAGGCATTGAGAAGTGCAGAATGTTTCACAATTACAAGCATTTACTGAGGGTCTCCTGCCTTCTGACCGTAAAGCCCAGAGCTAGGAGTGTAAGAGGAAGTCAGTCTTTGCCTCCAGAGCTCCTTAAATCATAACCCTGCCTTCCATCCATTGGCCTTTGACTGTGCTCTGTGCACTGGGGAAGGCAACACACACACCATCCTGAGTTATTGTAAGGATAGAAACAACACATATTTTCTACAATTAACTGCAATGGAATTCTCTCCTTTTTCTTAGAGATCAATTGTCAAATAGCAAGTCACATACATATCGCAGTACAGCGAAAATCAGCAGCATTATTCTTTCTTTACCCAGTCTGAGTCCCTACATCCCACCCAGAAAGGCCATTTAGTGATGCTGAAGTGTGGGGTTGAGAATAGCAACAGTGATGGGTTAAGGGATGGTAGATGGTGTCCTGTGAGGTATGTGCGGAAGAGACTCATGGAAGAGACATGAAAAAGGAAAAGAGCCTTTGATGTCCCCTGAGCTTGTGCCTAAAATTCCAAAGTGACACCCTTTAGCGGTAAGCTGGTCTTCAACCCTTGGCCTCAGGCTTGAGACCTCCTACATGTTTCTCCCAGCCTTAGCCGAATCCAGGTCTGGCTACACTCTGTGCTTGTTTCATGAGAGGGCAAGAAGAGGAAATCATCTAGGAACGAGCAGCTTGTGCCTGCATACTTCTATGTCTAGTGTCCTGACGGTGTCCTGCAGCAGCAGCTCCTACTGAGCTACAAGACGCTGCCTCCCTGGGAAACTGGGTCTGCCCCAACAAGCTGGCCAGGGTGGATATCTGTCCCCCTTGCTTCTGCAAGATTGTCAGTTCACTAGGGGGACAGAACCTTAGCATGGCGAATGATGGCTGTGTCACGTGGGCAAGCCATGCCTGAGTCCCGTGTTTGGTGAGCAGTATGGGACCCAAAGACCTGTAGGAGATTTTTGCTGGTGGTAGGGGGAGTGCATCTCTGGTGGCTGACCCAGACTCTGGGATAAAAGGTAGGTCTCTAGGTCAAGGCCGGGTGAACGAAAAGCCATGTCAGGTCTTGCAAGATAGCCAACTGCCCATTGCAGGGTGGATCACCTTTTGAACTTCCAGTGTACCGTTATTGCAGTTGAGATTGTTTATAAAGCGGCCCTCAGACTGGTCTATCACGGCTCTGCATTCAGAGAGTCCTATCATTTTCCCAGCCCACAGGACCAAGCAGCATCTAGGACTCTTGATTTTAATCAGGCATTCTCAGTCTAACACATACTCACTCAGTGTTGAGAGGGGGGAGTATCTGCCCAGTGTCATGAAAAGACCAACTCTTCTCTTTCAAAAACAAAGAGCCATGACTGTGTTTTCTGAGACACCAGCCTCAGGTCTGCCCGTGTGAATATCCCCTTTTCTGCTGTCTCTCAATGCATAACTCTTCTTTCATAAGCTGCTACATTTGCTTACTGCTTTATTAAAAGCTGTGACCCTCATTATGTTTTATTAAAATGTTAAGTCCTTTTTTTAAATCAGGTCCATGTGAATATTTTTTAATTTTTGCCTCTAAGACATAATTTAGCCCAGTTGCTCTCTTTAAAAAAATTTTTTTGAGACCGTGTTTCTTTTTTTATGGTTTATTTAACTTTTATTTTATGTGCATTGGTGTGAAGGTGTCAG
>LOEQ01002002.1:51003-62584 GCA_001685075.1 Bramus lutescens | reverse complement strand
AGATTGCACATTTACGGCCTCAGACTCGCCCCAGTGTGTAAGTGAGGTTGTTTTTATTACTGTGTAAGCATTAGTGTCAAACTGAGTCCAAACAACACAGACCAAGAAACACATGTCTGATAGGAGTTGGTGGTGGGCTTAGAGCTCACCAAGTGATTTGTATTCTGGAAACTTCTACCTGGTCATGCATCTAATTAGGAAGACACTTAGATAAAACGAGCCTCACATGAACGTGGTAGATGGCTGTCCTGCTGAGAAAAGACCTTTCATGGTTTAGGGAGATTTCTGTTTTTCCTTCTTTGTAGGTTGTCTGCATAGAGAACAGCTCTTTTTCTGTGCAGCTTCTGGGTGACCTTTTAGTCTTCATTTTCATTCCTTGCAGCAGGATCTTAAGGAGCAGGAAGGCATTGCACACACATCAGGTCTCCTTGCAGAGAGCATTTAGAAGGCTGTAAATCACCAGCAATGAGCGTCCAGAAAGGTCCGATTGCCCTGTGCGATTTGCTGCGGACGGAAGGCTTCTGCTTTCTGTGAATCTGCACCTGGAGAGTTCAGAGAATACTGGCAGCTCTGTCACTCGCCTGCCTGGCTTCTCTGTGTGGACAGGCACCTTGCTCTGGGCAGCTGTTGTGCGCTCTCTACGACCTAGACTTTTTCTGTTCCTTTGGCTTTGTCTATCTAATACAATCAGCTTCATGGCTGAGCTCAGAAACGCAGGTGCGCCTTAGCCTCTGGGTTCAGCGCGCGGAGAAGGCACATACTGTGTTTCCCAGTGGGATTTTCTGCCGTGTGTCCTCGTCTGGAGCTCGTTCCCAAGTCTAACAAGTGCCATTTAAAGAGCTCTGTTTCCCCACCGGGCCCCTAATCCACAGCACTAAGGTAGGACTCTTGGAAAGCGCACTAATTCTGTCAGAGCACATGTGCACCATTTGGTGAGCTAATCATTGCCGCGCCAGGAGGAGCGTTCTCAATCAGGACAGCCTCTGCCTGCGGTTAACCTGGAGACAGCAAACCTCTTTCCATAGAGACCTGCCAGCTCCACTTGCAGGTCAAGATTTTACTTCCTGTCTATTTCTGTATAAGACACTCGAAACTTATACCAAGCAAGGGTTTGGAGATCTTAGGGTTTGTCTGTCAGCCTGAGATCTTTTTTTTTTTTTTAACCCCCGTTCTAGGTATGTTGCTATATACCCATACACTCCCCGGAAAGAAGACGAGCTTGAGTTGAGAAAAGGGGAGATGTTTCTGGTATTTGAGCGTTGCCAGGATGGCTGGTTCAAAGGGACATCGATGCACACCAGCAAGATAGGTGTTTTCCCTGGCAACTATGTGGCTCCAGTCACAAGGTATGACGTTGGCTCCATGGTTTTCTGCCTTCCAGATAGAGTCTCTTTGTTCCTCCCCAGGCTTTCAGCCTTTCCAGAGCCCTGCTCGCATAATTACCTGTTACCTAGCCAAAGTTTGTAAAATCCATATCCATAGCTGCTGAAGTTCCTTCTAATACCAAGATTCTTAGCTCACTTTTCATGTGGATATGTCTTGAAATTATAGGTTTCTACCAATAAATGTTCTGGGGTGTAATCTCTTTGCTTTAATTTATATGTGAAAAGACTCAACAGTTCCATTTTCAGTATTTTTTTACTAAAGAAATAAAAGGCATAGTATTTTAAATGAACAAAAGCTAAATTATTAATGTGTACCTGTCTGTGTGGTGTCTGCTATATATGCCAGACAGGCAGATTTCTAAACATTACATTATTGACTCTTGGTCTTTAATTCACTAATGTAATTGTTTTTAATCATCCCCCACTTAATACATGGGGAAATTGAGGCACAGGGAGACTAAATAACTTGCCTGAGATCACATGGTAAAGAAGTGCTCAAACCCACACTGGCGAAGTCTGCCATTATTTCATTAACTTATTAATTACTTTTGATTTCTGGCAACTACTCTTTGCAATGCAGCAAGAAATAAAAATTCCTTAAATATGACATAAGTGAACTTTAAATTAAGATAGTTTTTGCTCCTCCAGAGTTATTTGTCAATACTTGGGCATATTTTTGAATATTGCAACTGATGATACAGGGTACTGATGGCATTTAGTGGATGGAGGTGAGGGAGTCTGCTGAATCACTATGCAGGATAGCGCCTGCTATCCCTTCCATTGTTGAGATAAAGTGCTCTGACCAAAAGTAAATTAGTGGGGGAAGGTTTATTTTCTTGCTCACAGCTTCAAGTTCCAGTTTATCCTTGAGGAAGGGCCAGGTAGGAACTTGAAGGCAGGCCTGATTGCTGCTCCACACAGCATTGTGCCAACCAGAGAATCTACGTCACAGCCAGGGAAGTCGGGCAGGCACCATGGTGGATGTTGCTGGCTTGGCTATCTTTTCATCCATTTTGGCATTGCATGCCCAGGAGAACAGTCTGCCCACAGTGGTCTGGGCCTCTGATAACAAAGGATAACTCCCCACACACATGTCCACAGGCCAGCTGGTCCAGGCAGTTCCTCAACTGAGGTTTCTCCTCTCAGATGCCTGTAGGCTGTATCGAGTTGATATTCAGAGCTAACCAAGATGCCCTCAAAAAGGAATAGTGAGACCCAAGATGTCACTCAGTCTCAGAAACCCTAATGTGTAGATTGCACACGTGTGCACACACACACACACGTGTTTACACAACTCTCCTTTTAAAAAACAAAAGTGGTGTGCCTTCTGGCCATTGAGGAAAGTAGCCTTGAAAGTTGAAAGAAATGACCTGTAATGAAATTAGCACTGGCCCAGATTTTGATGACTCTTAATAAGCAATCCAGGTCTAACTGTGTTAAATCATGCCTCCGACCTCCTGATTCTAAACAAATGGCTTAATGAACTGACATGTTTGTCAGCTGTTGAGCAGCCTAATCAAATGAAAATCACTATTGTTGCAGATGGTGACAAAATGTTAGCTGGAATTTGCCTTGCAAATTTTGAATCAATATACATCTTCTTTTCTGTGCATGTTAAAATATACATTCAGGATCTTATACATCCAGAAAATGGCAACCAGAACCTTCCTGGTGCAAATATTTATGTTCATATGTATTTGTATATGTGCTTATACATAGAGAATACAATACACAATAGTAAAGAAGGAAATTAACAAAAGGTCACGTTTTTACAAGATTCAAAAACAAGTTGTTAAAAGTCTGTGCACATTTAACTCCAGAGAAAGACTTGCTTATAGCAGATGCTCTGTAACTCACCATTGTGGAAGGATAATCTTGTTAATGAAATATTAATTGTAGATTAATTATAAAGTTGCTATACCCAGAATTGCCATTTAAATGAGTTGAGACTATTTGAAAATTTACATTATACAAACCTTCTCCATACTTGATTAAACTCAACGAATAAGTAATATTTAGAACTAACTATATTGCTGTTGCTGAAGAGAAGTGGATGGGAAAGAAGCCTTGTGCACTGGCCTGGATGCCGAAGCGTCTTCTGTGGGAAGTGGGTATCTGCAGCAGAGCAGTGGGTGTGCACCAGACAGGGCTTTTCCTGCATGGACAAATGGTAGCTCTGTGACTGTGTTCAGAGATCAAGCCGGCACAAGTCCCAGCATGGATGGGCAGGGCAAGGGGCTCACGACTCCCAGCCCTAACTGAGGCACTCTTGGCAATTGATGGCTGCCAGGAGAGGGAGAGCCGCTGTTTCTCAGGGATGCGGCCCCCGAGAGACTGTCCATGCTTCTGGAGATGGTCCTGCACCATGCTTACGATGGGAACACCAAATGGACTTGGTGGATTTAAACAAACAAACAAACCAAAACCAAAACCAACATCAGCACATGAAGTTGGGACAGAAACACAAGTGCTCATGTACACACTGATGTACATACATACACACCACACATATACACACACCATACACACACATGCACTGATATACACACATACACTACACACACAGACACACATACATTTCCCATCTACAGCAAAGAACTTGAACTTTAGACGTTGCTTCTTGAAATGATTGGATCTTGAACTTGAGATTTGAGATACATAACAGAAAAAATCCATAAGGGCCATTCCAATTATGTGCATAGTGGTGTGTGTGTGTATGTGTGTAGTGTATGTGTGTGTACATCAGTGTATGTGTGTATGTATGTATGTGTGTGTGGTGTGTTTAGTGTGTGGTGTGTGTATGTGTACATCAGTATATGTGTGTATGTATGTGTGTCTGTGTGTGTAGTGTGTGTACCTCAGTGTATTTGTGTGGGTGGGTGGTGTATATGGTGTATGTTGTGTGTGTATGCATGTGTGTGTGATGTGTTTAGTGTGTGGTGTGTATGTGTACAGCAGTGTATGTGTGTATGTATGTGTGTCTGTGTATATAGCGTGTGTGTACCTCAGTATATTTGTATGTGTGTTGTGTGTGTATGTGTACAGCAGTGTGTGTGTATTTATGTGTGTCTTTGTGTGTAGTATGCGTGGTGTGTTTAGTGTGTGGTATGTGTGTATGTGTATGTCAGTGTATGTATGTACATCAGTGTGTACACGGGCACTTGTGTTCTATGTTAGAGGCAAGTTGAAAAAGTCAAAGCAGGAACAGCTTGATGCAAATGGTGGGTCTTGGCTCAAGGTAAAGCAGGAAAATTCAGGGCTTTAAAATTCAGCGGAGCTGAGTGGCCACCAAGCGAGAAGCTGACCCTGGTCACTGTATTCTTAAGCAGAGTATTACGTGTAGTTTGGTGATTCAGAGTAATTTCAAGACCATTCTCTCTTTTGGGGCTGTCATTTCCTTGAATATGCTCTTCTTAAAAGATTGTAAAAATAATTTCATTCATATTTTTGAAATGTTCTGACGTAAGAGCACTGACTCATTTTTCCTGCCTTGTTCTCTGCCTCCCACTTTGCTGATGGACTGTTTTCCATCTGCTTCTATCTTGGCAGGGCGGTGACAAATACCTCCCAAGCTAAAGTCCCTACATCTACTGCGGGTCAGGCCGGTAGGGGGGTGACTATGGTCAGTCCTTCTACTGCAGGAGGGCCTCCCCAGAAGCTCCAAGGCAACGGTGTGGCTGGGAATCCCAGCATTGTCCCCACGGCTGTGGTGTCAGCAGCTCACATCCAGACAAGTCCTCAGGCGAAGGTCCTGCTCCACATGACAGGGCAGATGACGGTCAACCAGGCTCGCAATGCTGTGAGGACAGGTAAGAGGGAAATGGGGCTGGACCACAAGAGGGGAGGGCTTACCTGAAGAAACAGGTCACTTATGACAGGTGTTGAGAAAAATAGGTAGGAATGTAAAACAGTTGCTGCCAACGAGCAACAGAAACTAGCAAACCTTGTCACCAGCCCATCTTTGTCACTGAGGCAGATACCCATGGCAGAAATAATCAAAGAGTAGGGAATGTTTCAGTGGCTGCCAGACCCTGTCACTGAAGATCCATGCTGAAGCAGAACCCAATTCGAGAGGGTTTGGTGGGGCAGGGAGACCACCTTTGTGTTGGCAAGAAAGGACCAGGGAAAATATACCTTTCCCAGTATGCCTCAGTGACGGACATACTTATTCTAACCCAGGCCACCTTCTAGTGGCCCATTGATCAGGCTGGCGCCTTATAAGCAAGCCATCTCTCAGTACCATCAGCTTCTGACCAAGCCTTCAACACATGAGACTTTTCAAGGGGATGTCTAAACCATGCCAGGCATTTTTTATAACTGTTTGCTTGGGCTAAGCACACCCTGCACATTAGTTCAAAATGGATAAATCTAAATCTAAGAAGAAGTAGGCGGACCCTAAGAACACAAATCATGTGGCCCTTGAAACATGACTTTTGTGCTCAAGATCTTGTCTCCAATCTCACGGTTCCTAGCCGTGTGACTGCTGTGTGATTCTCTGTTAAGCCATGTGCTGGTTATTTCTGATGAGCTTAGTCACAAGTCTATTTTCGACTCGATAGGCATTCGAGTGCCATTCTCAGTTCCGTAGCATTGAAAGCCTCCCGAGAGTCTTGGGTCACAATAGTGGAGTAAACTAAGTACACGTGAATTCCTTCAGAAAGAACATACAGAAAAATGAGTAGTGAATAAAAAGAGAGGGAGGAGAGAGAATGTGTCATAAGGCAAGGACTTAAGACTAGTGTTTAGTTTGTTGCCATGGAGAGCCATCGGAAACTGGCTCGGTGTCTCATGCTGCTGAGAATAACTGTTCATAACTGAAGGGCCTCGGGGGTGGTGATGACGTATCTTCTAAGTACTCAACAGTCTCAACCGCTCACCTGGAAGGAAAGTATTATCTAGGGGTCCAGCTAGGACCTAAGTGTGCTAAGCTATTTCACATCCACTCTTTATGGCAATAAATGGTGGTAGCTGCCTCTCATTATGGTTGAACACAGTGAAATGACTCACGTTTTGGTTAGCAGTGTTTCTTAGGCCATTGACCTTTTCTATGTTCCCTTCTGTCGCCCGTCAGCTGCAGCACATAACCAGGAGCGTCCCACAGCAGCAGTGACACCCATCCAGGTCCAGAATGCCGCCTGCCTCGGTCCTGCATCAGTGGGGCTGCCCCATCATTCCCTGACCTCTCAACCCCTGCCTTCCATAGCGGGTCCTGCTGCCCATGTTGCTGCTATTGGCATCAATCGAACCAATGCTTCCCTGGCCTGCGCTGCAGGTGCCTCTCTAGCCTCCCCAAACATGACTGCTGTCGCTTTGGAGACCGAGCCCAGTGGTCGGACAATGACCGTCCTCCCTGGACTCCCCACGTCTCCTGACAGTGCTGCAGCAGTGTGTGGGAACAGTCCAGCTGTGAAACCAGACAAGGACAGTAAGGTGAGAGTCCCTCTTTCTCTGTTCTGTTAGGTCGCGCAGTTTCTCTCCAATGGCTGGACCCTTTGTTCCACAGTGCGTCACGTCAAGTTCATGTGCCGAGAATACAGCGGTGCGGAAACTCGATCACTATCCCAATCTCATAGCTAGATCTTGTGTTTCTCGACATTTTAATGCCCTCAAGTTGCCAGGCACCTGCTGGGTACTAGGGAGACCACAGTGAGCAGGAGTTAGTCAGTCGCAGCTTGCAGCCTGCCGCCTCAGGGAGGAATTTCTCCTCTTCCATTCACTCTTCCATCATTCTGCTGTCCTCAGATTTTCGTGTTCCGTGTTCTTGCCTGGTGACAACTCCTTACTTAAAAGTGTTTTAATCGATGAGAGGTTGGAAACTGTCCATCGAAACTATTATTTGCAGACCTGGAGAGGTGGCGCTGCGGTTTGCACCGGAAGAGCATGGCTACGCTTGCATAGGACCCAAGTTCAGTTCCTACTGCTCCCAGCAGGTGGTTCGCAGCTGCCCATTGTGGGGGTCTGATACCTCTGGCCTCTCTCGGCATTGCACTTCTGTGCACAAGTACGCACACACAACTAAAATAAATTAAAAAGAAATTATTGTATCTATAGTACTTTTAACCATCAATCAGCAGGGTTCCTTGAGAGATAGGGGAAACGTAAAAGTAATCTCTCCTTTGGGACTTGGCTTCAAATAAATACAATGGGAAGCTGTTTTGAAAGCTTCCTCTGTGGTTGTGGGAGACAGGGAGTTGAAGCAAGAGAATTAAATTGATAGTGCTTTGTCCTTAGTCGTGGATCCAGTCCAGATGGTTGTACCTCAGCTTTGCCTTCTTGCTCAGAATTCCATGCGTTTCTCATAAAACTCTGGACCAGGGCTCAGTGGTAATGTACGTCACTCTACTTAAGCGGCTAGAAGAGCCTGTAAATAGAACTTTATAAGGAAATAAACTTTATAGCCTGCTGACAAGTTAATATTTAATTAACTATTAACATGAACTTTAGAAAAGATCAGTATCTGCTCAGTGTTTATAATTAACCATGTTAGATTTGCGCCCAAACTGACATGTCCAACTTGGGATTTTCAAAGAAATGTTTTAATAATTCGAACTTGGGCACAGTGAACTCAGTCACTTAGGACAGAGACACTTAGGTCCGTTAATAGAACTGATTGACAGCCCTGTGGTAGACCTCATAATGGCTCTTGAAGACGTCCTTCTCCTGAGCCCAGGATCCACTCTGACTGTTTCCTTACTAGCAAAAAAAGACTTTGCAGATGGAAATAAATGAAGACTTTTGGGTGGACCCAATGTTCAATACAGGAATGTTCTTGTAAAGGGATAGGTGGGTCAGGGCACTTGAGATTGAGACAGGTGAAACACAGGTGGAATTACATCAGAACTACAACTCAAACCATGGGGACCATGGGACACAGGAGGCTTCCAAGAGCTAGAAGGCCAAGAAACAAAGGCCAGGAAGCTGGTTCTTTCCTCTCTTCATCATCATGGAAGGTCTTCCTGCAACATCTGGATTTCAGGATCTGATTTCTCTTTTCCCCAAAAGTTTGCAGGAATTCGTTTCAGTGGGCACTCGAGTACAACATTGTCATCCCTTTGTCTGCCTATCAGTGAAAAATGGCCATCAACCTCTCTCTTCTGGGACGTACCAGTGATTCCAAGTGCCCATCTCCAGATGATTTTCTTGCCCACAGCAGTCAATTCTTAGTTAGGTGGAAGCTCATCAAGCATGCGTCTGTCTCCCCATGCCCTTCCTTCATCTTGAGACCTTTAGAAATCACTGTCTTACCCAATGCCCTGAAGTATTTCCAGAATTGAAACTGTACTCTCTTAGGTTCTTATATATTCCTCTTGAAACAAATTTCAACTTTCCCTTCTTAAACCTGCTCCACGTTCACTGTAGATGCTTCTGGTGGTATTAATTCCATAATTCCATTATTACCATCACTTACACAATCATGGCTGCTCAGGACTGCAGCCACACTTGGCCCGCTGTATCATATCGCAAGAGATGTCATCAGGTGCCCCTTTGAGATCCAACTGGTGCCCCGTCACATCTGCTGTTATTTATTGGTAGTAAAGTCTTCTGGAAGAGCCCCCTCCTTAGAGTCTCATTTCTGCCTGTCATTGCTTGTAGACCTTTCCTTTAATGCCATCCAAGAATCGCCCAGATGGTCTGCAAGTTGCCTTAGAGCAGCTCTCAAGGCCCATTAGAAAAACCTGCTGGTCAAGAAATAGACTCTTTAGCCTGCTTGGAGCACTAAGTTTCTAGCTGGGTGGGTCAAGGGGCCAAGCCTAGAAAGGAAGGACCTTCGCTAGGAAGGCAGGCTCTCCTTAAGTCATGATAAAGAGTTCGATGAACAATCGTCCCTTTGGTGAGATGCTGGACTCTTCCTTCCCAGAATCCCTGCCCCCAGGGCAGTCCCTATAGTCTGCAGTGAGGTTGCTAGGGGGTTAGGTTGGTTCTTGTCCCCCTTTCTGACTCTCAAAGGTACTGCTTGCTCTCTCTCTCTCTCTCTCTCAATCTCTCTCTCTCCCTCCCTCCCTCCCTCCCTCTCTCTCTCTTTCTTTCTTTTGTTTGTCTCTTTCCAAGCATCCTCTCTCTTCCTTACCCTTTCTCTAAAGCCTCCCTCCTTGCCTTATAGTTACTGGTCCAACATGTCTGACTTACAAGTCTGCTATCTCAGTGGCATGGCTTTCCCCCTTCTCTCTTCCAGGGAGCTGCTGCAGCTCCCTGATCCGATCTGCCTAGTTTTCTTTTAGTCTCTAATATTATTAATATTAATAATTGGCATCTGTTAAGCCAGTTCTTAAATTTTTATTAATGAAACTAAGAACCCCAAGAGGAAAAACCGATTTCCCTGGTATCATCTGGCAACCACAGAGACCCCCCACAAAAGAAACAAACAACAACAACAAAAAGTTCTGGTAACACCTCATCTTCTTTTTGAAAATTGGAGCCAAACATACCCATCTTTCCCTATTGAACTGACCCTGATTCCAGAGTCACCCGAATTAGTTTCTGTTTCAGTAGTTAATTTTCTCTGTGTCTGGAGGTGAACCTGTTCGGATCTCTTCCATTCCTCCATGCCAAGCTTTGTGCTTCTCTTCCAGCATTCACGTTACCCTCCCCTCTCTTCCTCCTACCTAAGAGCCACTGTTCACCCCAGACAGGAGGTTTGTGTTCCTTTGTTTCAAATGTAACTTTTAGTTTTTCTTTTCCCTTAGGATTTTGGAAAGTTTAAATTCAGAGTTCGAGCCTCCGTGCATCGCTATGGGCCACTCTATACTCTTTGTGGCTGGCTTTCCGCTAGATCTTTTTGTACGTGGCCTTTAACAGTTTTTGAACACATTATGCCACACCTTGGGGGCTCACACCAGGGCCTCTTAGAGGCTCTCCATTTTCATCTCAGGATAATTTGCAATTGTAGAATTTCATGTTAAGGGTCCTCCCCTTCCTCTTCCAGCCGTCTCCCTTTTGAACTTCAGGCTATGCAATGTGTTTTCTTTAAACTTTTAAAATTGGTTCTTTTCAACTTTATCACAGGCTTCTCTGGGAGAACACTTTTTCCTAAGTTCTCCAAATTTCTGCCTCTCTCCTCCTGTCTGGTTTCTTCTTAAAGACCATTCCCCACCCCCAGCTGCATTTGCTTTCTGTGGGTTGATCTATAGAGGAGTCAGGGACAGAATGGGAGATGGAGATGGAAGGTTGGGTTGAGACTTGGGGCAGAGCTCTGGGTATCGGCAGGGTTCATGTCTTGTCGCTCTGTGTCATCACCAAACACCAGGGCAGTGTGGGAGGTGTCTTAAATGATGACTGGGCATGCCTGCTGCCCGGGACAGGGTATAGATCTCCGGACCTAGGTTATCAGTAGGCTGCCTCTGGTGCACAGCCATATGAATCACGTTCGGATGTACTTCCGGGTCTACTTGCATTCCTTTGACTGGTTATTTATCTAGGAGTCCTCTCCCCACCAAAATCTCAGGGAAACAAGATGTCGTATTTTGTCCTGGTGTCAAAACTCTAGTCAGCTTTGATTTATTTATTTACTTTATTTGAGGATAAGTTCCTGATTCTATTTGTAACTATCATCTCTCTTATTACTATTTGAAGTCCCAACTCTTTAACTGTTATTCCCCTGTCTGCGGTCCTCCCGATTTCCTCCATGGTCACCAGCTTCACAGCCTCATCTGAACACTTTTCTTGGGTTTCAGCTGTCTTCAGCCTTCAGTGCTGAGATGATGCACAGCCATACCCAGCCTGTGTGTTGAGGCTTCTAACTTAGGTCCCCCTGTCCACACAGCAAGAACTCTCACTAACTGAGCCACCACTTAGTGCCTCCATCCCTCAAGCCCCTAGTTCCTCCCGATTGTGTCCCTGAGGGAGAGAGACCTCAGGCTTCCTGACCCACACTTAGGTTTGAAGGCCTTTCCTGTAACCCTCACATAGAAGATCCTGTCCCTCTGTCTTCTCCTCTCTTCTCTTTCCTGGCTGATTCCTTTGTTCGGATGATTTCCATTCTTTCCAGGCCTGTTTTGCTGTCAAAAACAAACTTGTCTGCGTTCTTTGTTATGGAACTTTCTTAAGGATCTATAAATGGCCACATCCACTGTCTCTGGTCTTGCTGAGTGCTGGGATCCAGACCTGGTCTTCAGAATGCCTGCTTGTACAGAGTTCAGCAGGGAGCTGTGGGGTGGGGTGGGGGCAGAGAGAGAGAGAGAGAGAGAGAGAGAGAGAGA
>LOEQ01002002.1:0-31695 GCA_001685075.1 Bramus lutescens | reverse complement strand
ACCTTTTTCAGTGGGGCAGATCACATCCTGCTGCTTTGGTGGTCTGGGCAGGAGGGGGAGGAATCAGCTTCCTCCTTCCCAGAATTCTCCTGTTCTCATTGCATCATTACTACTTCCTGTCTGATTTCCCGGCTATACTTCCTGCCTGGCCAATCAGCGTTTATTTAAAACATGATTGACAGAATACAATTATCCCGCACCACTCTTGCCTTCGCCTTAGAGAAAATATTTGGTTCCAAGAGGTTGCTGACTTTGGAGTTGAAATGCTTATAAAGGAATAAGAGAGAGAAAGAGAGAGAGTGAAGTAAGAAAGCCTTCCTAAACAGGACTCAAACTCAATGTCTGTAGAAGGAAAAAACTGGTCAATTCAACAAGAGAAAATTTGAAGTGTCTACACTAAAACACTATAACCAAAGTCAAAGCAATGATGGGTGGAGGGATGTAATTCAGCAGTTTTCAGCCTGTGGGCCGCAGCCCCTTTGGGGGTTGAAAGACCCTTCCACAGGGATTGCTAAAGACCATTAGAAAACATATATTTACATCATGATTCATAACAGTAGCAAAATTACAGTTAAGAAGTAGCAACAAAAATAATTTTATGGTTGGGGGCCACCACAAGGTAAGGGAGTGTATTAAAGGGTGGCGCCATCAGTAGGGTTGAGAACCACCATTATAATCCCTATAGCAGATAGGAAGATACTGCTTTTACATGTAAAGGGCTCGTGTAGATCAGAACAACAACCTGTGACAGACCCTGCCTTTGTCTCTTGTCTTTTATAATCTGGGGCTAGTTTAACAGTTCATTTTCCAGTCCTCCAAGTTGGATACAGCTGTCTCCCTAGCTAGGTTGGATTGTCATTGTGCAAGGCATAGTATGGCTTGTAGCCCAGGTTGACCTCAAACTCAAGATTCTCCTGCCTCAGTCTCCCCAGTGCCAAGATTCCAGACACATGCCGCCATGCCTGGGACTCTACTGGGTTCTTGCTGAGATATAAGTAAAGTGATAAAAGAAACTTCTGCTAGATTATCCCTTTGTCATTTTGTATAACTGTTGCTTGCTACCCTTCCTTCAAGCATACCATGTAGCCAGGGCAACTAGTTCAGCGACTATCTTGAGTCATATTTTGTATTTTTATGAGGAATTGTTTAGATAGAGCTACAAGCAGAGCCAAGAGATGCTCAGGAAAGCCCTGATTATTATACTCACGGGCTCTAGAGAATTCAGGAAGCGGGGTATAACACTCAAGGCCATTAAAGGAAAAGAAAAAATTAAATACAGACAAACAAAATAACTCGGAGTGGTCAGGAGGCTGAAGATAGGAACAAAGGAAACATTTAGGCCGCCTCTTATATTGGATTCTCGCAGGAAATCCAAGTTGGACAGGGTGAAGAGTTTGCGTAATTTCAGCAGCTTTAGGCTGTTGGGGTGGTCTCCCGATGCCTGGCACCTGGCCCTGGGCAATGAAGGCCGAGGAATGCTGGGGCGCTCGTGGGTAGAAGAGGCCCAGTGCTAGTGTGGGTGGGTTAGAGTGTATATCGAGGCTTGTTCCCACAGGCCCCTGGTTACATTTTGGAACTGCTCATCCCTTAGAAAGGAGCAGTTTCTATCTACCAAGCCCAAGAGTGAGAGGGAGAGAGAGCGCATGTCTCTGTACCTGCACCAGCAACAGTAGAGAGAGAGTCTGTGTACCTGCACACCCAACAGTGTCCATGTGGAGGTCAGCTCTGGGAGTCTGTTCTCTCCGCGAGTCCCAGAGATCGGACTCATCAGACTTAACAGCAAGCCGCTTTGTCCACAAAGCCATCTCATAAGGCATTCTTTTTTTGTTAGATGTCAAAACATTATAACAGAGAAAAATTATAAATGCATATAAACTACAAAGTACTCTTCAAAGTGGAAGCTACTCACGTACTGAGATGATAAAGAATGAACTTGAAGGCTAAGTCTCATCCCAATTAAGTCTCCTCCACTGCTCAGTGAAGAGACACTCATCTGATACACCAGAGGCCCTGCCTTCCATTCCCCAGTGATGGGGGAAACAATTCAAGATCATGACGAAGCTGCAGGCTTGATGCAACCTGAATTATTTCTCTCTAGCTGGGCTGTATATGAGAATAGTCTCGAGGGAACGCCACTGTACTCTGGTCTCTTTCCACCACCAGTCTATTGTTCCCAGAAACTGGAAGTTCATCAAAAATAAATTAGCTGGATTCTGGTGGCACCTGCCTGTGTTCCCAGGAGGCAGGAGGATTGCCAGTTAGAAGACAGCCTGGGTCTAGCTCAGCAAGGAGACCTCGAATGAGATAAAACTCCAGCCAGGCGAACAGGCAAATGGGCTGCACTCTTCACCACTGCACTCCACCGAATCCATCCCCCAGTCTCATCTCCAGCTCTGCAGCATGTGCTGAGGCCTTTCCTCCTTCCCTCCCTGCCCGCAGCTCCAGTGGATCACACAGGTCTCCTAACATCCCTTCCCCACTCACCGCTTTATTCTGGGCCCAATTCCAGCAGGCACTCCCTGGGAACCCACAGGCCACTCCAGCAGGTACTCCAAGCAGATAGGCTGAGGGCAGATCTTAACTACTCCATCCACCTATTCCTTGAAGCCCAACCCCTAGTTTTATCCCCAGCTTTGTAACTGACCACTTGCTTGGGCCTCGCCTCACTCTCTACCCTCATTCCCAGAGACACTTGCTCAACCATGTTCATTGCTGCTCAATTCATAATAACCCCAAATTGGATGTCCCTCAGCAGATACAGGGATAAAGAAATGTGGTACATCTACACAGCGATATATTACTTAGCTGTTAAAAAAATGTAATCATGAAATCTATAGATAAATGGATGGAACTAGAAAAAAAATTATCCTGAGTAAGGTGACCCAGACCCAGAAAGACAAATATGGTATGTGTTTGCTTATATGTGGATATTAGCTGTTATGTCGATGATAAAGAACCTACAACTCCATGGAACCAAAGAGGCTGATTATAGAGTAAGGGTCTGGTAGCAGGGTAGGGGAAGATAGATATCCCTACAAAAGGTAAATAGAATGGACAGTTGAATAGAATAGATGGGGTGGGAACTAGAACAGGAGAGTGAGAGGGAAGAGGGTGATGAGGTGAGGGAGGGAATATAGAGGGAGACAGCTAAAATTAAGGGCCATTTGAGGGGTAGTTTGGGAACCTTATGCAGTAGATGATTTCTAAAATAAGTGCATATGTGAAGGTGAGCTAAATGAAATCACCAAATAATGGAGATAAAGTACCAGATAGCCATCTCTTGTTACCAGATGAATCTTCCAGTACCAGGAATGGGATACATCTAATTGCATTGTTGGCCAAAGGGGTCCCGTGGGAATCTCCAAACAAACCAGACTCTTGCCAAGGCTATAGGTTGCTCTCCACAAATGGACAGCAAGGCCCTGCTGCTTAAAACGACACCCACACAACTCATTGAACATGGAGAAGTTGAGCTGGTGACTGCGTAGAACCTTCACCCCTACATTCCAGTGTCTTTGGAACAGGAAGGTACTCTGCAGGCTACCAAAGAGAAATGTGAACACTGACCCAGCCATAAACCATTTGGTCTACAGTGGTGTCCTACCTGCAAGATACGCTAGTGCAACGGCAGCCAAAACTTGTGGGAGTAACCAACTAATACCTGACTTGACTTAAGGCACACTCCACAAGTCGGACGCAATACCCAACACTAATTGGGTGACTAAGAACCTGAGACTAGATAGTCCAAAGACTAGGGTAAAACCAAATACTACTGTTCTAAAAAATAACATAGTAATAAAATGACTCCTAATGACATTCTGCCATAGTCATAGATCAATGCCTTACTCAGCCATCATTATAGACGCAAATGGGAACAAATACAGAGATCCACTGTTGTGGAATATTAGTCTAAGGTGTGTTATACTCATTTATTCTGTGGAATATTTTTTAATGATGCAAAGATGTGTTACATTCTTTTATGTTGCGTTTGTTTCACTCTGTGAAGCTGTGTTACTGTGCTTGTCTAAAACACCTGATTGATCTAATAAAGAGATGAATGGTCAACACTTAGGCAGGAGAGGGGTTGCCAGGCAGAAAGAATAAATAAGAGGAGAGAGAAATAAGAAGAGAGAAGAGTGAGGATCAAAGAAAGGAGGAGAGGAGGGTTCCCTGCCACCCAATCACACAGCCAGTCATGGAGTAAGAAGGAAAGAAATATATATAGAATAAAGGAAGGTAAAAAGCCCAGAGGCAAAATGTAGTTAAATAGAAACAGGATAATTTAAGATAGAAAAGCTGACTAAAAACAAGCCAAGCTAAGATTGGGCATTCATAAGTAAGAGTGTACTTATTTGGGAGCTGGGTGGCAAGCCTCCATAAGAGTTAAAAAAAAAAAACTATAACCCACAGCTAGTTATTATGCAGAGAGTGAGAGACATTAGAATACTCACCCCTAATGGGATGTCTCCATTAAATCCTTCCACTAGGGCTCAGGGAACCCAATGGAAGAGGATGCAGAGGGGTTGTAAGAGCCAGAGAGGATGGAAGGCCAGGAGAAAAGGGCCCTCTATACTAACATGAGCAAAGCTCATATGAACTCACAGGTCTGTACCGGGTCATTTGCATATACATTATGGCTTCTAAAATAGTGTTTCATGGGATTCCTGAGTGTGAGAAAAGGTAGACCTCTGTTTCTTGTGCCTTCTTGGGCTCTTTTCCTTCTGGTTGTTTGTTTTGTACAATCCTGTTGTGTTAGCTTTTTTTAATCCCATTTTATTTTATCATTATCCCTTGGAAGCCTGCTTATTTTTAATGAGAGGCTGAAAGGCAGTAGATTCGAATGGGAGAAGAGGTGTGGAGAAACTGAGAGGAAGACAGGGAGTAGAAACCATAATCGGGATATATTATGTGAAAAGAAGATCTATTTTCAATAAAAGAGAAAAAATATCTATCAGGAAGCCAGAAAGAGAGAGAGAGATGTAGGAGGAAGGCCGCTTGTTCATCCCACCCACCCAGAACCAAAATAACCACACAGAAACTATATTATTTAAAACACTGCTTGGCCTATTAGTTCTAGCTTCTTATTGGCCAACTCTTACATATTAATTTAACCCATTTCTACTAATCTATGTTTCGCCACATGGCTGTGGCTTACCAGCTGAAGTTCCAGCATCTGTCTCTAGTGGGCCTTCATGGCTTCTCTCTGACTCTGCCTTCCTCCTCCCATGCTATAAGCNCCCAGAACCAAAATAACCACACAGAAACTATATTATTTAAAACACTGCTTGGCCTATTAGTTCTAGCTTCTTATTGGCCAACTCTTACATATTAATTTAACCCATTTCTACTAATCTATGTTTCGCCACATGGCTGTGGCTTACCAGCTGAAGTTCCAGCATCTGTCTCTAGTGGGCCTTCATGGCTTCTCTCTGACTCTGCCTTCCTCCTCCCATGCTATAAGCCAAGCCAGTTTCTTTATTCATTAACCAATAAAAGCAACAGATAGACAGAAAAACCTCCCACACCAGAGAGAGAATAGTATAAAACATTAAAAGTTTCATTCTTTGTATAAATACACATTAAAAATGGGAGATATTATGTTTCACATATAAAATGGGGACTTTTAAAAAAGTCAAAATCCTTATATTGGCAAAATAAAAAATACTCCGTATGAAAATTACAAATGTCTTAACCCCTTTTAGGAATCGATGGTCCTGATGCGCTTAATCATTAAGCATGAAATGACACCACATATTCAGAAGTCTTGGTATTTGTTTTGGAGACAGGGTTTTGCTAAGTAGCCCAGGTGTAGTGGTTTGGGAAAAAATGACCCCAAAGGGAGTGGCACTATTAGGAGGTGCGGCTTTGTTAGAGTGAGTATGGCCTTGTTGGAGGAAGTTTTCCGCTGTGGAGGCAGGAGGCAGGCTTTTGCGGTTTTATATATACTCACACCACACCCATTGTCTCAGTTTGCTTCTTGTTGCCTGCAAGATGTAGAGCTCTCAGCTGCCTCTCCGCACCAGGTCTGCCTGCATGCTGCAATGTCCCATAATAATGATAATGGACTAAACCTCTGAAACTGTAAGCTACCACTTCAATTAAATGTTTTCATTTATAAGAATTGCCATGGTTATAGTGTTTCTTCACAGCAATAGAAACCCTCACTAAGACAGAAGCTGGTACCAGGTATTGGGGTGTTGCTGTGGTAAGCCTGAACATGCTTTTGTTTGGAGGAATTTGAACTCTGGGTGTTTGGCTTAGGAAAGCAGTGGTGCTTTAAGTGCTGCTTAATGGGCCATACCAGTAGGAGCATGAAAGACAGCTGTGCTAGGAGTAATTTGAACTACAGGGGGCTGCCTCAAAATGTTTCAGAGAAGAAATATTTAGTATGTTGCCAAGAGATCATTCTTACGATATTTTGGTAAAGAAAGTGGCTGCTTTTTGCCCTTGTCCAAAGAGTCTGCCTGAGACTAAAGTCAAGAGATTTAGATTAATTCCATTGATAGAGGAAATTTCAGAACAGCCTAGTATTGACCCTGTTGTATGATTACTGGTCACTCTTATATAGATTTATAATGAAAAGAAGCAAGAAAATGTAAAATTTGAGGAGAAAAGGAGCACCAGGAAGTAGAATGGAGCTAAATTCTGTGTCCAAGGAGATAAGCAGATTAAGAAATGGTATAAAGGAAAAGATGACCTTAGGGCAAAATCCCACCCAGCTAAATTTCCAACTTATGGAAAGAAATTAAAGAATAACTTAGAGCCATGTGTGATGATATACACCTTTCATCCCAGCATTTGGAAGGCAGAGGCTGGTGGATCTGAATTTGAGGCTAGCCTGGTCTAGAGATCAGAACAGCCAGCCAGCTTAGGCAGTGAAGGAAACTCCACTGAAAACAGAAAGTTGGTGAAGATATCATTGAAAAAAGAAGGGGGGCATGTTCTAGCCCCAACAAGCAACAGAACTTGGCAGCGTTGGCCAAATGGTTCTGAAGTTAAGGATAGAATAAATGGGATATGGAATTTGCCTCTGTGATTAAGGAAATCCACTGAGGCCAGGCATGTGTCAGGGGGTATCCCTGAATGGCAGTCTAGAGAGGCCATTGTGTGAAGCTGTGAAGGTGAAGCCTGGATTGCCTTGGAGACCCCAAGATGATGGAGATGCTAGAGCTCTGGGATATCGGCCAAAGAGACCTGTTAACAGGGAGTGGAACCAGTCCAAGGGTAAGAAGTGTGTTGCAGTCAACAGAGCTGAAAGAAGTTGGAGATCTGAAGAGCTCTTTAACCTCAGACATGGAGATGCAGAGTTTGGGGTTTGCCCAGTTTGTTTTTGGTTTTGCTTTGGTCAACTATTTCCTTTCTGTGCTCCCTTCCCTTTATTTTGGATTGGTAATGTATATCCTGTGCCATTATATGTTGGAAGTATGTGATCTGCTTTTTGATTTTTACCATTATATGTTGGAAGAAGTATGTGATCAAATTTTTTATTTTAATTTTACAGGAGATTGCTTGAATCTCAGAAGAGATTTTTGACTTTTAAGTAAATTTGACTTTTAAGTAAATTTGATAGACTATGGGAACTTTTGAAGTTGGACTGAATGCATTTTTTTTCTTTGCATTATAATGTGGCTACACACCCTTGGGGGTCAGGGAGTGGAATGTAGTAGTTTGAAAGAAAATGGCTCCCAAAGGGAGTGACACTATCAGGAGGTGTGGCTTTGTTGGAATGGGTGTGGCCTTGTTGGAGGAAGTTTGTCACTTTGGAGGCAGGCTTTAAGGTCTTATATATGCTCAAGCCACACCCAGTGTCTCAGTTTACTTCCTGTTACCTGCAAGACGTAGAACTCTCAGCTACCTCTCCAATACCATGTCTGCCTGTACACCACCATGTCCCACTGTGATGATAAAGGACTTTACATCTGAAACTGTAAATTGCCACCTCAAAATAAATGTTTTTATTTTTAAGAGTTGCCATGGCCATGGTGTCTCTTCACAGCAATAGAAATCCTAACAAGGACACTAGGCTAGCCTGGAATTTACTATCCTGTTCCTGGGGCTCAAAAGTACTGAGACTAAAGTAATGACCTACCTGCAGTATTATATATATTAGTAAAATATTGGAAACAACCTGATTATCCCATGATTAAAAAAAACTGTTAAATATATCCTTTTTATGTTTGAGATGCCACTCATGGCTGTGAAAGCTTGAATGTAGCTACTTGGACTATGGAATGCTATTTCTAATGAGACTTTATTTAACTAATTCAGATTTAAATAGCCACAATGGGACTCCTTACAGAAGTGGATGAGTGCAGCTCTAGTGAATACAGCTCATTTGCATGTGTGTGGACTGTGCCCAGAGTCTTGCACGTGCTACATAAGCACCTTACCACTGAGCTGCATCCCAGCCCTTTCAATTTTATTATGAACTAAGTCTATCTAATTTGTTCAGGTTGGTCTCAGACTTGGAATCCTCCTGCCTCTGCCTTTGATATATACTAATTATTTATAAAACTCTTTCTTTTTATTTATTTATTTATCTATTTATTTATTTTTATTAAAAATTTCCATCTCCTCCCCTCCTCCCATTTCCCTCCCCCTCCCCCTCCCTCTCCAGTCCTAAGAACAGTCAGGGTTCCCTGCCCTGTGGGAAGTCCAGGGTTATAAAACTCTGAGATTCTTGAGGAAGCAGAAAAGCAAAATGCACCCTGTATGCAGCCACTTTTAGCAAGGAGCGACTTAGGCATTTTCAAATTTTCACCTTGAACTCTGACCTTCTTCCTGGTCACTCAAGTGAAGTGAATTCCTCGCCCCACCAATGGATACTTTAAGGATTACAGAAAACTGATGTGAGAAACCCTGCCCAATATGTGAAAACACTGAAATTTTGGCATTATTCTTTGTGTGTGCATATGTGTGTTGTGTGTGTGCATGTGTGTGTGCGTGTGTGTACAGGTGTGTTGGTGGGAGGAGACTGCCACCTCTCACATGTTAGAAATATACTCAATACTGAACTCTTACCTCAGCCCAGAGATAGTTTAATTTTGAAGAGTTTCCTCCTCCCCATATGCTCCACAAGCAAAGAAACACCATTCAGGGAGCAAAGTGGGGACAGCTGGTACTATGGCTCAGCCAGGTAGAGATACTTGCTACCAAACCTTGTGACCTGAGTTCAGAGCCTGGGCCCACCGCGGTGGAAGGAGAGAACACACTCCTATACATCATCCTCTGACCCCCACACATGTGCCCTGGCATATTCCCCTACCCACACATTACTAAATAAATTGTGATTTTAAAAATTTGGGGCAGGGGAATAAATGGGTAGTTCTGCTACTAAAGCCTTCAATGTTGTGGTTGTCCCAGAGAACACACACGTGAAATTCTCCATATGTCTGTCATATCTCTTCCAGCCTGTTCCGAGCTTCACATCTGCTCTGATCTTTGGTCCATTGAAAAGCCCCAGAATGAGCCATGTGACCCCTGCCCTCCAGGCTGCTGGGGTGATGATCACATGATCTGCCCACTGTGAACAGCATGGACATTTTCTCAACAAATTGAGACTGGGGCTCACAGAGGGGAACAATGGCACTTCAGCCTTCTAATTAAACATGGGCTGACATCTCTGGCACAGAGCCTCAGCTTCTTATTCACCCACCCCTGGAACAAGGTCAGGGGAAGGAAGGCCGGCTGCCTGCACCTTATCTCCCAGTCCCATCTAGTTCAATTCTCCTACCAGTGGGAATTGAAAGCTTAATGGAATTCTCTCTCTCTCTCTCTCTCTCTCTCTCTCTCTCTCTCTCTCTCTCTCNNNCTCTCTCTCTCTCTCTCCATTTCCCTTTCCCTCTCTTCTCCCCTCCCTCCTTCCTTGTCTCAAGCACTCAAGGGTGCTACAACATGAAGCCAGAATGTCCTTTTAAGTAAAACCAATTTTCTTATAAATTATATCACACACGTATACATTCAACCAACTCCCTTATGGCAGAATCACTGTAAAGACTGATATCTTGCCGCCAGCTCTCTCTTTAATACAAGCTAATTCAACCATCCCCTGTGGTTTAATTTGTAATTCCTCTTTAGTTTTCTTTTCCTACCATGCTTTTGTAAAAACTCCAGTTAAGGATTGTCTGAGCACCGCTGTGGCTCTGTGGCACAGCATAGACTTAGCATGCACCTGGCCCTCCATTCAGTCCCCAGCACGTATGTGCGCGCGCGCACACGCACACAAATCAAGAGCAAAAAAAAGTGACTCTAATTTCACACTTGGGATTGGTGTGGTAGCAGGGACCCTATGAGTAAAAAACCTCTTTTTATGGTTTTGATAAGCACTAATGGTGCCACCAAGGTTTCTAGTCTTTTATGCAAGAGCAACTGCTGACTTTGGAGGCCCTGTGTCACAAAAGGCCACCTTACAGCGGAGAGAGATGGATAAAGAAAGAAATTTAGGAACCTAGTGCATGAAAACACCTCATTTATTAAACTGGCCCCCATGGGGTTCAAGCAGCCAAGCCCTTGAAAAACAACAACCTGCAAAGGACCCAAGCCTGAGAAAAGAAAAGCAGAGTCCTTCATTCCTGAGTACAAGGAGAAAGCAGAGCTCCGCTGTAGGCCCGGGCTTGTCCAGCAGGCTGCCTCCCCCTTCCTGCTCAGCCAGCACAAGCAAGAGGGCAGTCAGTCTCCATAGATAGCCACACCACAGCTTCTTTTACTGGGGTAGCAATTGTGGACTGCTGTGATGTGGTGATGATTTGCAGAAATCAAAGTCAGAATTGAATTCCTACCCTTTAGGCTGAAGCGATTCTTTCCTGTGATTTCTTTGCCTGAAACAGGTTGTGGGATTGGCATAGTATTGTTGGGGCCCTAAAATGAAAGCGGAGTGAGTGACAGGGGATGGTGGGAGGAATGCGGCTGTTCTAGAGTCTCTTCTCCCTGCTGAGTTCAACCAGCGACTTAGATCTAAAGACAGCGGACCGACAGCCTTAGATTCAGACCCCGAGCCTTTGGTCTCGCTCTGCCACATATGCCAGACAATGGGGTTTTTTTCTTTTCTTCTTAAAATATTTAGTATTCTACATTCCTTCTTCCCTTATGACTGCTCCTTAAGTCACTATCTCCATCTATCTCTCTGTGCAGCCTGCCTCACCCCACGCCCCAGCCCCACGCTCTCCTTGGTAGTCATTTTCAGTAATGGAGCTTGATGTGCCATGGAATCATCCATAAATAAGAGTTCATATTCAGAATGGGACATTTCCAGCTGTTCTCCCTAAGTTCTTCGTGCAAAAAGATGACGGTGGTGGGTAGGTGGGTGTATTTTTTGTTTGGGGTTCTTTTTGAGACAAGCTCTTACCTTGTTCCTGACTTGCCTTGAACTCTTGATTCTCCTGTCTGAGCTCTCTCCCACCACCAATACTGAGATGATACCTAAGTGCTTCCAGTCTGGGCCCAGTTCCAAGCCAGCTTCAAACTCACCAAGACCTGGCCACCCCTGCCTCCCGAGTGTGTGCAACCAGGCCCAGCTGCATCCAGATTTCTACAGAGCTTAAAGCTATGTTTTATTTGTCTGGTATAAATTCTCATGTGCCTTACTATATTTCAAACATGCTGACTGGGTTCTCTGGTGCTACTGTTGGCGAACAATAAGATGCTGTGAAAGACACAGGAGAAATACTTGAAATATTTTTGTGACATTTATTGATAGTGTGTGTGTGTATGCATTCATATGAGTGTGTCAGTGTGTCTGTGTCTGCACACACATGTGCATGCATGGGAGAGAGCAAGAGAGTGAGATTGAGTGAGAAAGCAAGAGTGCAAGGGGGGGGAACTTGTGTGGGAGCCCACAGAAGTGGGTCCATTCCACCTTGACCAAACATCAAAGAATTCAAACCTTTTCCTGCTCCTTCAAGGATATGACAGGAGGTTTGGCCCAGGGAGTGGCTGCCTATAGGACTCTTGGTCTAAAGAGTGATCTCTTCATGTCCTGCCCAAACAACAGAGTGCTTAATTCAGAATGTAGTTGCTTAATGTTTCGGTTATGGAGAAGGTAATTTCTCTGTTCTTTGTATCATGGTAAAGCGGTCTTTTGCTTTCTTTCCCCCTTTTCGGATTGGAGTATATAACCATATGGAAAATAAATGCAGGTGAATTCAGTATTCACTGGATTGCCCTCCTGGTTCTATTCTGTGTCTCTATTCTTTTTCTTTCCTGTCTCCATTCCTCCTGCCTAATATTTCTAATCCTCACATCCCTACTCTGGAATGTGCAAACCCCATCGAGACTGTGCCCCAACAAATTTGCTGGATTTGAGTCTCTCTTTCCACTACATGAGCCCCCAGGATCAAATTGATCACTGTTGAACCATCCTCCTTGCTCAGAAATACTTCTTCATTTCACAAATGGTTGTAGATGGTTTATTAGAATATAAAGACAGAAAAGTAAACATAGATATGGATTGGGGAAAATCAATAGGCCGTCAAGAAGGGATAACCAAAATGGATGACATTGTCCCTGCCCTCCAGATTATAATATGCTAGAGAGGCAGTACAAACTCAAAGCATTATGTTAGAAACAGTGTGCTCTTTTCATAACTTCAAGTCACCAGGGTATGGAACTCTTTTTAAAGAATTAAAAGGATCAGGAGATCTTATTGGAGGAAGTGTGTCACTGGAGGTGGGCTTTGAGGTCTCAGAAGCCCAGGCCAGGCCCAGCACCATGCTCTTCTCTTTTCCCTCAGATTAGGGTATAGAAATCTCAGCTACTTCTCCAGCACCATGCTTGCCATGCCTGCTGCCAAGCAGAAGTTTCGTCTTGGCGCTGTGGCAGATGTCGTATAGAGAACACAGTGGAGGACTGGCCTGTGGAAGCAGAGAGTGACAGAGACCGCCTCCTGAGGCCGAGGGTCAAGGAAATGCAGAGAAGACGGGAGCTATGACGCAGGGATGAACTGGCGGATAGAGGTAGAAGAGCCATGTTAAGGAATGAGCACCAGTAGGGATTGGTGGCTGAGCAAAGAGGAGATTAAACACAAATTGAGTATTCTGGTCCACACATGTAACCCCAATATTTCCATGGCTGAAGCGGGAATAGCATGAGTTCAATGACAACCTGAGCAATGCAGTGAGATCATGTCTACCAAACCAAACCAATCCAAACCAAACATAAATCACTGTAATACTCAATGTCATGTCAAAAGACTGTGGCAATAATGGGGCCTTTGAAACAGCTATTGCACAGGTTGTATAAGAAACGTGCTTCTGGTGTGGGTTTTATTTTAGAAATACTGTGGTAGAAATGATGCCATGGGCTAAAACTAAATGTCTTGTATAAAGCCAAGCAGATGAAATTTGAATTCATGTGGGGTGACAGCTAAATACCAATTGGGTGACTCTGAACTCCTAAGTGTACAATAAAAGGCTGTGTTGAGGATGGCAGGTAGAGAGCTTGTCTCACACGCACGAGGCACTGGATGCAGTCTCCCACAACACATAAACAGGGAGTGATGGTGCATGCTTGGCATGCCAACACTTAGGAGGTGGAGGCAGGAGGATCGGAAGCTTAGGTCATCCTCAGCTACATATGGTGTGTGAGGACAGCCTTGGCTATGTTAGACCCTGTCTTAGTGAAAAGTGAAGGGGCTCAGTGGTTAAAAGTTCTCGCTGTTCTTCCAGAGGACCCAAGTCCAGTTCTCAGAGTCCACATTGGGCAACCCGCAGCTGCCTGCAACTCCAGTTTCAGGGGATTTGATGCCCCTTCGTGGCTCTGCAGAAACACACACACACACACACACACACACACACACACACACACGTGTGTGTGCATGGGTAGGTGCCCAGTGGTTACAGTTTGAAATGGTTTAGGAGATCCAGCGACATGAAGATCAAAATCATCAGAGTGTCTTCTCTGGGGAGCCAGGGCAAGAAGAGAGGATCAAGATGAGCTAGCTACACGTCAGAAGGCTTCGGTGGGAAACCTTGCAGCAGAGAGAAGAATGAAAAGGGCTTCCCACTTCCCACTCTCTTCTCCGAATCCCTCAATGGGATGCCCCGTTCCTGAGAGATTTCATGCAACATATCACAGAAGCAAGCCAAGCAGTTCTTGGCAGCAACCCTGACCCTCTTATTTTTAATTTCTTCTGTTTAAAGAAAATATAAAAACATAAACAAAGCACTGCTATTTCTCTTCAGGAAAAGAATGCGAGGATCTTGTAGGCCCAATCAACATTGAAATGCAATTTCTGTGTTCTTCCCAGAATGTGGTTGTGCAATGATGTGTAAATCCTGCTTGCAGGTCACAAGGGGTTGACATCTTAAAAGGATGTCTTTAAAATCATATGAAACCCCTCACAGAACACAGCATGGTGTTTGATGTATAAATTTGACAATGATTTTTCCTTACATTGATTTTTTTTTCCTGTGGGTGTGAAATACATTCATTTCTGAAAACAGGCGATTTTCACCCTGCTCGATGGTGCTGTTCTAGGCTGTGTACAGAGAACTCTCATCCCGTGTGAGCAGCCACTGTAGCAGACACTTGATGCTGCGAACACTTACAAACATCCCATTTTCTATTTGGGTCGGAATCTTGGCCAGTCCCTCTATCTATGTGATTTTTTTCCATCTCTAATAAAAATTTTTCTCTGCTTCCTACATTACATCTCTTCTTCTGGGCATCTGGCCACAAAGANAGCACACATTGCTGACGATGGGTGAGGGGAGGCTAGTGGTGGTATCTGTTAACTCTGATGGTTGGTGATTTCCCAAGATCAAGAACATGGGGTGACTTTTTAAAATGTGGTCGTATGTGTGTTTGCTCACTTGTTTTCCCCCCTGAAAATGGAAAAACTACTGGAACTATTTGTTTCTCCTTGCAGGAAACAGAGATGTCCTGTTCTTGGAGTTAGAAACCCTTTGTTGATCCCCAAAGTTAGCAAGTCAAGGCCATGAAATTTGCACACATGTTTGAAGACCATAATTTCCATCATGGGTCCACCTTCGTTCTGGATTAGGAGACTTGGGGGCAGATTATCTGGTGATATTCAAGAGCTCCCACAAGCAACCCATTTTTGATCTATTTCTTTTGCCCTGGGTTAATTAATTGCTCACAATCCTGACAAAGAGAGGGGCAAACAAAGAATTCCAGGAAGTAACCTTTGTTAACTAGCACTGTGGTTTGGGTACCAAATGCCCCTTCTAAAAGCTCGTGTGTTGAGGGCTTGGCTCTAACCTACTGGTACTCACTAGAGGTGACCAGGTCATGAGGGTACTGACCTAATCAATGAACGAATTATCTACTGACTGGTTCAAACTGATCGGCTTGTTAGGAGGTGTGGGCTGCGTTGGTTGAAGTCAGTCACTGAGAATATGCCTTAAAAGGATATATTTTGTCTTTGTTTTCTTCCTGTCCCTTCTACTTCTTGGCCACCATTGGTCACCGTAAAATAAACAGCCTTTCTCTCCCATGACTTTCCTGAAGGACGCTCCCACTTGGCCATATGTCAAAAAGTATTGGTGCGACTAGCAAGATGGCTCTTGAAGAGGACCCAGGCTCAGTTCCCAGAACTATATAGCTTACAATTATCCATAACTCCATGGGTGCAGGGACATATATAGTACACATATGCAGGCAAAGCATTAATACACATAAGAAATAAACTTAAAAATATGTATGTATATTTTAAAAAAGCAATGTGGCTAGCTGATAACCACAGATTGGAACCTCAGAAACTTTGTGCCAAAATAAACCTTTATTCAGTTACATTGTTTACCTCAACCATTTTAATACAGTGCAGCAGGGAGGGTGGTGCCCTGGCACAGGCTGGGTGCCAGCTCAAGTGCCTGGACTCCGCTCCTCTTCAAGCAGGTGATGAAGGTTTTGAGGAACACTGCTGGGGGAGTGTTTGGGGACGCCTGCTCTTTCTTGTTTGTAATTACTCATTAAAAATACACTTGGGGCTTAAGGATGCAGCTCACTTGGCAGAGTGCTTGTCCTGCGTTCATAAAGCCCTGGGTTCCATCATATAGACTCAATATGGCGGCACATTCCTATAATACTTGCACGTGGTTTTTGTTTGTAATACATTTGAATGGACACCGGAATCTCAGAGGTCTCATGCCCTTTAGGAGTGTCTTTGTCAGTGTTCTATTGCTCCGAAGAGACAAATGACCACAACAACTCTTACAAGGGAAGGCATCTAGTTTGGGCTTCCATACAGTTTTGGTCTCTGTCTTCTCCTGCGGTAAACACTGGCTGGGAGTGGAGCTCTTTCGTAGGAGCTATGTGCAAACACTGACATTTTAGAACAGGTTGTTTATGGATACCTCCCTCTTCCCAGGCACACAGTGTTACTTCTGCCTTCTCAGAGAAAAACATTCTTCAGACCCAAAAGTACAAATCAAACATATAGGATGATTATATTGGAATATTTCCCTAGAAAAAATTCCAGGATGTCGAGGTAATTTGTAGATATGATCAATAACCTACATGTAGGGAATCTTTGGGATAATGTCTGAGGAATTATGAAATGTCAGAGCCACAATAAATAGGAGGAGGGTCATTCTAATTTTCATTTTTTTGAGACATGGTGACCTCAAATGGCACCACATAGTTGAGGATGACCTTGAACTCATGATGCTCCTACTTCTACTAGTCAAGTGCTGGGATTACAATTGTATGTCATCATAGGTTTCCCGTAGTGACAGCCATCAGACCCAGAACTTCTTGTATTCCAGGCAAGCATTCTATTAACTGAAATGCATCGCAGCTTCTTTATTTTGTCTTTCAAAAGAAAAAGAGAGCAGAGTCTAAGGAACATGGGCTAGTGGGCATGATGTTGGTAGTCTTTAGCGAGTTTCTCAAAGAGAACGCTATGAATGCTGGATGAAGTGGTGCACACCGGTAAGCTAAGCTATGTGAGGGAGAGAGGATTACAAGTTTGAGACCAGTCCGGCAACAGAGTAATATCCTATCTTAAAACAAAATGCTAAGAAAAGAGGAGAGGCCAGCTATTTCATCTTTGCTGAACATAATTATCCTGCTGAGAAACTAGTGGAGTGGATCTGCATAGCGTGTTTACATTTCTGGAGGGAATCTGATATGGCCACTCCAGCACAGTGGGGATGAGGTGGAGCAGAGAACTGTCACTTGCATTTACGTCAAGAGTAACAGAAGCAATCTCAAGTTAAATAGTAGGGGATTTTACATAGCCTCCAAATGGGGGAGGCAGCCAGGCTTATCACGAATTGGAACCGCACCCAAACAGCATCACAGTGTGCCCAGCTGACGCCACTGATGCTGATAGCCTCCAAATGGCACATGGCCATCACCACACTACCAAAGTGGAGTCTGTTAAGCCCCCAGATGTGTGCATCTCTTCCTCCTGTCTCGGAGCTCACGTAGCCTCTTTTTGGCTGACATCAGAAGACACAGCTAAATGTTAGCTCCAGGGGTGCTGGGAGAGCCCCTTGCTGACATTTTTCTCTATCTTGGTAAGACATTTACTGTTTTGTTTTTAAAAGCATTAGTTCTTTAAGAATTTTGTATGCATTTTGATCATGTGCACCCTCTCTCCACTGACTCTTCCCGGATCCAATCCCGCTTCCATACCCAACCAACTTTGCCTTCTCTTTTGTTTTCCTCAACCAAGGCCAATGGCTACTGTTACTCTGTTTTCTAAAAGACTCCTAAGGCTGATAATTCTCCAAGTAGAAAGGGTGTTCAGTACCTGTGCTGCCACAAAGAACAGCGGGGTGTTGGGCTGGTTGATAGCTATTTGAAGGTTTCCAGCCAAACACTGTTCACTAACCAGTCTGTTTAAATCCAGGTTTTCATTCACACAATATGACTTTGTGTTTTCATGCTACACAAATATGATTTTTAAAAAATCATTAGCTTGACTAAAGACCCACACTAGGCTTATTGTATCTTCAGGTGACACACAGCTAATGGGAAATGACAAAGCATTCAAGAACAAAATCAAAATTGCCCAAAGATCTTTAAAATGCTGAACCAATGAGCCCTGGTTGGGGGGGGGCGTGTAGAGTTCGTTCTTAGCATGCATAGAGCAATAGGGACTATCTACAGCCTAGGAAAAAACAACAATCCAGAAGCAAAACAAAACATCAGTGGGAAATGGCAGGCTCTGGGGTTATAAAATCCATCTCCTCGGCCATGTAGTTGCTGCTAAAAAACAAGGCATAGTTTAATGTGGTTGCCAAGAAGGCTAATTAAATCCTAGGCTGCTTACCACATATGTAGTATTTAGAATAAAGCCTTCTGCCTTGATCTGCATTCAAGAGAGCACAGTTGAACCCTGTGCCAATTTCACGGCACTGCAACGTTGAAGGCGTCCTAGCAGCTAGGATCTGTCCAAGGATCATCAGGATGGCTGCTCAGCCAGGACGGGAGGAATGAAAGAAACGGAGGACATTTGCTGGAGCAGAGTCTTGAAGAGAGGGAGGCAGTGGAATGTACCTGCGGTCTTACTGACTTTGGAGGCCGAACAGAGGGATCACTTGAGTCTAGGGATTCACGGCCAGCATGGACAACAGGACTTCATTCCACAAGCAGAGAATCAAGAGCGTGTTTCAGTGGCAGAGACTTGACCCCAGGGTCAAGAGCAGCAGCAACCAAGATAGGGGTTCCTAATTACTGATAGCCTTTTCCACAAAAGATAGGCCAGCAGAAGCAAATTATAGTCTTCAATGGAAACCTTTCATCCGAGCAGTCTGAAGATGGCTCCGCCCATGTGGACAAAGAGCCAGGTATCATTGCGGAAACAGTCCAAAGGTGAAATTAGAAGGTCAGTATCCAAGGATGCTGGTGACAGGATGCCAAGCTGCGCATGGAGAAGTGAACTTCTGGCTTTGAGAGCCTATGTTCTTCATAAAAATATAAGGCATTTAGAGGTAAGAAAGATAGCTCTGGAAATATTCTTCAACGTTTTTCTTATCCATTAAGACAGTGTCTCCATATGTAGCCCAGGCTAGCCTTAAATGTCTCATTCTTCTGCCTCGGCTTCCTGAGTGCAGTTATTATTTTCAAAAATCTAAAATGTGAAAAGTATCGAAATATTTCCTGCCCGAGTCGAGGCTGATAAACACTGAGTAGGAACACACAGAAAGCTCAAAGGCAGGGAGAGCGTGTGACAGTGGGACGCCTTGGAAGCAGCCACCACGGTGTCTTCCTGGGCTTGTTTGCTTTGGACTCCGTGAGCATGGGCCACAAGAATCAGGACATAAATTGCTAGTAATTTAATCCTCTTTTAAGAAAGGATTCGGAGCAGGGCTCTGGCTGCTCTCCCAGAGAGCAGAGAGTTTTCTGGCCGCCCACATAAGCCAACCGGCTATTCCTTGGGGGCACTCCAACCAGACAAGCAATAACCTCTCATTCATCCCTTATTGAATACTTGGGCTACACCCAATGTGTAAGAGGATTTGAAGAGCATCCCCATTCTTCCTACAGGACTTGTGAGGTTTTTGTTTCGGTTCCTTCTGAGTCTCGAACCACAGGCCTGTGGCCTGTGGCTTCCTCCTAGAGAGAGGAAAGAGGAACCAGTGAAATTACTGCCGAGAGAGAAGGGCACTTTTCTCCTGGGCTCTTGGAGAGCCCCGTCTGAGCCTCTCACCCACATACCTGAAGATAAATAATTCAGAGGCAAAACAAAGAGAAGCACAGTAGTCATGCTGGCTGAACAGCTGCGAGGCTGGGCCCAGCCTGGTGTGTGTGTGTGTGTNGTGTGTGTGTGTGTTGTGTGTAGGGGGCAGGAGGGAGGAGTGTCTATGAGGTGCTCTTAACTGTTGCTGATGGCATTTCTAGATGATGCTTGCCACAAGGCTGCCTGTTTCTAGGCTATTTGTGGGGTGGAACGGGGAGGAACTCAAGCTTGACCCGTTTGGATAGCTGATCCCTTCTGACTTAAAAACCTCTTGGAATTCCTAGGTCAGTTTGGGGTTTTAACTTGCTCAGGTCCCTTCCCCCTATTCTCTCTGCATGAGCCCGGGCTACCCTCTCCTCTGGGTGAGCACTGGATCTGAACCCCTCATTTCTTGTTCTCCCACTCACCTTGGCCATGGATGTTGGTCTTTGTCTCTGTTGCCTTCATCTCACTCTCGGCAGTTGACTGCTCCCTGTTGTCCCAGCCCCACCTTGCTGTGGCTTTTGTCCTCGGTGCTTCCCACGCCTCTCAAAGGTTCGCAGTGTTTTGTTTTTTTTTTCTGAGTTTTCCATACAGGAAGGAAAGGTGACGGAAACACAAGGGACCACGGTTGTTTGGGGCCCTTTCCAGCCAGTCCCCAGGATGCCTTTCCACTCCTTCATGTTCTATAAGAAAGCATAAGAGGGTTTTAGAAGGAAACAAATCCAAAGTCCTCTCTGCCGTCTTTCTGTTCTACTCTCTTCCTTCTACCTCTGCCATCAGGATTTCAGCTCTGGAGGTAGGTCCTTGGTTCCCCTGTAGATATGTGCTCATAATATATATGCAAATGCAATATATACTATGTGATATGTAATAGCAGTGTGTGCTTATGTGAGTATGTGTGTATGTGTTTGTGTGCATGTGTGTCTTATGTATGTGTATATGTGTGTATGTGTTTGTGTGTGTATATGGGTCTGTATGTATGTGTATGCATGTGTGTGTGTTTGTGTGCATATGGGTCTTATGTATGTGTATGCAATGTGTCTTATGTATGTGTATATGTGTGTATGTGTTTGTGTGTGTATATGGGTCTGTATATATGTGTATGCATGTATGTGTATTTGTTTGTGTGCATATGTGTCTTATGTATGTGTATATGTGTGTATGTGTTTGTGTGTATATGGGTCTGTATGTATGTGTATGCATGTGTGTGTGTGTGTGTATGTGTATGCATACACATATATCTCCATAGCTCCTTCTTTCTTCCTCTGGTCTTCTTTGCCTTTGGTACTCAGCCCCCTCTACCCCTAGTCAGGAAAGCAGTGTTTATTGTTTTCCTTTGTGAAGGAGACATGACCTTATATCATGACCTGCGTCCCTTAGACATTAATGTCTATACACTCAGTGCTCTGGTCCACCCAGAATTTTACTAACATCTTAAGATGAAGCCCTTTTGGAATTGAAAACAAAAGTCCCTCCCTCATACACACATGATTAGCTCTTTCCAGGCACTCTGCCTTCAGATAATTCGAGATTGCCTTTCAGTTTGGAACCTCCACTGACAGCTTTGTCTAGCCTTTCCCTGAGGAGTGGACATCCATGGGGCCACTGGAGGCAGAGTCAATGACTTTGGGAAACAAAAGAGATATTGATTATAATTTGAACATTATTTTTGATAATTTTTATGCCTCTACTCCAAACAAAGGAAGATCAAAATATATGACTCCAAGTCAAGATGACATCAGTCTTGTTGGTCCTAGTCCTGGTGTGGCTTAAGTAAGAAAAAGCAGACATCTCTGGTTGGAGGTCAAATGCACTTGCTATGCTTGTTAATATTCCACTATTGTCAAACCACCCATGAAGAAAGTCTCATGAAGGCTACACAGCCTTCCCAAAACTTGTATGGAAACTCAGGCCAAGTGAGCCCTCTTCTCACGTGCCAGGTGGTAGATCTTTGAGCACAGAGGTCATGCTTTGTTCTGTAGCCTGGCACAAGGGCTTCATATCTCAGGTGTAAGAGCCTTTCTGCTCTTCAAATCTGCCTTGGGCTGGTGTAGGAGGTTCTTCTGTTGGTGTGTTGCTTTCACTGGTTGAATAAAGAGACTGCCTTGGCCTTTGGATAGGGCAGCCCTTAAGTGGGCAGAGTAGACAGAACAGAATCTGGGAAGAAGGGAAGTGTGGCAGACGCCATGATTCTCCTGCCCGAGATGGACTCTGGTTAAACTCATGCCAGTAAGCCACAGTCAAGTGGCGATACACATTAATGGAGATGGGTTAATCAAGATGTGAGAGTTAGCCAATAACAGGCTAGAGCTAATGGGCCAGGCAGTAACTTAATTAATACAATTTCTGTGTGATTATTTCGGGTAAGCTAGCAGGGCGGCTGGGACAAACAAGGGGCCCTGCTCCCTATTACATTGGTCTAGTCTCATGTGGTCTCTACTGTGTTTTTGTTTTGTTTTGTTTTGTTTGCTTGGTTTGATTTGGGTATTGGTTTTTTTGAGACAGGGGTTCTCCGTGTAGCTTTGGAGCCTGTCCTGGAACTCACTTTGTAACCAGGCTGGCTTTGAACTCACAGAGATCTGCTTGCCTCTGCTTCCCGAGTGCTGGGGTTAAAGGCGTGTGCCACCAGCGCCCAGCTCTGCTGTGGTGTTTTGTAGATACCTCTGGTGGAAATGATGACCCAGTCTGGTGCAAGGTCCATACCCATAATGACTTTGAAATCTGCTCTCCCTCTGCAGCCTTCAAGAAAGGTGTTTCCGCAGTGTGCTCACCAGAGAACGGTCCCCTCATTCCTAGCCTAGACACAGGGCCCTGCTAGTTTGGGTCTTTGTAGGGGTTTGTAGACATCTCACACTGTTTTGGATTCAGGTGACAGTAGAAAAATTATTCAGAAGGATGCTGCCCTAGGGGACCCCCAAATCATGTGAGCTTGATAAGAGAAGAGGCGAGGGTGTGGGCACATCACAGAGTGACTGAAATCCAGAGACAGGATTTTCTCCTGTTTCTAGTTATCATGTGGATGTACTTTGTGCATGTTTGTGTTGCATGTTTGCATGTGTGTGAACACATGTGTGGAAGTGCACATGGACATTGATGCTGGAGTCATCGTCTGTCACTCTTCCACCTTCACTGAGTTGGGGCCTCTCAATCAAACCCCACTGACATGATTGGCCTCTCTGGCTAGTTGGCTTGGGGATCCCCTGTCTCTGCCTTCATAGGCTAGACATTCAGGGAGGCTGCCATGTTCAGCGGGTTTGCTCTTGGTTTTCATACTTGTGTTGGAGGTGTTTTAACGACTGAACCATCTCCCCAGCCCCAAGAGGGTCTTATTTTGAATGAGGGAAAAGGAGCTGTGCTTAATTTAGCAAACATGGAGAGCATTTTGCTTTCAACAGCCTATCCAGAACTTTCCGTAAGCTGGGAGGTGGAGGTGGACCCAGGTTCTGGAAATCTGAAATTTCCACAGGCCATATGGGTGGGGTGGGGGCCTTTGACTAGAAGAATGCAGAATTATGTATAAACTTAGTTATGACATACTGAGTAAAGAAATCCAAGCAAATTATATATTGTAAAAGTACAATACAACATCATAAAACAGATTGTTTTATGAATTAATTATGTGCCCTATAGCTATTAGACTCTCTTATCTACTTTGTTTGGTCATCTTTATGAAGAAGAAAATTTTGTAACTCCATGTTAAAGAATCATTGTATCTTCCCTTTTTGCAAGGTTGGCTGAAATGTGCTTATATAAAGTTGTAAAGTTTGGATTGGTGATGTCATTCAAAATTCTAGGGCTGTTTCTGACTTTGGAATAATTTCATCAAGTTCTTTTTACTACAAACTGTAATATTTGAAAGAATGTTCCCCAGACTGCCTTTGACTCCACCTTTCAAGTTACTTTAGGTTTAGAGCCGATGACTGAGGTGCACAAGCCTGTTACACATTTATACTGTGATGCAGACTGACTTTCACACCATGATGCAGGGTAAGCGGTAACAGGGCCTGGGACCCTCCCTGGATGCCATTTGCTGCATCGGGATGACAGGCAATAACTCCACACAGGGACATTTCTGCAATCAGAGATCAGATCTCAGAGCACATTGTCAACAGTCTTTTTAACTTCACCTCACCATGACCGTGTTAAGAAACTCAGGTCAGGTGACTGCTCCCTGGACTCTGGATACTAAAGTCACTCTGTGTTTCTTCTGTGTTTTTTTCCTTCTTTGAATGGCTGGTCAGACTTGGTGCTTTGCAATTGTCTATGAACAAAGGGTGCACTCTGACACATATAAACACAGAGACACTCCTGGAGTCAGTGCTAGAGCTCAGAGGAGAGTACACCCACCGAGAGGCTGCCATGGCAGCATTTAGTGGAGGAATTACAGTTGTTACTCTTTAGGGTGTGTTTTACATCGCCCAGGAAAGTTAATGTGTTTCACGGTTGCTACCAGGAAAGGACTTGGGCCCTGGGAGATCTGGACTCAACAATGACTGTCTTAAGAAACAGTCAATGGCTTTATAACTACCTAAGGGACCATTAAAGAGGTTAAAAAAATACACAGAGCTAATGTGAAAGTACTTTTTCTCCCTTCTATCCAGAAGGGAGCAGAAAAGGATGCACAGATCTGGGATCTGTTCCTTAATGAGCTCATTGCTAATTAATATCAAGGCCATTAGGATGCATGAGAAGTCACTGTGGAGCAGTGAGCCTGAGTGGCTACAATACACAGCTAGTCCCATCACTGACTTTCCATTTGTTGTGACTGTTTCAAGTGTCATTCCCTTTAATGTTATCTGAATTTTAGGAATGATGCATGATTACCTTTCCCCTCTCTTTCCTCCCTATTTTCTCTCCCCTTTGAATTGCTGCCAAAGTAACTAGAGTCATATACCATTAGAGCTGGGAGCCCAAGGAGGACGTTTAGGATGCTGATGAGGCGTGCATGGGTGTGGCTTAGCAAGCAGCCTCTGAACAGCACTCTGTGGCTGGGTCCACACATTCACTTTGTATTAGCTGATGCTGGCAGAAGCTTGTGTTGGAAAGGCTGGGACTTTCTGTGCCCTATCAAGCAAGATAAAACCCCAGCAAAGGAGTGTTGATTTCACTTAGAAAGCCTCTGGGTTTTATTAGATACCAAACAGACCATGCCATTCACAAGTCCCGTGACACTTGAAGATGTTAGCTAGGATTTTTACCACACCGGACAAAGTCTGTGAGAAATACCTAACAGAACAAGGTCAGGGCTTTGAAAGCAAAAGATATGTGCACATAATGACCCTGGTGTCTGTCACCTGTGGTTTCTTCCTTTCTTTGTGTCGCTGGGTCCTAATATTCCCTAAGCTGCAGCCTCATTTTGTCCTTAGAATACCATTATTATACTATGTGTTATTGGGACAAGAAATGGATGAGAAGGTAAGCAGAGTCATTGCTCCCAAACTTGCTGGCTTTTGTTTTGAACTTTAGCATTGTATACGTGACATTTGGTGACCTCACTGAGGACAGAGTGGTGACAGTATCCCACAGTTTTAAATCTGAAAGCTCAAAGTCTTCAAATATTTTGGGTTAGAAAACAGAACACATCCTGTGGATTTTTCCCACACTCTGCAAGATCTAGCACATTTACAATGTGTATCAGGAGGCACAGCCATCCTCTTCCTTGTGGTGAAACTATTAATATTCACAAGAAAGTCATTTCCTGTGCTGCTAACTGCACAGCCAGGCTCTGTTCCTACGTCCTGACCTCCCAAATAAGCAACACCCCATGGAAACTGAGCCTGCTATACTGACAATCAATATAACTCTGTGTTGGGCAGTGGTGGTGCACACCTTTAATCCCAGCGCTTGGAAGGCAGAGGCAGGGGGATCTCTGTGAGTTCAAGGCCAACCTGGTGTACAGAGTTAGTTCTAGGGCAGCCAAGGCTAAACAAAGGAACCCTGTCTCAAAAAAAACCCCCACAAATATGTGTGTGTATACATACACATGTATATATGTATATATATGTGTGTGTGTATGTATGTATGTGTGTATAAACCCATGTCTATGCTGGCATTGTCAGTCATAATAATGGAACACTAGGGCATTTGTACGCTGTGATGGACACATTATTTGCCATAGACAAGAAGATAATATTTGTTCTTAAACATTATCCATGTTTAACATGAAGGAAAATACACAAAAAAAGTGGTGAGCAAGAGCTACAGAAGAAATATTTATTGGTAACTTTGCAAGGCTCTTCAATAGAAATGAGAATTCAATAATGATGATGGGCCAAGCCTAAGACCCCAGGAGGCAGTGTTCTCCTCGGGGTCTCAGGAAGCAGAAAACAAGAGCTACAGCCCATATGGGCTTTTAAAATCTCTGATCACGAATCTCCCTGAGTGAAATTTGGGACTCAGATGCTTCAGTGGAAATGAAGCAGACTTTAGGAGGTCTGGTTTCAAGGGTGCTCCGAGAGCTGAATATTAAATTTTTATTTGTTCCAGAAAGTGCTGGCAACTTGGTACAGCAAATTTGATCAGCACCATACGTCCGACCTGTCGCGGTAATGGTGCCATGAATGTGACTAGGCTACAAAGCAGCTTGTGTTCGTGAGGGAAGTGACAGGCACAGTAAGAAGAGCCTGACAACCCTGAAACTGTTCCTGATTGTGCCTGGGGGAAAGGGTGCTGAGACTGGCAGATCAGCACACTGGCTGAAGAAGCGGTTAATCAGCGGGGCTGGCAGAAAGAATGGAGACCTGTGGCAGAGGAGGCAGTGATCTAGAGAAACCTGGATCAGAGAAGACACACAAAGCCCCAAGATAAATCATCCAATTCCTTTACATGGGGACTTGTGGAGAGCCCAAAGGAGCCCTTTGTGGGGATCCTGGGGAGGACTCTGTCTCAGGGGGTGCTGAGCTGTGAACTGGATGGAACCTTTAGAATTCAGAGGCAAGCTTGTGTCTGCTCCTTGAAAGCTAAGAGTACTTTCTTAGGTTCTGAATTGAAAGAAATGACCCAGTCCCCTCCTTCCCCAAACTGCCTCCTAGTAGATGTTCAAGAAGCACATGAGTCCCCTGGGCACAGGCCTCTCTTTAAATTGGGACTTCAGTGTGAAAGCAGTTCAGTGGAAGATTGTTATCACTGTGTCTCACCTGGAGTCTTCATTGGGGTTTTTATTGCTGTAAAGAGACATCATGATCACGGCAACTCTTATAAGGGAAACATTTCATTGAGGTGGATCTCTTACAGTTTGGAGGCTCAGTTTGTTATCATCATGGCAGGAAGCATGCCAGCATGTAGGCAGACGTGGTGCTGGAGCTGAGAGAGTCCTTTTATCTTGACTCAGAAGCAACAGGAAGTCAACTGATTGTCACACCGAGGGAAAACTGAGCAAAAGGAACCTCAAAGCCCACCCCACAGTGACATATTATACCTCCTAATTGTGTCATTCCCTTTCGTGGCCACTTTCTTTCAAATCGCCACACCTGTATTGGTGTGGCTGAGGTTTACTGGACATTTTTGATATAGGCCCATGAAGGAAGGACAAGCAGAAAGGAAAGGATTGTTGCTGGCTTCAGGAAGTGCTAGTTTCCAACAGCAGAGGTCCTATGGAGAATGCTTTGAACCCACAGAAGGTGCCCTCAGTTGCCCAGACAAAGGCAGTGGAGGGTAATAATATTCTAGAGGATTTATCATCTGAGCCATTTTCTACCATCCCCAGGTCACAGGGTCTCAGTGTTACGGGGGAAACACTGGTTCCTTGAGAGTCCCAGCATGCTTTGCTATGTGTGATAGACAATACTAGTTGACAACTTGACAGGATCTTGAATCACCCAGGTGACACACCCGTGGGCATGTCTGAGAGGATGTTAATTGAGGTGGGGAGACTCACCCTAACTGGCGGGTCGGACTAAATACAAAGGAAGAAGAGAATCCAACACTCTCTACTTCCTGACTGTGGACACATGTGGCTAACTGGCTCACATTTCTGCCACTGTGACCTCCTCACTACGATAGATTGTACCCTCAAACTGTGAGTCAAAATAAAACTTTCTGTGATGGTTTAAATGAGAATGGGCTCCCTGGGTTTGTCTGTTTGAATGTTTGGTTACCAGTGAGTGGAACTGTTTGGGAAGCATTTGGAGGTGTGGCCTTGCTAGAGTAGGAGTGGCCCTGGTAGAGGAAGTGAGTCACTGAGATGTGCTTCTCTCTCTCTCTCTCTCTCTCTCTCTCCCCCCCCTCCCTCTCTCCCTCTCTCTCTCTTTCTCCCTTTCTCTCTCTCTCTTGCCTGCCAGTCAGAACATAAAGGTCTCAGCTATTGCTCTAGCACATTGCCTGTTTGCATCCTGCTGTGATGCTCATAGTTCATCTGAAACTACAAGCAAGCCCCCAATTAGATACTTTATTTTATCAGAGTAGCCTTGGCCATGGTGTCTCTTCACAGCAATAGAACAATGGCCAAGACAGCTTCCTTTCATAAACGCTTTTTAGTGAGTATTTTGTCACAACAATGAACCCAGTCACTGGTTACAAGATGACTGCTCAGAAGAGCACCATATATGAAAAACTATAATGACCCTGTCCAGAGGACTGAGCCTGAGCTCAGAGGTACAGTGTAGAGTGCACAGAGACAAGGCTCCTCTGTTGCTGTGTTTGAGTTACAAGTAACTCTGGAAGCCAGTGGGGGCTTGTGACTTCCTGAGCTGGGAATGACCTCCACAGGACTATTACAGACATTATGCAATGCACATCCTGAGAAAAGAGTTTACTCTCCCCCTCTCTATCCCATGCCCTTGGGTCCCCCACATGGCCTTTTGTTCTTGGAGAGGACAGGAACTCTGAAGGCCGGGTCACACCATTGTTTCCTCGGGTCATCTTCCCAGACATGTCTAAGCCTCAGAATCTTTGCTCTGTTTTGCACATCTTGTTTGGAAAGCTTTTAAGCAATAATATGGGATAACTGTATTTCCAGCACACAAAAGAGCATAGAGAGTAAGACAATATGAACCACCCATCATCCATAGTTTAAAAAAATTAACCGTTTGCTTCACTGTGTTTTTATACTTGTTAGAACGAAATCTTTGCATATCTGTTCTTAGTGAAGGGAAAAGCACTAACAATCTAATTCCAGTGGGTTTCTGGCTTCCTTGGAGTCTTCAGACAATGCCAACTGTGGATTTGTGTATCACAACTGTGATGGCTAATCTTGGATGTCAACTTGATGTAACTGGGGAGAGGGAACCTCACTTGAAGAATAGATTGCCTGTGAACATGTCTATGGGACATGTTCTTAATTGATGACAGACGCTGGAAGGCCCAGCCCTCTGTGGATGGTACCATCCCTAGGCAGTTGGGCCTGAACTATATAAGAAGGACTAGCTGAGTATAACCCGAGAGCAAGCCAGAGACCAATGTGCATCCGAAGTCCCAACCTCACTTTTGCCTCCAGGTTTTTCACCTTGAGTTCCTATCCTGGCTTCTCTGAATGATGAACTGTAGTCTGTAAGCTGAAATAAATGATTTTCTCTCCGAAGTTGCTCTCTGTCATTATGTTGATCACAGCCACAGAAAATGACTAGGGCAGCACCTGAGTCCCAGATCTCTGCTCAGCCACATGATTGCCAATAAAATGTTCATTCATTCTTTGGACAAATCTTCTCAAACTGTCATTGTGAATCTTTCTCTGCCACTTTGCCAAATGGTCATAGGATGAGTACCCCATCCCCACCCAGTTTAAGAGCTCTGGGTCTCCAAATGCAGCAGGCATGAAAAGGTGTACCACAACCTACTTGAAAGTTTGCTCCAGAGAAGAAAATGCTATTCATTTTATTTTGATGAAACAACTTTTCAAACATCGCTCAAAGAATTTTAGTGTTCAGAACAGCTGAACTCCTGGGAAGCTAAGCATCAATTCACCACTACAGCAGAGGCCACGCAGGGGGTTATTAGGAGGTAACTCTCTTGGTTCTTAGGCATGGATTTCCACTTCAGTTCATCTCCACTAAAATGTACTGTAAATGGTTCAAGCTTGAAATGCCTGAGGCCGAACGCCTTCTCTTTCCATCCAATTATCTCCTCTTTCCGACTCCTCTCACCACCCCCATGATTCCCACCCCATATACCATGCATGATTCTTCCAGCTACCCTCATTCAAAGCCCTGGAGCGGTCTCAAGTCTCTTGTCTCATTTGCTTTTGAGATCCCATAACTCCCTAAATTCTGGAGTTGCTCCTAACGCTATTTCTTGTAGCTGCTAGTTCTAATTCGACCGCCATTATTCAAGTTGGGGCATTTTATAGCATTTGAGTTTGACAATTGCAGCAGATTTTGCCCTTTTACATTCTTCTAACCTATTAGCCACATCTGAGAAATCTCAAAGGAGGGTTTTATATGATCCCGCTCAGCATAAACTCTTCGATTCCCAATTTTTTACTGTGGAATATCATATTGTTGTCTTCCACAATCTTTATATGTCCACCTTTCCAGATGCTCACACTGCCAACTCACGTACTGTGGGCACAGAGCGCTGTTTATTTTACTCCTCTGAGCTTGCCCGTAGCATTCACTTAAATACAGGATCTCACTCTGCCTTCCAAGATGGCCTCAAACTCATGGCAATCCGTCTGCCGCATGCTGGGATTGCAGGCATCTGCCCCCATGCCCAGATTCTTGTTCAGTTAGTTCCTCAGTCTGAATCTTTGGTCCCTTCATCCAGTAAACTAACTAGTCTTCATTGGGTACTTAACACAAACTGGATTCAGCCTATGGTAGAACAGAGAACAAAACAGCAATAGTGCTTGCTCACCCAAGCCTTGCAAACCTCATGGAGCAGTAGAGAAAACAAGAGGAAGCAGGCTGTTGGCATGCCAGGCTGAACAGAGCCAATGGCCCCAGCTCCAGGCAGGTGGGCATTCCAAACCGGCTTCCCAGGTGTGATATAGTCTTTCTGACAGCTAGGTCAAGAAGAGGGGAAGAACTTGAGAGCAGAGGAAACTGTGCTTCTCAGACTCCACCCATGCTTTGGCACCCACTTCTAATACCTCCTTGACTGCATGGGTGGGGTGCTGTGTGAGCACAGACTCCAAGTCATACAGTTCTAAATTCTAACCAGGACCCTGCCGCATGCTGCTCGAATAAATGACTGTGCAAAAGGCATGCAATCTTACCGGCTGTAGGCTTCCTTACTTGCAAAGGTGCTAACTCTATTAGCACAAATTCCACTCATTCAATAAATATTTGTAAAGCGTAAGGGCAAGATGCATTTCATGGTGATGAGGAAAACATGAAAAAATGACAGACACCCACATATGACATGAACAGTTTGCTGGGGGGCAGACAGTAAGAGAACAAACGTATACACTGTAGAACAAAATTGAGGGTGGTCATTCTCTTGAGAAAATGAATCAGACAGGGAGTATGGAGCATACACATGGAGCTTCCGTTCATTCGTTGGTTTCTTTATTCTTTAACACATTTGTTTACTTAAATGAATGGTATTGAAAGCCTTCCATATGCAGACACTGTTCCAGGATCCAGGGTTATAGCAGAGAACACAGAGGGAAACACTTGCCCTTATGGAGCATGCACTTTGATAGAAGAAAGAGGATAACAAATAAGACATAGGAAAAAGAGGATAGACGGGAGGTACAGATGTGGGTGCTGATCAGGGAGATGGGGAAATGGACAGTTGTGGCCTAGCGGAAAAGCAAGAGTGAGGTGGAGAAAATATTGGCTCACTTGGAAAAGAGCCTTCCATAGAAACCCGAAGACTCGAGTTCAGATGCCCAGAAACCATGTGAAAAGCCAGGCACAGAGGTTCACATCTGCAACCCCAGCCCAGGGCAGGGGCTCAGGCAGGGCAGGAAGTACTTTGTGATAAGCAATCTTAATTATCACCTTGTTGGGATTTAGGGTCACCAGGGAAATGCACGTACGTCTTTGATGGTATTTCTGGAAAAGTTTGGCTAAGGAGGGAAGGGTGAGTGGCACTGTTCTGTGGACTGGGGTGACGCATTGAATAATTGCGGAAAGCAAGCTGAGCACCAGCGTTCATTTCTCTCCTTCCTCACTGCTGATGCAGTGTGA
>LOEQ01002001.1:619461-631834 GCA_001685075.1 Bramus lutescens | reverse complement strand
TTTAATAATAATAATAAAATTAATAAAAATAAAATAAAATCATTATATAAATATAAGATTAAAAATAAAAATAAAAAATAAAACTCAAAAAATAAATAAATAAAATTAAAAAAAAAACAAAAGAAAGAAAGAAAAATATATATTTGTATTTTGTTATATCATGTTTTATACTTTAAAACAATTTTTAAATTTAAATATTTTGGTCATATTCTTTCCCTCCCTCAAGTTTTGCCAGATCCTCTTTTGATTCTTTTTCAAAAAACAATAAAAACCCCAATACAACAATAGCCCCCCCAAAAAACAAGAAAACAAAATAAAACCATACCCCAAAAGAAAAAGATAAAACATCAAACTGTAACCAAATAAAAGCACACACACAAAATACGAAGTCCATTACATTATAAGCTGGTCAACTACTCCTAACACGAGGCCTCTACCCATAGCCGTAATGATACCCCAAACAGTTTCTTTCCCTTTAGCCTCGAAGGCAGAGCTGAGCCAGCCAGCCAGCTGTGAGAAGTGTTCAGACTGAAGGTGGACGAGGAAGGAGCTTTTGTCACTGATGTTGGAGCAAAGAGTGGGGCCAAGGTTTTCCAGCAATGGTGCTAGCTGTGGGAAGAAAATTGATCTGGGCAAAAAGCAGCTTTAATTGTTGGCGTTTGTGGGGTGCTGGTGTAAACTGAAAAATAAGCTACACGTATTTAAAATGCATAATTTGACCAGAGTTTTGATATATGGGCATGTCCCATGAAACCGTCTCCACTAGCAACACATCCTCCCTGCCTAAAGTCTCCCGTGTTCACGGTCATCCCTCCCTCTGGCACCACTCAACCCCAAGCAACCACAGCCCTACTTTCTGTCACGGTAATGACTTTGCACTTCCCAGTCTTATTCATGTGGAATCTATAGTCTAGCTTTTCAAAGCAGGTTTTGTTTTTCATTCCGCTTTTACTTTGCGCTTCTGAATCGCTCCTGGACGCCATGGCTGCTCCTCTATGCTTAGCGTACAGACATGGTGGTTTGCTTCTCCAGCGTCCTGCTGTGGACACTTGGGCTGTCTGAAGGCTGGCCTCTTAAACTGTGAGTTGTGAACCCACAAATATGGGGATTTGGGGAAAACAGTGAGAATAAAAGGTTGTTGAGCACACCACAACTGACAGTTCAAAATAAAACAGGTAAGCAATCTGAAATACTTCTGTAGGCATTCCACCATGTTGGATCATGTGACCCCCATTGCAGCCTTAGTTCTGAACATGCGATATGAGCACTTGGTGTGTGTATGCTAACCCCTCAACAAAACTCCATGAAACACTGCAGTTCAGATCCAAGATTGTTGTATACATGGAGCACCATGTTTTCTATGTACATAACCAGTCTTCTACTCTCGTAGAAACAGCATAGTTTCTAAGTAGAAAGCAAGGCTGTGCTCACTGTTTTCTAATCATTCCTCAGCAGGTATGTATCTCTCGTTGTATTTCTTAAAGTTTCTGTCTGAGTTGTTGATTTGAGTTTCATGTTATCATTATCATAATATCATTAGATGATTTTGGATTTGGATGTAAGATAGAATGTCTAAAATGGCCCTAAACATATTCCCATCCCTTTGTAATATATATATATATNATATATATATATTACACACAAAATACATTATCACCATTAATACATGGAAAACCAAAATACCAATCAACTCTAAAAAATGATAATGATGCTTTGTCTTGCTTTATTAAATATTCAACCAAGATTTATACTCTTCGTGTAAAAATAAACAATCATATCTATCTTGTGCAAATTTGCTTTCATCTTGGTAATAATGGTATAACTTTCATAATGGTAAAGTTATATGAAAACCAATGCTTTAAAATTCACTTTTAGTGCCTTTGTGTTTGCATGTGTACAGGTGGGTGCATGCATGCAAACACATATACACATGTGAGCAGATACATGTGGAGGTCAGAGGACAACCCCAGGAATGTCATCTCTTTTGAGATAGGATCTCATTGTCCTGGAGCTCGACCCAAGCCGGGTCCTCCTGTCTCCATCTCCGTGGTATGGGGATTACAAGTTTGCATCACCATGTCCAGGATTCTTTTAATATAACGTAATTCTTTATTGATTCTTTGAGAATTTCACATCATGCACCCCAATCCCACTCACCTCCCAGTTTCTCCATATCCACTCCTCCCTGCAACATCCCCCCAAAATTAATTAGAAACAAAACAAACAAAAACCCCACCTCACCCCACCATCTTCGCTGCCTCTCCACACCTCTTCAGTCGTTCTAGTGGCACTGGGGGCTGAGGTGTGTCACACACTGTATCCTTTGTCCAATCAGCCCCACCTACAGATGTTCATTATAGGGAGTCATTGGTCTAGTTCAAGGCCTCTGGCCTCCGGCTCATCATCATCAATGGACCCTCACCAAAACTCCTCTTGGATAACCTGATGATGCCCGGAATCATAGAGATCCTGCAGCTACAGCAACAGTCTCTTCACATGCTTGAGCGGGTCACAGATGGGGTAGATGTTAGGGTGGGTTAACCCAAAGCCCAGGATGTGGGCCTGGGTGCTAGCTGAGCTGGTCAGTCAGGGCCACTGTGACTAACCCCCTCAGGCAATGGGTTGAGCCACCTCTCCTAGACCCTTACCAAGGGGGCCAGCTTTCCCATGCCTGTGGAAGGGGCAGGACCCTCTCTCCTGAGTGCAAGTGGGATGCTCTCTCCCATGAGGGAGTGGGGCTGTCTCTCCTGCTGCAGTGTCCCTCAAGGAGTGGACATGCCCAGCATTTTATGTAGTTTTTGAGGATGGAACTTAGGCCCTCATACAAGACAAACCCTTTACTGACAGACTCATCCACCAACCCCTAAATTAAATTGACAATTTACTATCAGTAAATTTTTAATTTGTATGTCTATCCTATATATCTATATACCTAGGGCCATATAAAAATTTCTCAGGTAAGAAAGGGTCACAAGCAGAAAAGGTTTTAAAAGCCCTGTTGCCAAAAAGATGACTACAAACAATCATAGATGTGCCTTAGGAACAGATATCTCCTTTTATTTTGGGTAAATATATAAGACTTAAAGTAGCTGGACCATATGGTATGCATCCAAGCATGAAAGTTAGTGCTAATTGTCACTTTGAGGAAATCTAAAACCACCCAGGAACAGGACCTCTGAGCATGCCTATAGATTACATTAAGAATACCTGCCCAGAGAGGGTGGCACCATTCCCTAGACCCTGAACCATGTGAGAGTCAAGAAAGCTAGCTGAGAGCAGGCACAATCCATTCGATGGTCTCTCTTTGCTTATATGGATGTGATGTGAACAGCTGTCTTGCCCTTGCCACTGGGACTTCCCTGTAGTGACAGACTGTCACCTGGAACTGAAAGTTAAAGTAGCCCCACCCTAAATTGTTTTTCCCAGAGTGTTTTGCCAAAGCAACCAGCGAAGAAACAAAGACACCAACTTCTAAGCAATCTGCAAACTCTTTTCCAAAGTGGTTGTACCATTTTATGCTCCCATCTGCAGAGTCAGAGAATTCCGGTTCCTCCATCATCCTTACCAACACTTGACAAGATCAAGCTTTTAAATATTGCTGCTCTAATAGGTGTGTGATAGCATCTCATTGTGGTTTTATTTTGTACTTCTTTGGCGACTAATGTTGCTGAGAACTTTTTTCCATGTGCTTACATGCGGATCCTGTTTTGTGAAGTGCTCCTGTTCATCTTTGTGACGTGTCTGGTCAAATCTTTACTAGATTGTAATTTTTCTTATTGTTGAGTGTTCCTTATACTCTAGATATGTCCTTTATCTGATATATGCTTTGCAAATATTTTCTCCTCGTACATGGCTAAGTCCCAATGCATAGATAATTTGTCCAAACACCTATGCATGTTGGTATACAGATTTTTCTTAAATGAGATTAACATTTAACCCATGGTGTTCTAGAAAAAGAGATCTGTAATGTAGGTGGACCTCATGCCATCAGTTGAAAGCCTTCAGGAAAAGGGTAATCTCTCTGAGGAACAGAAGTTCAGAAGGAGGCTGCCTCCAGACTAGAGCATCCACCTTAGCTCTTCCCAGGCTGGCTACAGCTAGTAGACTCAACAGCCTCTGTAACAGTGTGAGCCCATTTCTTCAAGATTGCTCATTCTCCCTCCTCCTGCCACCCACACCCACTCATCCCTGCATGTACTCATGTGCAAACATACATATCCTGTTAGCTCTGTTTTCTTCAGACAGAGATGACTCCCCTGGGCAAACTTGCTCCCCTATCAAATAACTGTAGGGCCCCGGGTCTACCCTTGTTCTTGGGATGCATCTTGAGGACAGTTTCTGGTCAGCCAGCTAAAACATTCTGTTTGTTCCTGTGCTCCCTGTGCCCCGCCTGGTGATTAGCTGTAGGACATTGTTGACTCCACCTTTGGTGTGGTAATTTCCCACCTGCCTAGGCAGAAATCCTTGTGCAGCAGCAAGGTATATAAGGGTTTCCCCAAGGTTAAATAAACAGCATTCAGCTGATCTCCTTTCGAAGGACCCAGGTCTCTGTGTGTTCTTTCAATCTCCAGGCCCTTGCTTGACTCGCGTAAGGTACAGTGGCGCACGAACTGTACCGAGGGGGTAACACAGAATCGGGTGTTACAAATAACTATTCCTCAGATCTTATTTTAAAAACCTTCCCTCTTTGTTATGTCCCCCAACCCTAAACAGTTTTCTCATGAACGGTGCCCATCTAATCAGAGACTTTAGCTGATAGACCCATCTCAAACCATTTGAACTCTGACCCCAAACTCTACATATTCTCTCCTGAGACACCATCATGTCCCCATCAATGTGATGATTCCCCTTACTGGAGTAAATAACTAACTCATCTTTGTGAGGGATTCTGACATCTCTTGGAAATATCAGCAGTTGATAACTAAGATGCACTCAGTAGGGATAAAATTAATGACAAAAATTGGGGGTGTTACTAAAATCGGGAATGATGAAACCCAGATACCAGTGAGAGTGGAAAACCATCAGGAGACCTAGGGCTGAGGGAACAAGGGGAAGAACAGCGTCCCCAGAAGCCAGTGTAGACAGGATCGAGAGCCATGGGTTGTCCAGTAGAGGTCACAGCTGTGGAGATGAGGTGCCAGTAGGAACTGGGGAGAGGCTCTGCCTCTTGCCTCTTTTGTCTTCTGCTTGCCTGCCGGTCAGATTATGCTTTCTGAGAGGAGCTGAAAAGGACAGCAAATTTTGAAACACCAAATAAGAAGGAGCCAAGCAATCCTTTTAAAAACTGTGAGCTGAGAAGCAAGGCCAAGGAAGTTGATTAGGTTTGGGGGTGATGACGGGTACTCCCAGCATAAGTGCGAATAAACCGTGGGTCTGTGAGAAGACACACTGACTTTTGAATTCCACACTGGTTCCTGCAAGCTACTTGGTTCCCATGCCTCCCTCCGTGTCTTCATGTGGGAAATGGGATTATTAATCCATGTTTCTTTTGGCTGTTATTTTGCAATCATGTTTACCTTCTTGCATGTTCCAATGATCTTCCCCATTTCTCAGGTCTATAAACCTGGTCCACATATCCCAGAATCACACACACACACACAGTTCTTGATAAGGAACACAGTCTGCCAATTACATGCCCTGTGTGAGATCGGAATCTCTGGCTTCAGCAGATGTGATGTTTCACAGCAAAGTTAAGCTTCCCTTCATTATTTACCAGCCTGGCGCTGTGGCCATGAACAACAATTTACTATGACTCTTTTTTGTCTTTTACTGAAAATAGACTTTTTTTTTCATACAATATATTTTGATAATGGCTTCCCCACCTCTGCCCGGCTCCTTTCCACCTACCTTCCCATCTGGATCCACAGCTTTTCTGTCTCTCCTTAAAAAACAAAAAGGCCTTTAAGGGATAATAATAAAATAAGATAAGATAAAACAACAACAAAATGAAAACAAATCAGAATAGGCAAAACCACCAAACAAGAAAAAGAGCTGAAGAAAAAGCTCGAGAAATACACAGAGACAGAAACAAACATGTTCTTACAACACAGGTATTCCATAAACAAAAGCACAAAACTTGGAGTCATAGCATATATGCAAAGGACCTGAAAGGGTTTTAAAGACCCTCCAAAGATGCCATTGTGTACAATGTGTGTCGAGCTATGGAAAGCAGATGTCACAGTTAGACTGCAGTGGCCAACCTGAGCAATGGTGGTCACCCCTGAGTTTTTCTCCTTTGGCCCTTTTAATATTTTTTAAAGAAGCAATTAATTGTTCTTATTAAATCCCCTTCTGCAAGAAACACCTACAGTGGTTACTGTCTTGCTGAGTGGCAGGTAGTAGAGCGTAAGGCACATTCCCAAAGGGCACCACTTTGTAGAAAGGACCCTTGAGTGGATGGCACTTGGAAGTCCTTTGGCACATACGTGGCTGTTTATGCACAGTCTGCGGACCTGAAAACTTCAGAGCTCTCCAGAGCAGTGGTTGTTAACAAAAGTGTTAGTCATCACAGGGAGGCTTTAATTTAGACATTTATTTAGTTAGAATGGGTTTTCTACCAAGTTAAGTATAGAATTATAGAAAACATAAACTGAGTGGTCAGTGAGAAGTCTCCGCAGGTAAAGTGCTCACCATGAAAGCTTGGTGGCCTGAGTTTGAGCCTTGGAAGTGAAAGGAGAAAAGTGACTACACAGAGTTGTCCTCTGACCTCCACACACGCACCAGGGCACACTCATGCCTCACACACACATACATCACACACATACACATCATACACACACATATAAGTTTAAAAACTTTCCCCTTATGTTTATTTTTTGAACGTGAGTGTTTTGTCTGGATTTTTGTCTGAGGCCCAAAGAAGGGATCAGGGTCCCTGGGACTGGAGTTCCAGATGTTTGCGAACTGCAGTGTAGACGCTGAGAATCAAATCTAGGTTCTCTGGAAGAGCTGCCCATGCTCTTAACTTCTGGGCCACATCTCCAGGCCATACACACATCAAAAAAATAATTAAGTACATAAGCTGAACTAGAAGTCTTAGTGTAAGGGGTCAGCTCCTTGGAGTTGGTACAGTGCATAACCAGACACCAAATTTTTAGCACAGAGAAGATGTATTACCCCAGAGCAAGCAAGCAAACAAGCAAGCAAGCAAGCAGGTGTCTTTTGTGGGAGTGGGTTTTTAAGGAGAAAAAGGAGGAGTCTTGCTAGGGTGAGCTGGTAAATTCTGATTGGACATATTAGTTAAATAATGAATTTCGATTGTTGGACCTTGGTATTTTGTCTCAGGAATGAATCAGTGGCCAGATAAGAAAATGGACCTTGGGCTAACTTTAGGAATGTAATCTAGTGGTTTTTAACAAGAGGGAGAAGGATAAAAGGCAAAACCTCCGAGTGCTGTGTTTGCTGTGCATGGGCCTACTGCAGTCCTTCACTTAGCAAGAAGAGAAAGGCTTAGGAAAGCAAATACAGGGTTGTGGAGATGGCTCAGTGGTAAAAATGCTTGCTGTTTGAACATGAAGACTTAAGTCCAATCCCTAGTACTCTCATATAAAGATAGGTGTGGTGGCACATGCTGGCAACCCAGAGCTTGTGGAGGGGAGAGCAGAAACAGACTGATCCCAGGGGCTCAAAGGCTAGTCAGCCTAGCTGAAGTGGTAATGTCCAGGTCCAGCGAGAGACCCTGTCCCAAATGTAAGCAAGGTGGAGAAGCAACTGAAGAAGACATCCTGATCTACACATGCTTTCTCTCCTCTGCACATACACACACAGGCGCGCGCGCACACACACACACACACACACACACACACACACACACAAGCACAAATAAATAAATGCAAACAAAACATTTAGGAACTCAGTGATAGTTCCCTTTTCCAAGTGTCACTAATAGTCACTTCTCAAGACAGAACCTTGAATGGACATGGAAACGCTGGTTCTGAGAGAACCAGGCATGGCTAAGGAGCAGAGAGTACTGAGGAACTTGCATTGCTTTCCACTGGAGAGAGTCATTCACGTATGCTAAAGTAGGATAGCAGGCGGTTCCTGGCTTCCCTCAGACCAGCCTTGCTTGCTATGCCAGGGCTTTCCCCTGGTATTGTAGAAGACTCACTGCCAACCCTCCCAGAGGAGGCTGATCTCGAAGGCAGGCTCCAGGGGAATCTCCTGCAGCGTTCCGCAATTGCCAGGTAGAGGAAGCCACAGACTCTGAGAGACTCAGAGGAAAGCCACCAGCCACCCCAGTCACCCCAGAGTAGCTCAGTTTCACGCCTGAGGTTTTCAAGGCCAAGTCCAGGTCTGACTCGCCTCACACAGCTAATTAATCTTATCTCTCAGCTAATGAAACTGATTGCATGGCACTTTGTAAATACCCAAGGTACTCCCCAAAAGGTAAACACTGGTAATGGTCAAGATCAAAGTCTGAGGGATGGAGTACTGATATTATGGCCCGAGGGGCATGCCTGTCTGGGAAGAACAATAAGCACCGGCTGCCTTTGATCCCAGCATTCCCAACACTGGACAGTCGGTGGTCCCACACTGCCCTCAGAAGCCCACACTTCTTGATGCCACTACGCCCTCCCCCAAGACATTACCTCCACTGTCTCCACACCACAAGCAAGACCACCAGTTACATAAGCATAGCTCATGCCTACACCAAATGGCCTCTTATCCTCAGCATGCTCTTTCTGCTTCTTCCTCTGCCTCTCAAGACCCTGCCCAGTCCAGTCTCTTGGTGGAAGCATCACGTGATGCTCACCCCACCCACCCTAAGAACAAATAACAGTGAACACGCCTTGTATTCAGATGAGCGCTAACGTACAATGAATGGTTCGAAGTCATGATTTCTCAGTCTGGCGATGGTGTGGAAGTGGTAGCCATTCAGCAGGAACTGTGCTTTGAACTCTAATCGATCTTTATGCTCCATGGTGCACTGTGCTGCTGATCACTCAGGTTCAATGGGCTAGGTATACTATATGTATTTCCTACCCATATTTTCCATTTACGAAGGCTCTCCCGAGCAGCAAGCCCATCACAATGGAGGAGCATCTGTATCCATTAAGCATTTGACATGCACTGCCTCACTTCATCCTTGAAGCAACTCAGTGAGGCAGGATTGTGCCTCGGTTTTATGGGTAAGGAAAATGAGGCAAAAGCTGCGGTTCTTCCCACTGCGTGCATGGTTCAGTTCTTGGTTTGTATAGCTCATCTACGCTCCACAAGAAAGCATGGCTGATTTACTCCCAAAACAGCTGGGGGAAATCTGTAAGATTTCTTGAACCAAGTAATCAGTACATTTGAAGACCACCGTAATCCTCAAATTGTACCATCTGTGGCATAAAATCCATCACAACCCATATGTATGTGAGAAGATGCTCCCCATCACTAAAGCAAATCCACCCTGAAGTACTACCTTACAGCTATCAGGATGCATATTATTTTTTGAGAAAAAGAAACAAGATAATTAGCTTTGGTGAGAATATAGAGAAATGCATGTACTTAGGCATAAGGTGGCAGGATGTTAGCTGGAATAGGCTCTGGGGAGCAGTGTGGAAGCTTCTGGAAAAGTTAGCCCTGACAACCATATAACCCAGCAATGACACTTCTGGAACAGAAAATGAACTCAAAGAAGTATTAGTATTATGTGCCCATAGCAACACTATTCACAATAACCAAAAAGTAGAGACTATGCAAATGTCCAATACATCAATGAGACAAAAGAGATAAAATGCATACATCAAAAGACCAAATAAGCTATTCACCTTTCCAAAGAAAAGATGCTGCTATACACTATACAGAGGTGAACCATGAGCAAATCATTAACACAGTAGTAAGTCAAAATGCTAATACACGCTCCACAGACGTGAACCATGAGGACGTCATGAATCCAGTAGTATGTCAAGATGCAGATACACGCTACACAGAAGTGAACCGTGAGGACGTCGTGAACACAGTAGTAAGTCAATCACAAAAGAGTAAATACAATATGATTCTGTTTATATGTGAAAGCTGGACTCACAGAGCCACAAAATGGTGATTGCAAGAGACTAGGGGAAAGGAGCCTTGGAATGTTAGTGTGCCATAGCCAAGCTTTGCTCTGGGAAGATGGAGGTAGATGGTTGCCCAACAGTGCGCATGTACTTAATGCCCCTGAACTGGACAAGTAGAAATGTAAGCAGGAGTGAAGCTGTAGGCCAATATCCTAGATGAAAATAGGCATACAAAGTCTTTTTGTTTGTTTGTTTGTTTTTGTTTTTCCAGACAGGATTTCTCTGTGTAGCCCTGGTTGTCCTAGATGGAACTCATTCTGTAGACCAGAAAAGCCTCTAACTCAGGGAGCCACCTGCCTCTATCTCCTGAGTGCTGGGATTAAAGCTATATGCCACCACACCCGGCTGGTAGTTTATAAATTCTTAACAAAAATCCCTGCAGTTGAATCCAAACACAAACTAAGAAAGGTTGCTCATATGATCAAGTAAGAGTCATTCCGGGGGTACAAGGATAGTTTGCCATTCACAAATTAATAAACACATTATACTAGATCAACAACAAAACATATGTTCATCTCAATAGATGCAGAAAATGCAGGTGATAAAATTCAAGAACTCATCATGGTTTTTTTTTTTAAAAAAAAAACTTAATATCAGTTAGATAGAAATGCATCATGCCGGGCTAAGTTCCCAAAGTCCACTTGAAGAGTGGGAGGAGTGAGAATATGAGCAAAGAAGCCAAGACCATGATGGGGCCACCCACTGAAACAGTCTACCTGAGCTAGTGGGAGCTCACCAACTCCGGCGGGACAGGAAAGGAACCAGCATAGGACTAAGCTAGACCATCTGAATGTGGGTGACAGTTGTATGACTGGCACAGACTGCAGGGCCACTGGCAGTGGCACCAGGATTTGTCCCTGCTGCTTGTGCTGGCTTTTTGAAACCCATTCTCTTTGGATGGATGCCTTGTTCAGCCTGGATATAGTGGGGAACTTGGTCCTTCCTCAGAGCAATGTGCCTTGTCCTCTCTGGGGAGTGGATGGGGGTAGGGGTGGGGGGAAGGTGGAGGAAATGGAAGGAGAAGAGGGAGTGGGAACTGGGATTGGTATGTAAAATGATAAAATGTAGTTTGTTTTCTTTTTAAAAATAAAATAAGTGAAAAATAAAGAAAACAGAAAGATTAAAAAAGAAAAAGAAAAGAAATGCGTTGTGCCTCACATGGCAAAGGCTACATATTAACAAGCCAGAAGCTGATATTGTGGCGAATGGAGGAAAGATGAAAACTTTCACTTCATGGAACATGACAGCAGTACTAAAAGTCTTAGCCTGATTCATTAGGCAAGGGACAGAAAAAGGGGCATCCATATTGGAAAACAGCAAGTCAGATTGTCACTGTCTGCTGTTGACATGATCAGGTATAGATTTTTAAAAAGAACAAAGACTCTAACAAAGAAAAAAAACTATTGGATAAATTGAAATCTAATAGATGAATTCAGTGAACTTACAGGATACAAAATAAACATAAAAATCAGTAAGGTTGCTATTTCATAGTTGTGAAATATCTAAATTATCCCAAAACCAAAACAAACAATCCCTTTAACAGTACTACAAAAAAATAACAGTAGAGCGGCTAGGAATGAATTCAGCCAAAGAGCTGAGAAGCCTCTACCATTAAACTGTAAACGTTGATTAAATAAACAGACAAAGAAAAAATGAAATCGATACTGTGGAAATGTCTGTGTGAGCCAAGGAATCCAAGACTGGATGAGGTCCTGATCAAGATGCTAGCACCACTCTTCAGAGAACAGCAACAACAAAGCTCCTAACCTGTGTAATCCTTTGAGAATTTCGAACACTGTCTCTTAATCAACACCCCCCCACCCAGTCTTCCCAGATTACCACCTTCTTCCTACCCCCCTCCCCACCACACCCTCTATTTCTTCACAAGAATTTTTCTCGGAACAGATGCCCTGGCCCCTCTGACCTTCACCGTCTTTACCAAAGTTTGAGTAAAATGAACAAAGTAGATGGCACTAAACCACTGAACTACATAGCTGACCAAAACAGATGCTGTGGCCTGAAAACCTACTTAGGGGCCCAGTGGGCAGAAGGGAGAAGCAAGGAGCAAGCTCAGACTTACAACCAGAGAATATTCAGAAAGGGGTCCCAGACAGTGGAGAAAACACATCGTTCAATAAATGGCGTGGGGTGATGTACACATCTACATGCAGAAGAATGAAGATAGACCCCCCTACTGTACACTAGTTACAAAAATCAACTCAAAATAGTAAAGATTTGTAGTGAAGGGGGAGTGGGCCTGCTTTTCATCCAGCCCAGCTCCCACACGGCTAACTTATACCCCGAAATAACAACACACAAATTGTATTCAT
>LOEQ01002001.1:601149-613906 GCA_001685075.1 Bramus lutescens | reverse complement strand
GAAGAAGAAGAAGAAGAAGAAGAAGAAGAAGAAGAAGAAGAAGAAGAAGAAGAAGAATTTGACCCCCAGAATGTCAACCATGTTCCAGTGGATAGGCCCACACCCATGAGCACAATGGTAGCTCAAACTGGACTTGGTGAGTTATAAACTTTTTTGAAAAAGGATGTAAAGACTCAAGCCGGCAGGGGTGAGTGCGGAGGAGTCAGGGTGAGGAGTGGGGAGTGAATGTGGTCCAAACGCATGGCAAGCATGTGTGAACAGCACTGAGAACTGAGAAAAGATTCTATTTTTAAAAAGAATATAAACCTGGGAAGTAGGTGGGTCAGACAGGACCAGAAGGAAAAGAGCAGCTTCTGACTTCAAGGACAGAGAGAAAGGGAATGGAGCAGACCCACGGAATAGACTCATAAGGGGTAGACCAGGCTTCCTGTAGACTGGAGGAACGGGAGAAGTCAAAGGTCTTGATAGGTCAGGAACTGGGACTCATTCTGCCAGCAGGTACAAGGGGATAGAGTAAAAATGGCAGGGAAGGTTCCTGAGCCAGAGTGCATGTGTCTTATTAGGCTCTCAAAGATGGAAATGCCAATGTGTCTTTGTCCATGGAGAGCCAAGAAAGTGAAATGTCTGACAGTGTTGGGAAGCAAGGCACTGAAGGATAGCCCAGGCATGACGTCCCAGACTCTTCTAGGAGATCACACATCCTCTCCTTAGCTGTATTTGGGCCAGATAATTGTTTTGCTGCTTGTAGGGCATATAGTAGTCCTCCTGGTCCCTGCCCGCTGGATGCCAGCAGTGCCCCAGCTTCACGGGTGAGCACCAACAACAGCTGCCAGAGGTGCCAAGTGTCCCCTGGGAGAAAAAAAAAATCACTTCAGCTTGGCTCCACACATGTCTTGGTGAAGAAGGCAATGGCAGAGGCTGAATCACTGGGTATTCCTCCAGAAGACAGCCACTTCACCCAAAGACCCTAAGAGTGGGGACGAAAACCACACAGGATGGAGTTGAAACAGAGAGAGAGAGAGAGAGAGAGAGANGGAAGGAAGGAAGGAAGGAAGGAAGGAAGGGGAAGGGAAGGGAAGGGAAGGGAAAGAGAAGGAGAGGGAAGGGAAGGGAAAGAAAAGAGAAAAGGCAAGGCAGAGCAAAAAGGAAAAGAAAAATGTGAAGCCAGATTGAAAGAAAGAGACGGGTCCAGCAACACTGAAGACCTGACTCTAGGAAATACGGTTAGGGGCGGGATGAATGGGGTACTTGAGAGTCACCTAGAGCCACTCAAGGTTGCCTAGTGGATTCCTGAAGAACTGAGGTAGTGACTATAGACACTGAATGGGGCTTCCACTGGGACACAGCTCTTGTGTGTCATAGGAGACACCCTTCCAAGGACAGAAACCTGGAAAGTGCAGAGCAGGGGTCTCCAGGTAAGCTGCTGCCACACAACTCGTAGGACAGGGTGAGGGTGTAGGCTGTGGGCACCAAGAAGCCCCACTTCTGCCACTTGAGTGCTAAAGGCCACATAGGAACAACGCTAGAGGAGCCGGGCTAGTGCAGCTAGGGCTAGTGCATGCGGCAGTCTCTGTGCCCCGCCCCCCAGGCCTCTGATCTGGAAACTGATGATTCATTCATTCAGGCTTTAGACCGTAGCAGGAAGAATGGTCCAGGTTGTACTGTAGCCGAAACCGAGGCTTAGCTGGTTTTCTAAATGATTACCTCTGAGTGCGGCTGACACAATTAGCAAGTGGTCAGTGTGTCAAATGCCTGTTTCTCGGTTTGTTCCTTGGCTAGGTGCATCTCTTTTACAATTCCATCTTAGCTTTAATGCTGCAAGGGGATGGGGAGCAGGCCGTCACTAGCCTGTCCCCAGACACAACCTCAACTCAGCCCCACCACAACCAGCCCTGTGATGATAGAATCCTGCAGACCCCGGGTATAAATGCAGAGCCAGCAATGGTACAGGCTTTTGGGAAACACAATCCATACCATGGCTGGCAAGATGAAATTGCCTGAGGGAAGAAGGAGCTAATTGGTGCATTTCTGGTTGCATTCATCCACTCAACACTGCGCATTACTTACCATGTGCCATGACCAGGCATTGCTTGACACAGGCCGTGACGGCAACACAGAATTCTGCATCTCATGACACAGACAGACACAAGCAACCGACAAATGATCAACTGGCATCGTGTTAGAGGGTGAACAGTGTCTGGGATGAAATGGGAAGAAGAAAGGAAGGAAGGCCAGGGCAGGCACAGAGCAGCTGTGGGCAGGTTGTGGTATTCAGCCAGATGAGCAGAGCCTTAGAAAAGGAAACAAGCCAGGTGCAGCTGGAAGACAGAGCCTGGGCTGGGTGGAGCTCAGGGGAGGAACTATCTATCACCTTGTAGATGAACGGCCCTGGGCTGGATTCTTAGCAGAGCTCAGGGAAGGAACTATCACCTCGTATATGAACGGCCCTGGGCTGGATTCTTAGCACTGAACAAGAAGCTGTACAAAATGCAGGCAAACTATCATGATAGTCCAAGAGAGAGACGGAGGTGACTAAAGCCAGGGTGGCATTCCCACCCAGTGTTCTCTCTGCCCCAAGTTGTTTCAGACCAAAGGAGTCGTTGATGTGCTCAGAGTCAACCAGAGCAGATTCTTCACGATGAGTCATTATTTGGGAGACCAACTGATGGTGCAAGCAACAGAGATTTGACAAATGACTCAGACCTACCAGTTACAAAGAAAGGGGCCCCACCGTGTAGACTGCATCGCAGGCAAACACAACGCTAACACCTGCCTTATCAAAGCTCCAGTCTCTAACCTGCAGATGTCTGCATAAGTAACTTTGTCTTTAAACTGCTCTGGAACTTTCCATAGGAGTTGGGCTAGATCCAGTCCTTTCCCTCTGGTGAAATACCTTGGTGCCCAATGAAGTCTCTCTAGCTCCATATTGACAGTAAATGGAAAAACTCAGTCGCTCTTAAATAGCTACGCTAGCTGCATTTCTATAAGGTACACTCTCCGCTGAAACATGCAGAACGTATTTGCATTACTGCTGCAGTTTTGCCATAGACATCACTGCAAACATTTCTTTGTGCTTTCTAGGTCCTGTAGCCATTTTATCTGCTCATGCTTTGGCTATGAAATATAATATTCGTTTTAAAGCTAGTTTCGTTCATGAAATTTTACCGCCTTGTCTACTAAAGGAAAGAATGTCTACAAGTCTTTGAAGGGAGACAAGTGGGTGGGGCAAGCATGAGCTAAGGGCGATACACAGGATGGAAAATGATGAGATCCAGTATTTTGTCCGCTTACTACACAGTAAAATGACAAAAGAAAGGGAAGAGGCAAGCTGAGGATATAGAGTGTGCACGGGAAGCCCTTTCCCCTCCCGCTGCTGTATGCACTTCTCAGGCTGAAATTACTCAGGAGTTGATTAGATCAGGCTGCCCCTCCAGGACTGAAAAACCTGTCGTCACCCATCCCTCTGAGCTTCAGAGAAAATGAATAAGAGGATGATGCTGGGCTTTTGTGACCTCTATCCTCTTCCTCTTTTTCCCTTGCCCTCTACTCAGCCGAGGTAAGCCTTTGAGGGGAACGTGACTTCCACAGCTCAGGAAGTTCTTCCTCTACCCTCAGGACCCCAACGCCGCAGCCCCAGAGCCCTGGGCTTATCTGTGAGAATTCCAGAGAAGAGGCTGTGACTGACTCCAAGGTGGACCAATGACCCCCACCCGAATCCAGAGATGGAGTTTAAGGACGGCGAGCTCCTGAGCAGTGTGGAGAGGGAGCTCTGCCATTTGGCAGCTACTCAGGAACAATCTCCCCGTGTCTGAACCCTGCCTCCTGAACTCCCTGTCCCGTAGCTTCAAAAGCTGCTGCAGGCCTGTCCCTCACAGGAGAAGACTCCTGAAGACTCCTTGAAAAACCTGACCCTGGGGCCACCCTCGATATGTGCAGCTCCCTCAATGCTGCCTCAGGACAGAAATGCCCAGCTTGGGGAAACTGAGGGCACTACCATACTGTCTATACACATTGCCAAAAATAGGAAACACCTCACCATACTTTGTAGATGAGGCCTGCAGTCCGTCAGTTTGGATTCTCTTCTGAGACCTTAGGCAGGTAGCCTTGCCTCCCTGAGCCTTGGTGTGCTCCTGTGTACAATCCAACGCTGGGGAGAGTTCAGGAATCTTCCTACCACACAGAGAGCGAGCCTGGCACAAAAGAAAGGATTAGACCATACTCAACTCCACTGTGCTGCCACAAGGTCCCGAGTGGTGTCTGAGCCCAGTGGGTTGATGATGAAACCTGTGGCTAATCACATTATAATAAAGTTTGCAGGAATCCTGGAGCAGCCTGTGTTCTGCCTGCCTCCAGTGGGGCCACCTTCCACAGTGGGGGAGCAGGACAGTGCAGGAGACACACACACACAGTGGAACACACGGCAGAGCTGCTGTGACAGAGCAGGAGACACACACCACACAGTGGAACACACGGCAGTGCTGCTGTGACTGCGCCGATGTGAATTAGACTTAATCTTATCCTTTGAAGAGACCTACCTGCGATCTGCCAGCCCTCAACCCTCAGTGTTTTCACCCAGTCTCTTACGTTTCCTGCCTTGCCCTAACAATCATGGCAATCATATCCCACATACATGCGTGCATGCACACACACACACACACACTCATCACCTCACTGAAAGTCCAGATAAATTCAATCAGAAAGTCAGTGGCAGGGAACCTCTCAAGGACAAGTTGTGAAGCCATCTGGATTTGACAAAAATCAAGGATCCACTTAGCTACCTCCTTCTTGACTCTTAACTAAGGTTTTAGGCTGGTTCTAAGTGATGACATTTGACCTCCAGAGGTAGTATGACAAGAAGGTCAAGGAAAGCTTTTGCCTAGACAGCCTGGCATGTTCCCAGCAGCGTCTAGTGGCCTCAAATCCTGCACACCACTTCTTTCCCACCCTGGATAAGAGGCCATTCTTTTTGCTCGTTCTCCTGTGGCCTCTGGCTGAGGTCTAGTCAATGCAGTAGGCTGCTTCCCTCGTCCAGATGGGTCTGAGGCCAAGAAATGCAGTTCTGTGTTTGTCCAGGCAAAGAGAGTTGAGGAAAAGGCCTGGAGCAAATGTCCAGTTTGCATTTCCTCCACTCTGGGCAGAGACAGGATCTCTGATTTCTCAGCAACAGGACAAGCCTGAGGCGAAATCCAGCCCCACAAGGGAACGTGCTTTTCTAATATGGTCTCACCATCCTGGGGCCCATCCACCCTCCCTGGGCTGATCTTCCTCGTCCCATGTATTTCCTCTCCTGAACGTGACCTGAGTGTCCCTGGGAAAACAAAATCATGCTTAGCGTGACTTTATGCCAAATTTTATCTGCAATTGGTGAGATGGCTCGGTGGATAGAGGAACTTGCCACCAAGCCTGATGGATGACCTGAGTTTGATCCCCAGGCCCCACGTGGTGGAAAGAGAAAGCCAATTCCCACATGCTGTTCTCTGACCTTCACACATGCACACATATGTACATGTGCCCCCTCCACCCCACACAATAAATCAATGAAATGCAATTTTAAAATATAAAAATCATCTACGTCACCTTGATTAGAACAACGATAACAACAGCAAAAATCTGGAGGGTGCAGAAAAGTTGCTAGATTACTTCTAGGGCCAAACAGAATGAATGTTTGCATAGTCAGAGCTCTTCCTCCAGGGCCCCCCATCCCAATGCCTATCTCTGGATGTTTCTTAGAGACTGTGGTGTGCAGACCCGCCTTGAAGACTTCACTTCTGGGTTCACATTGCAGTTGGTGGTTGCTTCCTCAAGTAACTGAGTTTGAATTGAATGGAGAGTATGATTCATGAACTAGGGTTTATTTAAGGGAACTGGGGTGGGGGGTCCTTGATTTTAAATGTATGTTATGAGTTTGGGAGCATTGTGGAAACAAATATAACCACAGTGGATGTTCAGAGCAGACATCCAGAATGTATTCCAGCTGTCGGATTTCTGTTGTTGTTGGCTGCTTCTGTGCTGGGGGTGGAAGGAGTGGAGCCCACAGTCCTCAAACCGTCCCTGGGAGACTGCACTTTCCACAGCATTGGGNNNTTTTATCTAACAACCAATATTCCTGCATTGAAAAGGGAGAGTTAAACACTGCCTTTGTTTCATTTTGTCAGGCGGGAGTTTAACACAACTCCCTGGTATTTTCAGCTCTGGTCTCATAACCTTGCTAGAAGAACAAAGAAATGCCTTTGGGCTGAGAACTGCAGGATTTCCATAGCGGAGGAGGAGAGCAAAGTCCCTTCTGACCACGCAGAAGGTGGTTTACCTGCTCCCCTTCCTGCTCAGCACACATAGGCTGTTTGGTTTGTCTGTTCTGTGTTTGCAGTTTCTTTCCTTCCTTCCTGGGAGGGAGGGAGGGAACCTTCCTTCCTTCCTTCTTTCCTTCCTTTCTTCCTTTCTCTTCTTCCTTCCTTCCCCCCTCCTCTCTTTCTTTTCCTTTTGCATTGGTTAGTTAAATTTGGAATTGGAAATCTCTTAAACCCACATAGAGGGAGTGTCAGGTTCAGATAGGCACAAGGTGGAGACTGTGACTGATCCTGGTGTGTGTGTGTGTGTGTGTGTGTGTGTGTGTGTTCATGTACGTGTCCATGCACCATGAATATAGTGTGTAGAAGTCAGAGGATAACGTTAGGTGTCTTAAATCACCTTCCACCTATTTTCTGAGACAGGGTGGCTCGGGGAACCATGAGGCTAGATTGGCTGGATAGCAAGCCCCAGACACCCTCCTCTCCAGCCTTCAGATTGCAGGCATGTGGGACCACACACAGCTTTTTAAGTAGGCGCCAGGGATCAGAACTCAGGTCCTCATGCTTGCACAGCAAGAACTTGACTGACTGCTGCTTCCCCATCTCCCTCCATTGCTAGTGTCTGAGTGGCCACTTGAGAGACAGCAGCCTCGCAAGGTCTCAGAATCTCCCAGCAGCCTCGGCAAGTGCTCAGGATCTCCCAGCACCCCCCCCCCAGCACTGCAAGACAAAGGAAGGGGGCTAGAGTGTGACCCAGGAGATCTGGGTGCACCACCCACGCCCAAGTTTGAAATGGGGGAAATTCGATATCTTTCCCAGCCCTCCCCATTCTAAAATGTCATTCCGGTTTCTTTCCCTTCTGTGGATACTTGAGATCGCAGAGGCCATAGATCACTTCAGAAGTTAGGAACCCTGGGGAGAAGATCTGGAGACTGAAGGGTGCCATTGCGGAGGAGAGTGCAGAAGTGAGACTTCTCTCCATCTTTATATACTGAGAAGATGATGACGCAGTCTAGATTGTTCGACCAATCACATGAGGCAATGAACAGGATGTGTAATACAGTATCCAGCACACTGCTCTTTCTCAGATGCATCTGGAGATGGAAGACCAGTAAGTGAAAATGTCCACAAGCGACTTACTCTACGATCTTAGTTTCTGCAGAGTGAGGCTGGGAGTCCGGCTCGTCTATTTCTCATCCCACTGTGTCACCCTTGCCAAATTGTCTCCAAAGTCTGCCATGTCCTTGCACAGTTTGGTTCCTGGAACCCGAAGTAGAGGCAAAGAGGGAGTGAAGGAAGGGCAAACAGAAAAGCTGAGATCGGGTGGGCTGGACACTCCACTGGAGAAGCCATAGCACCCTAGGAGCTCTGGGTGTTCATTAGATACATTAGTTGGTCTGGGAGGGAGAGTTATTGCAGACAGCTGAACAAGGAGGTGGGACTATTACACACAAAGAAACAAGGAGGCAGGAGGAGTTAACATCAGTAGGAGTAGACTCTCTAGACAGAGGAGCAGCTCTCGGGCACTAAATTTCCACAAGAAGGAAGCTATGATGGTTGTTTTCTGCACATGCTATCAACATTTTTACTTGGACCTGAGGAAGACTTTACTGTCCCTCTAAGCTCCACCCAAGCTAGGTTTTGTTATTCCTGTGGGTCTGAGGCACTGGAGTCCTTGACATGAGCCAAATCCATGTGAAACAATACGCATCTGCTCAAGACTCCATTCCCTCCTTAGAAAAGTTGGCGGCCAATAGCTAATTGTGGTCATTCCAGGGCCAAGATTTTTCTGCTAAAACATTCACTCCAAATTATCTGGCTCACACTGAGGAATTTGGTCTCAGTGCTAGCTCTCTCAGGTGAGTGGTGAGAAGCTATTAAGTCCAAACTGTACACAAGCCATTTGCACTTCCCATCTGTATTAGACACAGCATCTATGCCTTCATGCCTTCCCATTAAATATTTATTGAGAGTTTCATTTCAGTATATGCTCTAAGGATGTTAAATTTTTCATCAAGGTCCATTAAAGAAATATACAGCAGGGTCCTCAGGCATCTGGAGGAATGAGCCAGACAGATGCATGTAAGAATTGAGAAGCATCGCAAACATGCAAAGGACCAAAGAGAATCCTGCAAATGAGCACCATGCAGTGAAACAGAAGAAGAGGGCTCTGTGGGAGCTGAGAGGTGCACTAAAGCTGTTCTGGAAGGATCTTCCTGGAAAGAAAGACGTTATAGCATGGGGCAGAGAACAGTCTACATTACACACAGAAATTTTGCTCACCACAGGGTGCTGATGCTGGGGATTTTCTGGCATTATCGCATCCTCTCACGTGGTAGCTCTCAATCTATGGCTGCAGGCACCAGAGTCACCTGGGGGTTGTAGTCTAGAAAAAGTGTCTTTGGTTTTTGTCTTGGTTCCAGAACAGAAAAACTAAAACTCTGGGAGTCTCCTGAGTAATAAGAGCATCTTCTTTGCTGATTTGTTTTTATGTTGTGCACATGTGCACACATGTACATGTTTGTGTGTGCATGCATCTGTGTGTGTGTGTGTGTGTGTGTGTGTGTGTACAGTGGGCCTGATGTGGATACTTGGAACAGAACTCAGGTCCTCAGGAAGAGCTCTTAACAACTGAGCCATCTCTTCAGCCCCAGGAGCATTTATGTGTCTGTGTGTGTGTGTGTGATATAAGAGCACTTTATGACATCTGAGGAGAGAGGCCCATCACTAAAGCGCTTGCTACTCAAACTTGAGAACCTTGATTCAGGTCTCAAACACTCACATAAAACACGGGCCTTGTAGCAGAAATGGCAGGATCCCCAGGGCTTGTTGGCCAACCAGTCTAACCAACTGAAGACGTCTGGGTTCAGTGAGAGACCCTATCAAAACATAATACATCTAGCATCAACCTGTAGCCTACACACATACATGTTTGTACGCAGGAATGAATACACATAACACGCATATACACAAATAGCGCCTTACAAAACATACCAGCTAGCCAGGCGGCCCTTAGCAGGTGCTGTGGTTTAAGTTTATGTGTCCCTTCGAAACTCAGATGTTAGAATCTAAGACACAATGTGTCAGTGTTAAAAGACAGAGCTGTCGTTACTAAGTGGAATGCTCGTGAGTAAAATTAGCACCCCGACAAAAGGACTCGGGGAATGAGCCAGACTCTTCCGCCTTTCTGAAAAAGGACACAGCTGGTCCTATCCAGAGGTTAGAGGAGCAGGAAGCTATCCCAAAAGCAAAGAGTGGCCTCAGCAGCCCTGGCTCTGTATCAGTCTGGACCCTGGACTTTCCAGCCTCCAGAACCATTAGCACTAAATCCCCCTTCTTATAAACACTCAGATCTACATCATTTTGTCATAGCAAAATGAAATGAGGAGGTAGGCCCTTGTTTTAAGGGAAGGGCTGGCTACAACAGAAAGACTAGCCATGTCACTAGGGGATTGGAATGTCCAGCCAACTCCTGACTTCCAGAAGGGAAACCAGGCTGGGCACTGAGCTCGGTCACCAGTGGTTGATGATTTGATTAATCTTACTTATGTACAGAAGACTGATAAAAACTTCTGAATGAAGGTCAGGAAGTTTCTGTGCATTGATGTTCCAGATAGAGATGATCCAGAAAAGGCACAGCAGTTTTGCATCCAATCCCTTCCCTCAATCTCTAGATCTATTCGATACGGCTGTTCTTACGTGATACTATTTAGAGTAAACCAATAACTCTAAGAAAGGAGCTCTCCTCTGAGTCATGCTAGTAAGTTATCAGACCTGAGGGACATGCATCCAAAACGCCAAGCGGGGCAGCGATGCAGACTGCTGAATAGATGTTAGTAAACAGCATAGGGGCCGCCGACAAAATTCCCACGCCTAACCCAGACATGGGGTGCACACATGTAACCCCAGCATTCATAAGCTAAAGCAGGAGGACAATGAACTTAAGGACAGCCTAGGCTACACAGAGAGACCCTGTCTTTTACAAAATAAAACAAATAAAAACATAAAAATAAAATTCTGATTCCTGGTCGGACTGTGGGTGGGGCCATAACTCGGTGGCCCAGTGTACTGTGGGACCACCAACAGAACTTCTCTGACAGCCTCTGCCTCAAATCTAGAGGTCAGGTTGCCCAAGGCGCTATCCCAAGACTTGCGAGAGCTCGACTTGCCATCTTGTATTGGGGCCATGTCACACAGGAGGTACAAGACAACAGCAGTCCTAGAACGTAGGTGCTGTTATTTCAAGCATGTTGTCAGGCCATCCACCTGCCCTGCTCTTAATGACTTCAGGGAGAGTACTGTGGTGCCAACAGGAAGAGGTAAGATCCATTAGTTTAACTCCTCCTCAAATGCTCTTGGGGTTCAGGAGATGTTCACCGGTCCTGAGTTCTAAGTTTCTAATGGTCTGGAAGATGGCTGCTTGTCTTGGGACAACACCCAAGGATGAACCACGAACACAGATAGATGCCCCCATCTTCCTGGGGGCAGAAAAGGCTTGCCCTGGGCCCCAAGCCCCTCCCCAGACTCTCAGAGCTTTCCTCCATCAACAAGCACCCAGGTGCATGCTTTTAATACAGTAAAGAAATAAAAGCAAATGTCCCAAGCAACCCCACCCCAAGAGGCAGTGCTTGCATTTTAGCCCCTCCAGGCTTCCGCTTCTCCCTTTAAAGACACAGCTGAGGTCTGTGTTCATGCTAATGGTTAGTTTCCGTGGCAGTGAAGTGAGAAGCTGGAGACTTCTGCAGAGTTCCACACAGCCGTCTGTAGGCTGCGTTTGGTGGCCTGTGCCATGGAATCTCACTGTCCAAAGAAGGCATTTTATTTAATTCTTAATCTTGGTATTACCAGAGTAACACATCTGCATGTATGTGTGTGTGCGTGCGCGCACATGTGTACACATACATGAAAGCACTTGTATAAAGCATTTGATTCTAGATTCTTCTCATAGATAACATTTACCACATATACCTATGCTGTTTCTTCATGTACAAAAAAATGAAATTGTAATGTAGACCCTATGTGAATCTTGCTTGCCTTTTTGACTTATCAACATAGTGTGGATACCATAGATGTTTTTAGTAAGAAAAATAAGAAAGAAGAGCTGGGCTAGAAAGTGAAAACAGCCTCTTTAATCTAGATGCCAGGAAGAAAGTATGTACTGAGTTTGCTATGCTAGTTGAAACCACAGTCCAAGACGAGTATATACTTTGGTATTGAGAAATATAACTATGTGTGTTGCCGTTTCTTAAAGCATCCAGAATGAATACCAAATGTATGGAAAAGTCGCCCAAGAAAAGGATGGCATAAGTCTTAATCACATGCCATCTGAGGCAAAGCAAGTGGCATCTGCTTGACATTTTGCTTTCTAAAAAAAGACCATGATGATACTAAAAAATAGTAAACACTAAAACATATAGATCTATGTTTTCCCTTGAAAAAATAAAAAAGCAACCCAGCACAGAAGAAAGTAGTAGGTTCACAGGATCGTACCCGCTACACTGTGGGGAAGAACAGCCTTGCAGGGACCAGAAGCTGATGCAGCAGAGCAGGGACCGGGCTCACCGTGAAATGTGGGTGATGTGGGGGACATGACCTTCTGAGAAGTGGCATTTAGGGAAAGTCTTGAAAAAGGTGAGTGAGTAGGTCAAATATAATATGGGAGGAGAAAAACTGCCCTGGGTGTTGTTCGTGGGTTAAGCTCCCCCTCCCAGAGATATGTCCAAATCCTAACCCCCAGCACTTGTGAACACGGACTTATTGGGGAAGAGGGTCTTTGCAAATATAATCATGTCAAAATGAGGTCAGCTGGCAGGTCTGTGGTGGTTTAAATGAGGATGGCCTTCATAGGCTCGTGTATTTGAATACCTGGTTCCTGGTGGATAACACTATTTGGGAGGTTTAGGGGGTGTAGCCTTGTTGGAGGAAGTATGTCACTGGAGGTGATGGATTCTAACCCTCTGGAACCATAAACCAAAATAAACAACTTCTTCTCTAACTTTCTCGGCCAGTGGTGCTTTATCACAGCAACAGAAATACAGGCCCTAAACCCATGAGTGGTATCCTTAGAAAAAGAGCTAAGTTTGGACAAGCCCTAGGGAAAAGGGCCTATGAAGAGATTCACGGTCACAGGGGGAAGAGGTTTTTGTGGTGTTTCTTGTGGATCAGAAATAAAGGCAAAAAAAGCAGGAAAGTCTGGGCAACCAGAATTCTTGGCAATTGGATGAGGCGAAGGAAGACCCTCCCACAGAGATTCTTCAAGAACAAATGATGGATGGAGAGAGGCCTGAAGATAACTCTCCTTCTGACTTCCTGCTTCTGTGGGTGAGCAAATCCCTTCCTATTGTTAATGCCTGTCAGTTTGAGGTAAGGGGCTACAGCAGCAGCCCTAGGGGACTAGGATTCAGGACACAGAGGAGTCAGGGTAGCCTGGAGGTGAGCATTTGGGAGGTGATGTCAGGAGGAAAGGCCAA
>LOEQ01002001.1:585213-601135 GCA_001685075.1 Bramus lutescens | reverse complement strand
GTGGGGCTGGAGTTCCCAGTAGGCCTGTTTTTTTCCAACTTTATGCAAATGGTTCTTGGGACCAGGACCTGCAGGGAGTGGGAGAAGAGGACTCTGAGTGCTGCGTTCAGACAAATTCTGTTTCTGTGCTCTCCCTGTCTTCACAGCAGAATCAGGGTAGCCCATCCCTTTTCCCAAGTCCTTCCCATGCCTGTGCAGAACTGCCTCCTGCCATCAATGCGTGGTTTCAGGGTTTGTGCCTGTGAGTTTGGACACTCATCCTTCAAGCCTTGAGTCAGTCAGATGCGTTTTTCCCCTGCGTGAGCATAGCTGGATTGGCCCTACTTCCAGCACCTAAGGGAACTTAACAATCCAATGGGCCACAGCTCTGAGTATCAGCTCATCCCTTTAATTATATCTTCCTTAGGGATATGGACAAACTATTGCCCTAACCAGCCTTCTCCTGCTCTCTTTAAATCAAAACCTTTGACATTCTCCAATCTCTAGCTGAGGTTTATCCTGGTGAATTTGACATCTACAACCCATTAGAAAAAATATCTTTAAATAATAATTTGCAATGTAATGAATGCTGGATTTTTATCTAAACATACATAATCATATTCTAATTTTAAACTAAACTATTCTATGATGGTTTTTAGCTATAGCATGTGTGTTGAAACAAGTCAATCAGCATAAAAGTGACTAGGAGGGTCTATAGACCTGTGCACAGTCGATCATCCTGCACAGGTATGCACATTTCCACAGGAATGGTCCCTCAGAGACCATTCAACCATGGTGGGAACTAGATTGTGGTATTCCTGGAGTGATCATCTGCTTGAATGTATTCACGGTCTTAAAACTCTGTGTGCAAATTGTCTGCTCACTTTGCTGTGCCCTTGAGGACCACAGGAAGCATTGTACGGCTCACAAGGGATTGACAGTGAGCCGTAGTGTGAAGGAGGCAAATGCCAGGTGGAAAAGGGTGACAGTGGCCAGCAGCAGAGGATGCTAGGAAAATCCCCACACTAGGAAAAGGCACCGAGGAGACAATAGGTTGTAAATCTTAGTTTTAGAAACAAACCAGTAGGTAAAGCAAAGCAATCGCACGAGATGCACTTCTCAGAATAGAGCTTCTGGAAACTTCTAAAAGAGCTGTCTGGATTGCTTGCTTGCTTGCTTGCTTATTTACTAATATTTTCCTCAAATTCTGCATGTCAACTCTTGGGGCCTCAGTTCAAGCACATCCGCTGATGTCCTGTCTTGCTTTCCAGCCCTCCTTGGTTTTCTTCCTTCTTTCCTTCTTAGTTCTCCTTTAAGTGGTCCCTTCCTTGAGGTTTCCTGAAAAATAGCATTTTACTCCTTCTTCATTGTCCTGAAGCAGAAACACGGTTCCAATGGAACCCCAAAGGGATCCTGAGAAACACTGAGTAGGCGTGACACTGAGCAGTAACTATTAGCAGGGATGGGTGTGCAACTCAGCTGTAGACACCTGCTAGACAGTTGAGGTCCTAGGTTCCCTTCCTAGCACTGGAAATAGAGATGCACGCCTGTCCTAACAGTGCTTAGGAGGTGGAGGCAGGATGGTTAGAAGCTCAAGGTCGTCCTCAGTTAAGTAGGGAGGTCAAAGGCAACCTGTACTAGAGACCATGTCTTGAGAAAGAAAAAATAATCCAAGGGTGAATATGATCAAAATACATTATATTCATGCACAGAAATGTCATAATGAAACCCATTGTCTATCATTAATATATGCTAATAAAAATATTATTAAAAAATCAGGGGTACACTAGTGAAGGGCATAGACAAGGAAACATTGTTGGGGACAATGAGAGAGGAATGGCCAAGGTACAAAAAGCACAGAGGAAGGAGCACTCCCTTGCCATGGGGAGGAGCAGGAAGAGAGTTTCTGATGTCATACTGTTTCTAGAGTTTTCAGATGAGTAGTGACGGCAGTTTAACGAGGAGCTCTACACTTGATGAATTCAGATGACTTTCTTTTTAGACACAGATGCTGGAATACTTACAGATGAAGTGACGCAATGCCAACACCTCGTCTGCACATCACTGGGACTAAATGGGACAGGGCTGTGATTAGAAGCTGGTGGCAGGGTGACGAGGCCACCTTCTTATCACTGCCACTTTTAGTTGTGTTTGAAAATTATCCTGAGAGTCCTTTTTTCTTTTTACTCTGTTTGTTTGTGATAGGTTGACCTCAAATTCATGATCCTCCTGCCTCAGCCTCCTAAGTGCTAGAATTATAGGCAAGGACACAGCTTCCGTACCAATCCTTACAATCATGCCACAGTTGGTTAGGGCACATTATAAAATATCTTGCTTTGAACCGTGCTGATGTGACCTCAGTTTTAACTTACATAGCTGCCTTGGCTCCCTCCTATTGCCTTCTCAGACTTCAGCGACTCTTTCCTTGGCCAGCTGGCGGACCGGTCCTGATTCATCTCTGCCTTACTCTCTCACTATGGAGCTCTGCCCTGCTTCCGCCATGCTTTGAATTAAGTCCTGACAGCTTCTGTCTGGAAGAATCTGCTCACTACTGATGATGGGACCACCTACTCTGATGAAAGCCTGTTACAGTCCCTGCACCGACACTGGCGTTCAAGCAGAGGCAACTTCCTCTTCAGAAAAGTAAAGAGCTGGCCTCAGACTCAACATAGGCTGAGTCTTCTCCAACTCACGCAAGCGTCTGGTTCTTCTCCGGCCCCAGATGTCCAGGCCAGCACAAACCCTTGGCAGACAGGAGCTGAGGACGTTCTGTGACACTCAGTCCATCCTCTTCACCCTTCCCTTTTCAGAGGGGAGGCTCCCTGCTCACTTCCTGCCTGACCACCCATGCCAGACACAGTCCTATAGACGTCCACCTTATCACGCTCACACAGCTGCCCACTTTCCTGGGTCCCCAGGTATCTGTCCCACAGAGACACCCTTAGCTGCTGCCACATTGTCTGGGGTTCCACTCACAAAAGGGCTTCTTTCTTCCTTGGGTCATTACTTTAGCATCTTACTATTTTAAATGCCTTCCATTTTAAGAATAGCAACCATGGCCAGCCTCTTCTTCCTGAAGTCCTGAGGTCTGTGTCCACTTCGCACTAGAATCGTCCGCCCCCTGGGAGGTCCTGAGAAGGGGTGTGTCTCCTGAGAAGGGGTGGGTCTCCTGAGCTCCCCACACCTCTGTTGGACTCCCCTTTTTAGCTTGGAGGGCACCTCTACCTGGATAAACACCTGGAATTCGTCCTTTGTGTTGTAGAAAGAGGTTTAGTGCTCATTTGTAACTTTGCTTTTCCCTCCCCGTGACCCATAAAAACTTTAGCCAGCTAACTTTTTTTAGTCCATTTGGATTTTAAAAATTAATAAGAATAAATAAGCTTTGCTGGGAATGAGAGCAGATTCAATTTATTCTTAATTTGTCTTGTCGTTAAATAATAATAATAATAACTAAAAGCAGAAAACGTGCTATTCTGGCATTCTAAGAGGTTTATGTTTTTCTTCTTAGCTTATCTGTATTTTCAGTTTTTCCATAAGGATCATTATTATTTTGCAATTTTAAAAATATACTTGTTATTTATTGTTCTTTTTAGCTAAGGTTCTCAGCCTCAGCACTGGTGACATTTGAATGTCAGATTTTGTTGGGACAGAGATGGAGGACAGTCTGTCAGGTACATCGTGGGATGTCTAACAGCATGCCAGTTTTTACCAGTCCCATACCAGAGGCAGCCATGGCATCCCAATAAAAATGTCTTCAGATTTTGCTAGAGGCCCCTTGTGGCTGAGGGAACAAAAATCGCTCTTATTTTAAAACGGCTGTGTTAGATTGTGAGGATTAGAGGTTCAGGGAAGAGGGCTTCAGAGACACATCTAAACAGCAAAGCTCAATTATACAATGCAAAGGTTCTGTGCTCCTGGCAGGATGGGAGGGTGAAGGGGGGACAACAGAACGGCCAGTTTGGTCCAACTTTGAAAACAGGCCATAAAGCCCACTAGGGCCCAGACATGTTCTGGAAGCTGTAGAACTGGGCCTCTGTGGCCACCAGTCAGGAGCTCTGGCTCCCCAGGAAGATAAGCAGAGGAGAGAAAGGGATATGGTTTTGTGTGAGAGAAACAATTTAAGCAATAACATTGTAAAACTGTCGTCATCATCATCATCGAAGGGAGGGAGGGAGAAGGAGGGTGGTGGCATGCTCTGCCCTTGGTCCAAGGTCTTCTGCAACCCTTTTTCTTCAGATTCATTGGTCTTCGCAGCTCTCTAAGCACAGCCCCGTTCCCGACTCAAATTGTTCAGTGGTAAAAGGCCCTTGTCCCAATTTTTGAATGAATACAGGATGCAGGGATGAGTCAGAAAGAGAGTAATCTCCCACCTCTCAAACCAGGGGAGTAAGCCTGGCAGTTTCCATAGGAACCTTGAGAGATTTGCTGGCAGGGGAAAGGTGAGAGATGCTTGGAACAGGCTGAAGACAGAGCAGGGTTTGCTGTGACTGGGAAGGGGGTGGGGTGGACCCTTATGGGGAAGTGCAGATGCTAGCCTTACTCAGCAGTGCAACCTTAAAGCATTACCTGGAGTCTGGCCCTTGGGCTCTGAGCTCAGCTAAAGTCTCCCTTAGCTAGTATGCAACAGGAAAACTCCTTGCTTTTAAGCAAGTGTTGTAGTGGGGACCAGCAAGGACTAAAGATCTCCAAAGTTGGGGACAAGCCTTAGAAAGGTTAGAGATTTGAGATTTGAGAAAGACTGAGCAGGGAAACAAAACAAAACAAAGCCTTGGTACCGAGGCCTTTGTCTGAGCATCGTGGCATGACTTCTGAGCTATATTATGCAGCTTGGCAGTCATAGAAAATGGGTAGTGCTCCAGGTCAATTAAGTTGTCCCCCATCCCCCACAAAAATACGATGAAGTCATATTAGCCAGTACCTCTCAAAGTAACCTTATTTGGAAATAGAGTCACTGCAGGTATCATGAGTTACCATGAGGTCACACAGAAATATAATAGTGTCCCTTGTCTAAGGCTCCAAGACCCTTGTGCGTGTGGGCAGCAATTATCCACTGGAGGAAGGCTGGACCATCAGCGAATTTACAATGTTTTCTTCCCTTCTCTTCAGTGTCCTCGCTCTGTGGAAGACAGCTCCAGGGCTCAGTCTACCCCTCAGGAATCCAGTGGTGCTAATAACTTTGTCATCTCTTTCCTCAAAATAAAAAAAACATTGTATTTTATGTATATGAGTGTTTTGCTTGCATGTATGTAGATATGTGTATCACAGGTGTGCCCAGTGATCCATGGCGCATATGACCCTGCATTCACACAAATGAACCCAAATGAACACACATGCTCACACAAGAACATGAAACATCACCCTGCTCTGCTAATGGAGGATGTGAAACCTAAACTCCCTGTCTTGATCCCACAGGCCCTCCTGTCTTTCAGGCCCTGATGAACTCTGCTCCAGGTAATTTTTCTTTCAGTTCCCTGAATAAGACAAGCTTGCCCTGCCTCAGGGCCTTTGTACTGGCTGGTCCCTTGGCCCGGAAAGATCTTACCTGTATTTGCCACATGGCTGGCTTCCTCGTGTCCTTGGAGCATCAGTCCAGTGAAGTCTCTGCTGAGGCCAGGGACCCTTCTCTACAGTTCTTTGCTATACTGCTCTTTCCAGTGTCCTCTTCACTGCTGGCACCATCTTGCCTCCTGTGGTGGCCTGCTCATCCGATATCACCTTACCCGCTCCACGCTCCAGAAAGCCCTCCCTGGAATTTGAGCTCTAAGAAAGGATGTCACTGATCTTGTCGTGCATAGCATCTTGGTGTATATTAAGTACACAGAACATGTTTAATGAACGTTTACTTGGTGGATGAGATTCCAGGAGGGAGAGTGTGTGAGAGAAATCCTTCTCGAGACCTTTTCGCACACCTGTCTCTGCAGCCCATGAGGAAGCTCAGTCAGACACACAAGAAGAGAGATTTCAATGATGATTTCCAAGTAAAGGTCACCTTAGAAGCAAGCAGGAAAGAAAACATACCAGTTAGCCTTCTAGGAAACAGACAGGAAATCGTACAGGAAGTACGACAAGAAGTAACTGCAGTCCCCGCTCTGGAGAGGAGAGAAAGGCCATCGCAATGGCCTCACTCCTCAGAGAGAGGAGAGAAAGCAGCCAGGTGCTTCTCGGGCTGCACCAAAGGAAAGAGTTTAAAAAGGAGTTTTATGCCAATTTGACACAATCTAAAGTCATGTGAGTGGAGAGAGCCTCAATTTAAAAAATTCCTTCATAAGCCAGCAAACCTGAAGGGCATTTTCTCAATTAGTGATGGATATGGGAAAGCCTAGTCCATGGTGGGCAGTTCCATCCCTGGAATGGTGGTTCTGTGTTCGATAAGAAAGCAGGCTGAGCAAACCATGAGGAGCAAGCCAGTAAGCAGTACCCCTCCAGGGCCTCTGCATCAGCTCCTGCCTCCAGGTTCCTGCCTGTGTGAGTTCCTGTGCTGACTTCCCCCAGTGGTGAACTGTGGATGTGGCTGGTGTAAACCAAACAAACCCTTTCTCCTCTACTTGATTTTGGTCATGGTGTTTCATCACAAAACCAGTAACCTTAACTGAGATAGGCAGCCTGAGCTCCTTTCAGTGTTGTTTACTGAAGGACCTAAAGAAGGAAGTCGGACAGACCGACAAGCAATGCCAGCGCCCACCAGTGCAAAGACCAGACAGGACTTGCTTGGCTCAAAAGTTACACTAGGTTGTTAAGGCCATGGGGCTGGCAGCTTGAACACTGAAATTTCTCAGGAGGGATAATGAAAGTGTAGGTGAGACAGGACGATCCTGTCTGTCATAAATGCACAGAGAGTACATGGCAGCCTACACACACATCCTTGGCCGGCTGATTATTGTGCTGTAAATATCACCCGGATAATGGAAAAGCAAACCCAGCAGTTTCTGTTTCTGCCTAAAGAGAGGGGTGGAACAGTGTTATTTCTAATAATCTGGCAGAAATAAACAACTCAAACCATGACCCACTGGTGTGGCAGGATGGCAAGGTTCACTTGTCTAGAAAAAAGCCAGTGATTACATGACAATTCCCTTCAGCACGGCGCTGTCTGTGAAAGACACTGCTCTCACTAAGGACATGCCCACGAAGCCAATCATACTCAGGTGTTGGGATGAAGAAACTCACTGACAGCCTCCAACCTCTATGAAGGTCACCCCACTGTCAAAAGATACAAACCGAGATTTGCCGGCAAAGACTTCCAAAGCACAGCCGGAAGCTGTTCAAAATCGTGGCAGTATGAGAATGTGAAGTGTGTCGCTGGGCTTGGAGCTGGGGCACTGTGGAACCACAGCAACTTTGAGGGCTATCCTGGGCCCAGTCTCTGCTCTGTGACTTACTGTCTGGCCTGGGCCACCACACTCCAGCCGCCCAGTATTCCTAACATTATGCCGTAGTGTAAAGATTCAAGAATTCAAGGCTATGTCTTTATGTCTTTATGTGATAAAATCTAGCACACAGCAGGGATGCAGCAATCTTCTTCCTTCCTGCAGTTTAGAACTGTGCCTACGTTTAAAGACGCAAAGTGAGGCCAATGGTAGAGTGGTGTGGGAGGTCCTTCTGTATATGTGTTGCTTTTATTGGTTAATGAATAAAGCAGCTTTGACCTACCACAGGGCAGAATAAAATAAGGCAGGAATTCCAAGCAGACAGATCCAGAGGGCTGAGATGCCGACCCCGACTGCAGTTCTGTGGAGCTCATCCTCTTGTCTGCACTGTGTTACTCCGCATCCTATGAAGCTGCGGCTTCCAGGCTGGACCTTCCCCCCGAGGGGCTTCATAAGATAGCAATTTGCTCCATTCGGAGTGCAGATGCTGAAGCAGGATGGATATCTCATTATACAGGCAAGCAACCACCCCACCCCCACAGGCCACAGGGCGTACTATAGTTTATTCTTGCTTGCCAAGAGGTATTATCTATGAATTTGCCAAAGTAAACTGGAATATGTGAACACATAGGCACACCAAAGTCATACCAGAAAAATCTAGGTGGCGAACTTACCAAACACATCACAGCCCAAGACTGAGGCATGGTGGTGCACTGACCCGCCACCTGGTCATTCATCATGAGCCTTCTTCAGGAAAATTGCCATAGTGATAGAACTCTGGCTTAGCCCATGCGCCTTAGGGTTTCTATCGCTGTGAGAAGACAGCATGACCACAGCAACTCTTACAAAGGAAAACATTTCATTGGGGTGGCTTATAGCTTCAGAGGTTTAGTCCCTTGTCATTATGGCAGGACATGGCAGCATTCAGGCAGACATGGTGCTGGAGAAGGAGCTGAGAGTTCTCCATCTTGATCTGCAAGCAACAGGAAGTGAATTGTGTCACCGGGCACAGCTTAAGCACAGGAAACCTCAAAACCCTCCCCCAAAGTGACACATTTCCTCCAGCAAAGCCACACCTCCTAAGAGTGTCACTCCCTTTGGGAGCCATTTTCTTTCAAACCACATCATGCAAAACCCTGGGTTCAAAGCCCAGCACCGGCCCCAAATCTGCCTCAGTCTCCAGGTTCCAGTGCAGGGAAGTACCTACTGCGTTTAGCACCATCTACTTCGAACTGCCCCTCAGATGGCCTTCCTGCCATCCAGAGCTGCCTTTGACAACTGTGTCTGCCTTGTAGCTTCATAAACCCTCTTATCTACTTTTCTGCAGGACTCTTCTGACCAATGAACACTGCTAGCATTGGCTCTCTGTCCTCGTCTACAGCGTAGCCTCTCTGAACTCTGTAAACTCTGTAGTCTGTTTATAACTTTCTTAGCCACTGTAATGCTCATGTGTGTGTGCGCACGCACACACACACACACACGTATGGAGTGTATATAAAGAGTAGTCTTAAAGGTGCTTGCTGCCATGCCTGAAAACCTGTGTTCAGTCTCCAGAATACACAGGTGAGAACCCACTCCCTGACCTCTATATCATGATTGGCTTGTGTATGCATGTGTGTACATGCGCTCACAGACACACAGAGCTAAACACGTAAATGTAAAACATACATACATACATACATACATACATACATACATACATATATACATATATAGCTTTACAATAGGACTGGAGAGATTGCTCAGTGCCAGTGGATAAGGCATGTCCTCCAGCCTCCCACCCCCATATGGTGGAAGCAGATCCCTGCTGTTGTTCTTTGATCCCTGCAAGTCATTCTCTGACCACCACTGCATGCCATGGCACATTCGCCTATGCATACACAAAAGCACAATAAATGAATGAATGTAATAAGGAAACATTGGACTACAAGAAGCTGTGGTTGCCAGTGGTCATGTTATCAGGTGAATCAGGATTATTTGGTATATCACAGGCAGCAAAGCAGAGGTATATCATAAACATATATCCACGAACATATGACATAGTTGCTGTTCTCACAGCTTTTCTCACCAAAAGAAGCCCTAAAAAGGCAACTTAAGGAAGGAAGATTTGCTTTGGCTCACAGATTAAAGGTATAGTCTATCCTGATGGGGATAGCATGGCANACTCACACCGTGTTTGCAGTCAGTAAAGAAAGAGAGAGGAGTGGTGACACCCAGCCAGCTCTCTGTCATCCAGTCCAGAAGACCAGCCTATAGGTTGAAGCCACCACACACCAAAGGAGGCTTTCCCTCTTCAGTTAAGCCTCTCTGAAAACTGCTTCATAGACACACCTACAGGTGTGTTTCCATGGTGATTCTACACCCAGTCCGGTTGACAGCAAAGATTAACCACCGCAGATCTGCCTCTGTCACCACTTTAAATCAGAACACTCCACTCCCCCCCGAAAAATCTCAGCTTCATCTCATAATGCAAATATAAAATATATTTTATCCATGTCCTGGTTTTGATTTCTGTGGTTTTAAAAGTCTTCATCATCCTTAAAAATTCCAACTCTTAGGGGAAAATATAACTCTGTGTAAAATGTTTAGGATTAGCTAGAAGAGCCAAAGGGGGTGAGAAAGCACATTAATAAACCCGACTATGTGTCAGAATCTGAGATGGCCAAGGCATACAGAGATGAATGTGACAAAGCTTCTACATCAAGACAGGGAGAGCAGATGACAGGGTGTAAGCTTGGGATAGAGCTGGGCTCCCAGGCAATCCTCACCTCCTGTAGGTTGGTGTTCAAGTCTCTTGCCCTATGCGGCTGGTTCCACCACCTCAAAGAAATTTTGAAAAACTACTTTTTGTGTCTATTGGCACAATTTGAAGAAATATGTATAGCCCTCCAGTGGTGCCTGGCATGAAGCAGGTATCATAGTGGCTAGTGTTTTAAAGCCAAACTCTTGAGACCTGGGGAGTTCTGAAGTAGAAAGGTTTATTGAACTGTTACAAACACAAGCCAGAAAAGGACAAGGTCCTGGGACAAGTTTCACAACCATCGCAGCAGAGCCAGACAGTGGTTGACTAGATGACATGTCTCTCCTGTTTACCAAAACCTGGAGAAGGAAAACTTAAGTCTTTTACCTTGGGCTTAATAAATTATATACCAGAGGGTCAGAAAAGAGAAAGCAGGGAGAGTCTAGGGGCAGAAAGGCAGCTTCTAAAGAGATATACTAGCTGCTATTGGGACAACAGGGGAGTCTTCATTAGGGTTTCTATTGCTGTGAAGAGACAACATGACCACAGCAACTCTTATAAAGAAAAATATTTAATTGAGGTGGCAGTTTACAGTTTCAAAGGTTTTGGCCATTATCATCATGGCAGAGAGCATGGCAGCATGCAGTCAGACATGGTGCTGGAGAAGGAGCTGCTACATGTTGATATGCAGGCAACAGGAAGTAGATTATGACACTGGGAGCAGCTTGAGCATAGGAGACCTCAATGCCCACCCCCATAAGGGACACACTTCTTCCAACAAAGTCACACCTACTCCAACAAGTCATATCTCCTCATAGTGCCACTCCCTTTGGGGGCAATTTTCTTTCAAACCACCACAAGGGATGAGTAGGCCTGAAAGTCTGTGTGTGAACCAGAAGCTATGGCATCCAGATTTCCCACCAGGGCTTCTAGAATATGTTCAGGACCAGGGTCAGTTTTTGTTGGTTTTACCCACAGCTGTTAACTGACCAACTTCACCATTCCACCCTCTCCAACCTCTTAATTATATTCAGAAAATGTGTAACTGTTTGTTTTATCAATAGTACAAAATGGGGCCAGAGAGAAGGCTCAAAGCAGGATGTTCTTACAGAGGACAAAACCACCTGTAGCTCTGGCAAACAGAAGTAATGTCATCAGGGACTAGAGAGATGGCTCAGCAGTGGGGAAGTAGAGACAGGCAGAAATGATATAAGGGTGTAAATACCAGGAGATGGCATCCTGGGAGCCACCATAGAGCCCAATAGCATACTGCAGTAGCTAATCTGGACTGTCAACTTGAATGGGACTTAGAATCACCCTGAGAACAAATCCCTGGGCATCTCTGTGAGGGGGCTTCTAGACAGGCTTAGCTCAAGTGGGAGGGCTCACCCTAAATGGGTGATACCACACCTCAGGCTGGATGGAGTTCCAGACTGGAGAGAAAAGAGAAAGCAAACTGAGCAGCCAATAGCCCTCTCTTTCCACTTCTTGACTGTGGACACATCTGACGAGCCACCTCCCTCTACCGCCACCAGCTCTCCCCATCAAAACAGACTGAGCCAAAAATAAATCCTTCCACCATTGAACTGCTTTGTCGGGCATTTTGTCATGGCAATGAGAGAAGTGAGAGATGCTCACAGTGTGAGGCAGGCAGGTGCCCACAGCATCTCTCAGAACTGCCTTGGAAGACGATAGGCCCATCAATTGCTTGGGAGGCCTAGAACGTAGCTCAGTCACCCTTGCACTAGATGAGGCAAGAACAAGTGAGTGACAATAATGACATTCAGGAGGTGAAAAATCTGGACACCCCCAAAGAGAAAAAAGCTAGTGTTTTACATAGAATAAAACCAAGAAACACAACTGCCAAATCTCAAGAGCAGTAAGCGACACTGCAGACCTCTGAGCAGAACTAGAAAGCCAAAAGCCACCACATTAATGTCTCACCAAGCCCCTGCAGGAGGCTCTGAATGTCAAGGGCACTGGGAGGAGGGGCGATGACCTAATTCAGGAAGCTCCTCCAATCCTATATTCACACACACGATAAATAAGTTGCAAGAGAGAATAAACCAACTGTTGCTAGTAACTGGGGAAAGGAAACATTGGAACTGAGCCCTGCAGAAACACCTCTCATCCAAGACCCTGGACAGCTTCAAGAGCAATACATCCCTTTTTTAAAAAGGGGGAAAATGTCCTTCAGCAAAAGTAGCACCTAATGCTCTCACAGACAAGGGAATGAAACCCAGGTGGTGCTATTATTCTTTTGGAAGAACATTTCACGATTCTTTCTAAGGTTCTAACTCCATGATTAGCTGAGTCTAAGGAAACACAGGGTATGGGTGTCTTTCCTTCTATTTGCCCAAAAGAAGTAGCAGTTTTCATCCAGCTGGAGAATGTGGAGCGGATGCTTAGAACCCAGCCTGAAGGAAAACCACCATGGGTAACAAACTGCATATTGCTGATGCGACACAAAGGGCTTTAGCAAAGAGACGGACGAGTCAATCATCCCAGGTAAGTCTTGAGCTGTACATAGGTTTGTGGGACAGTAAGGAGCCAGCAGCTCACTACAGCACAACTGCAAGGAAGGGGGTGCAGACCTCGAAAACAATGGCAACAGTGTGCAGGAGACAGGTGTTTGGCAACAGATAAAGCAATCAGCAAAGTTGATTGCTCTTGTTTTCTGTTTAATGAGATTCTGTGCCAAGACATGGTTCTAAAGTCACATGGCCCAGGGAACAGGATTGAAGTGTGATGACAGTTTGGCTCATTTGTCACTGCAGAGCCTCTGTCAGCAGCTGGACAGGAGCAATAAGCCATCTATAAAGTCTTGACACAAGAAGGCGACATTCGGAAAATTCGTGAAGTGTCCAATAGAAGTCGAGACCTCTTCTGCGGTCACATGCTGCTGTTGGGGAGCCTGCGTCTTCAAGGCTCTCTGCCTACTTGTTATCGCCAAGTCCAAGACAAGTAGGCTCCTTGTAAATATGAGATGGGTGTGTATTCCTGGCAGGCAGACTCATCAGGCCCTATTCCACCTTTCTTACCTTCTTGCCCTTTTATGTAAAATAGATTCCTTACGGCACTGTGAAACTCCTCCAACTTGGTTGTGCCCACGGGAACCTGTGTCTCACAGGGACAACAGCTTCCTAGGATCCTGGTATTCAGAAGTTTTACCCCACCCACCCCACCCCACAGCCCATTCCATTTTCTCCCTTCTCTTTTCCTCCTCCATCAAGATGTGTCAACATTTTCCTCAGCAGCTGAAAATGGGGACAGTATTCAGTGCTCAGTTTCCCTCGAAACACACATGAGTCATTGAGAGATTCAGCGTCTGGAGCTTGTTCCTCCCACATCTGTCAAAGGGTCCCTGTGAGTTTGGGTGGCCATTGCCATGTGTGTAAGAAGCACCCCCAATGGAGGAAAACACACACTGTGTGTTCACTCATTTCCACCAAAAGTGACCTCTGAGCTGGCAGGTATGCCAGTCCCAAAGAAATATCACTGAAGATTGGACAGACAGAGGGTTATGAATGGGGAAGAGGATGAGGGCTGTCGACCTGGTTTCTCCTGTATTCAGCTCCGGGCCAGTGTCTTCTCCACATGCTTAAACCCTGTTTGTCACCCAGAATCTGCCTCCCAGAGACAGTTCTATAGTTCTATATATGCCCCTCCCTGCAGACAACCACCTCAGTATCTAATATATATATATATATATATATGCATACATACGTATGTATCAGCACCATACATACAAGTAATGTCTCCTCACTATCTTGAGTAACTCAAGTATTTAAGTTCTGTACCTTGCACATAGTAGGTGCTCAGTAAACCCTTTGGGAAATGAATGACCTGCCATTTAATACTGTGTATGTGCACATAGGTATATACACATGTGTGCACATGCGGAGGTCAGAGATCAACCCTGGGTATCTTCTGTCTTCACTCTCCACCTTATTTGTTGGATACAGGCTCTCTCACTGAACCTGGAGCCTGCGGGTTCATCTAGACTAGCTTGTCAGCAAACTCCCCAGACCCCCCCTGATCTGCCCCTCCCCAGTTTTGGAGTTGCCACCACGACCAGATTTTGCATGGATACTGGAGATTTGAACTCGGATCCCCCTGCTTGCAGAGCAAGTACTTTATCCACTGAGCCACCTCTCTGGTCCCCAGTGTATTATTTAAAATGCTCTGACAGAGCAGTGCCCTTATGCTCAGGAGAGCTACCATGCCGCTAAATACCTTGAGGCATACTGTGGTGTTCTTTCTAGAGACCAGCTATACCCAAATCTCAGTCCATTTCACTTTTGAAAATGAGATTGTTTGGTGGCAGCTCCTCCCTGAAGGAGATAAATCCGGGTCACGGTATTGCACTGTCCTCTCTAGTGTCCCACACCTCTCCTGAGTGTGCAGGGTCCTCCATGTGCTTTCCTAAGTCCTCTGAGACGGGACCTGAGGTTCTGTTACCTGCAAGGTATCCTACCTGGCAAGGATTTCCGCAAACACTGGGCACATGTATTCATCACTGACTGTGCACACCATCTGTCTGCCCCGAAGCCCTCCATTCCAGGGCATCCTTTTAATCAGTGTCTGCTATTTGTCCCCAGACTCAACACATGCCTTGGCCTGCTTCTTCGACTCATCCAAACCACCAGGATCGTTTTCTCTTGCCTAGAATTAGTCCTTTTCTATCAGAAAGAAAAATATCTGGGCCGGCTGGTTCACGGTTTGGAACATAAACTTTCAATGATTGTGCCTTTCTAGCTCCACTGTACAGAGTAACAGGCTCAGACCTGAGAGGCAGCCTTCCACACCCAGCTCCTCTACCCCAGCCTCTGTAAGAGGCCATTCACTGTGGTTCGTTCACAGAGAGTTACTGTGGTTTTTCCAGGAAACTGTTGCCTGACCAGGGAGGCAAATTTTCCTGGGTACAGAATTAAGGAGCATTTATACAGAAATAGACATGAGTAACAGTGTATACGCCATATTAATGGTCTAACGACGATACCTGGGCCTTCCCAACAACCGCCGAGTATTGCCAGACTAAGGTTGCTTTGTGTTGGCCCAGCATGGGCCGTAGATATAGCTCTTTTTGTCCTGGCAATGAGGCTGGCACGCCTGCCAGACTTACCCTAAAGGAGAGGACCAAGAGACAATAAGGCCATTCAAACACACTAGCAATTTCTTCCAGTGAGGACTTTTCAATTTCTAAATTGATACAAACTTTAAAACCACCCTATTTTGAGGGGCGCGTATATTTTCCAAAAGGAGTTATATTTAACAACGTAATATTGTCAGATTATTGTTGTTGGAAAGGGGGGAAGAGGGGACAAGAGCAACTCCCTTTCTAGTGGATAAATACACATGTAGCTGACTGGCCTCATTCAGTCAGCTGCTCCATTTTGCAGGGCTTAAGAGCTGACGCAAAGCTTCCGCGCTGCGACCTTGTCCCACCCACATTTTACTTCTGTTGCTGTCTTTGTTGAGCAAAGACAAACACAAACCTTACACCCTGCCGCGACCAGAACCAAAAAGTCCTTGTAGGACCACCTGTAAAAAGCAAAACACGCCTGCTAACAAAAAGTTCAATATTTGCCTGGGTTGGCACAGCCGAAATAGAAGGTGGGGATTTCTCGCAGACGAGGCAGAATTTCAGGTGACCCACTAGGCAGTGCGCGGCTACTCTTCTGAATTGAAAGAGCCCCCTGCTGGCCGGAGGAGGAACAGGCTGGAGGACAGGGAGGCAGTCATCTTGAGCCTTCCCACTTCCCTGGTCCAACGTGCAGACGTGCGCCAGTGGCTGGGGCTTGTGGTTTGCCAGTGTTCTAGCTCTGGAGATAATGTG
>LOEQ01002001.1:549894-560946 GCA_001685075.1 Bramus lutescens | reverse complement strand
GAAAGAAAGAAAGAAAGAAAGAAAGAAAGAAAGAAAGAAAGGTTTAAATAGACTCAAACTGTGTGTGCTCTTTGTACCCAGTTTCTAGCATCATATTTCTCTAAGAAATGCCTATGATTGTTCCTGCTTATTGTCACATAATATTTCATTGAATTACAATTTTTTTAAATAACAGGCCTGAAAAAATGTGTCAGAAGTTAAGACCACTGAGTGAGCAACTTTGAATGAAAAACTTCTCTTTCTTATATATCGTTTGATTTATGTTGTGGTTTGAATGAGAAACGTCCCCTATAGACTAGGGTACTTGAAGAGCTGGTCTGCAGTTGATGGTGTGGTTTGGGGTCATTATGGAACCCTTAGGAAATGCAGCCTTGCTCGAAGAAGCATCACTGGGTTGGGCCTCACTCCATTTCCGGTTCCTTCTTTCTACTTCCTGCTGACGTGATCTCTCAGCCTCCCGCTCCTGTTGCCATGCCTCCCCCTGCCGTTATGGGCTATTCCTCTGGAACCTCAAACCCAAATCAACTCTTTATTCTACGAGCTGCTTTTGGTCGTGGTGTTTTAACAGAAAAGTAACTAATACAGTTTGTTTGCAAAACGGGGGTGGAACCCAGGGCCCTTCATTTGGTAAGCAAATATCCTTCTGCTGAGCCAGGACCCAGCTCTAGGACTTTGCTGGAACGAGATTCAGTTGAAAGGAACCATTTTCTAATCTCCTTTAGCTCCCATTTTAAGAAGGATTAAGGAGCAAAACAAAAGGAGGGAAGATGAGTCATTTCTGCCTCTCAACCTCCCTTCTCAGCCCCAGAGGAAAGAGGTAGTTAGGTGAGAACACCTGGAGGGGGCGAGAGGCGGGACGGGGCCTCCTCCTTCCCCACTCACGCGTTCACGGAAGAAGCATCTCAGCTCCCTAGTGCTTCTGCACACAGCAGCATCAGTCAGAGGGCAGCAGGCAGCCTGGTGCTTGCTCCTCAGCTGCCTCCGCTACCCTGTAGCTTAGGTTCTGTCCAGAAGTTCTCATTATGCCTAACCAAGGGATGCAGGATAAAACTGAACATGTGGCTAAGGAGTCTGGTCACCATGGTATCGATGAACAGGCCCTGCAGTGGTAATAGGGAGGGCCCACATTGAGCCACCACATGCATGGCCTGAATTATCACAACATCCTTCTCACTGCACTGGCATGAATTTGCATCCAGTCTGCTCTTTTGCCTGAACGTTGAGGGGTCACCAGTCTTTATTCCAGGCCTTTTCACTCATCATCTTTAGCTGAGATGAGATGCAAGATGGGATGTCCCCACTGTGTATATGTTCTCTCCCCTCCTGTCCATACAGTCTCACAGTATAACCCAGACTGACCCGAGAACTGGGATTACAGGCAGGTACAGCCCTGTTGGTGCATCTAACAGCCTATCTATTCCACCTTTATCTTTAAAGGCATACTTTGTAAGTCAGGAATAGACACACTCCTATGGTCCCAGCAGTTTGAAGGTAGAGGCAGGCGGACGAGCAGTTCAAGACTAGCCTGGGCTATGTGAGCCCCTAGGGTCCCATGTGTATGGGTTCTCCATGATAGCCTCAAATTTTCTCTTCCATCGTTTCTGTAATTTTCCCACAATTTTTTCATTTTGTAACATAGATTCCGGTTTGGGTTCTGGAACAAATGGTCAATACTGTCTGATTTCCATCTCCAAAGAGCAAAGCAACTGTCCTGTACCTTACAGACAAAGAGAAGAGGAACTTGTTCGCTTTAGGGACTTCCTGGGACTTCAGCCATCCTTTTCTCTTCCCATTCTGTAAACCCAGGAGCTCAGGAAATCAAGGAAGGTGGAGCAAGCCTACTAACTGGGCCTCAGCCTGGAGCTAGAATCCCTCATTCCGTGGCGAGAATCCAGGAGAGTCTGGGGAAGGTTCAAAAGAATTGATGGAGATGTAGAATAGGGGTGAACACTCACTGATACAGGACAGGTTAGACCCCCATTGCAGCTTTTCTGCCCAGTGGGGGAAGAGGGGGGGAGACCCTCCTCCCCTCCCAAGCTTATTAATTGTCATGTAGCAGACAAGACCATGCCCAAGGGCTGGTGCCCCAAGGCTATAGGCAGAATGATTTCCCACTACAGGCTACAGGCACCTTTCTCCAAGTTTCAGACAGAGCTGGTCTCAGCCGGCCACAGGCATCTCTGTCCGTGGCTCCTCCTTTCGTAATGAATCTTTCTCCTCCTCACTTTTCTTCTCCATTAAATGGGGCAAACAAGGGTGTTAAAGGACATAATTGCTGTTTATGGGGAGCCTTAGCGTCCTGGATGAAAGTCTCTGTAGCTAGGTAAAGCTTGTCCAAGATGAGTTAATACTTTGATTAATGGAGACCAGGGAGAAAAACATACCCTGTGTCATCTAGAATTATGTACGGTGTTCTAGTTTGTTTTTGTTTCTGTGATAAAACACTGACCAAAGCTAACTAGGGGAGGAAAGCGCTTACCTCATCTTACAACTTTCAGGTCACAGTGGATCACTGAGGGTGGGAACTCAGGGCAGGAACACAGAAGCAGGAACGGAAGCTGGGGAACACTGGCTTGCTCTCCATGGCTTGTTCAGCCTGTTTTCTTGTACCCCTAGGACAAGCTGCCTGGTAGCACCACCCAAGTGGGCTGGGTTCTCCTCTATCAATAATTAATCAAAAATGTTCTCCGTTTCTTTCCTGCAGACCAATCTAATGGGGGCATTTTTCTCAATCAAGGTTCCCTTTTCCTTGGTTAAGCAACTTTGTGTGGAGGTGGACAAAAAGCTAACCAGCACTTGTGGGTGGCAAGGTTTCATCTAACATGTGGCTTATGGGGACTTTTCGGCTCTCTTTAAACAGTGTTCACAATCCCCGACCTCTACTCCAGGCTTTGGTTACAAGGGGATACCATATCAGCAGGACTGCAGCAGGCCTTCGAGTTTCTGTTCCCACACACATCATAAGGCTCAGCAAATATTTGCTAGAGAGACCAATAAATTACTTTATTTGCTCAAATCTATGAAACAGGTTTAAGAACCAGATTGCCCCAGTAGTTTCAAATCCCAGGATGATGAATATAATGAAAGAGAAGACATGATTGTCCTGCGTTATTGAAAATGCTCGTTCTTTAAGAGTAAAGAGGTTGGCTAAGGAGGTAAAGGGAGCACCGCCAAAGCTAACAACCTGAGTCCAGTCCCCAGGACCCCCACAGTGAAAGGAGAGAACCAGGTTGTCCCTTGACCTCTGCATGTGCACTGCGGTATGTGCATCCACACATATCTAATGCCTACAAAATAAATAAATACAGAAAAAGGAATAAAGAACCACACAATCTCCCCAAAACTGAGGGCAGTGCTTCAGACAACAGCAAGCTTGGCTTAAATTCACATTATTTATATATGATTTTCATCTATAGAAAGAAAAGCTTTATGCAACTAGACACATTAGAACTTGCTGTTATCATGAACACAGTCTTGGAAGGTCGTATCTTTATCCCAGCATCATGTCCTGGCTCAAAGTCTTTTAAAGTCTCTCCTTAAGAATTTTACAGTGAACCAGGCCTGTTATTTTAGTACCTGGCATAGTGTTTAATCTTCATGCTTGGAGAGCAAAGGTGATTATTGAAAACGGCCAAAGGAAGCTGGACATGGCAGCATGTGTCCTTCATCTCAGCAGTTATATCTCTGTGAGGGAGAGGCCAGCTTGGTCTACATAATGAGTTCCAGGACAGCCAGGGCTACCAGAGGGAGAGCCTGTCTCAAAAATAAAATAAAATATCTAAAGGACATTAGGAATACATGTATGACTGCACAGTCTGGGTAATTAACCCAAAGGGGGTGTGACCATGATATAAAAGAAATTATCTCCTTGCAGAGCTTTGAAGCTAGATTTAAAGAACATTTTATAGAAGTGCTTTCAGAAGTGGCTTTTGTTACATCTTTGGTTCAGAAGTTTTGTTTGTTTGGTTCTGGAATAGGGTTTTAGGTAGCCCACACTGGCCTTGAGACCTTGAGCTCGGCTCTCCCCGCCCACACCTCCCAGGTGCCAGGATTACAGGCACACTCCACCACACCCTGCTCAGAGGTGGTTTAGCAAACCTTCCCACTCCTACAGGCAGGACGAAACAATGAAGAAGAGCACCCTGAGTCACAGCACCTGACACCTGGCCATCAGGCTCCAGCAGCTATGATTGCTTTGGTCCAAGAGTACTGCTGCGGTCTGAGTCAGAAATGCCTTCAACCGCACACACACACACACACACACACACACACACACACAGTCTGAATAGTTGGTCCCCAGATAGTTGCACTGTCTTGGATGAGGTGGTGAAAACTTTGGGACATCTGATCTGGTTGGAAAGATGTGTCATTGGAGGCTGGCCTCTGAGTTATACCCAGTTCCAGTTCCTGTCTCCTTCTTTGCTTTCTGACCATCCAAGATGGGAGAAACAGCAGCCACGCGCTCCCACTACCAGGGTCTGAGATCAGCTGCCAAGTTGGTGCTACTCCAGCTTGCATTCCCTGTCACAACAGGTTCTCTGTCCCCAGGAAAACTTTCCTCCTCCCCTCAGCCATTTCTTTCAGGTATGTCGTCACGGTGATGAGAAAAGAAACAGCCTTTCCTCATCTGGCCCTGTCGGAGGTCAGACTGCAGATCCTGGTTCATGCAGCACTGGAGAGTCTACAAAATAGAACCCTGAGACAGATGTTTTGACAGTGCTCTACATTTTAAAACATCTGCTTGAAAATATGCCAGCAGTTCTTCTCTCTCTCTCTCTCTCTCTCTCTCTCTCTCTCTCTCTCTCTNNTCTCTCTCTCTCTCTCTCTCTCTCGTGTGTGTGTGTGTGTCTGTCTGTCTGTCTGTCTGTCTGTGTGTATGTGTGCATGCACACATGCATGTTCAACTATGGAAGGGTTATATGTTCAGGCAGCCAGGTGAGTATGTATGTGTGCATGTACATATAGAAGCCAGATGTCAACATCAGTCATCTTTCTCGATCCCTCTCCATCTTCTTTTTCTGAGACAGCGTCTCTTACCAACTCTAGAGATCCCAATTTATTGAGTCTGGATGACCAGAAAGCCCCAGGAATCCCCGTCTTTGCTGCCCCAGTGCTAGGACTATAAGTTCATGCTGTCATGCCTGACTTTTGTTTGTTTCAAGATAAGGTTTCTCTATGTAGCTCTGGCTGTCCTGAAACTTACCAAGTAGACCAGGCTGGCCTTGAACTCAGATATCCAGCTGACTTTACTTTCTGAGTACCAAGATTAAAGGCATGAGCCCCACCACACACAGCTATGCCTTACTTCGTACATGGGTGCCAGAGGTCTTCATAATTACATGGCAAGGATGTTACCAATTGAACCAGTTCTCCAGCATCCAGCCACCCTTCCCCTTTCTGCATAAGCATCTAGTAGCTACTACTTCAGTTTCCTAGAGTGGACAGGACCTCAAGATAAAGTATGTTCAAGGTACAAGACTACAAAGGAGACAGGGAAGTGATTTTGTACTAAGCAGCACTAGCTGGGCGAAGCTGCCTCGTGTGAAAAGCTAAACCAGCAGAGCAAAGAGGGAGAGATCAGGGAGGTTGAAGATCACAAGAAGGACCGGCAGAGAAAGGTGCTTGCCACCAAGTCTGATGACCTGCATTTGATTCTGAGAGCCTGCATGGTGTCCTCTGACCTCCACACAAGTGTGGTGGCAAACGTTGCCCCCTGCCTATGTAAAAACAATAAAAAAAGGGTAGCAGCTGGGTGTGGCAGTGCATGCCTATTGGGGAGACTGAGGGAGGAGGGTCGGGGGTGAAAGCAAGTGTGGACAGCATATTGAGACTTTGAGACACACACAGTCACAGAGGTCATAGGACAAGCCCCAAATAGGCAGCAGTAGGAATGGAGTAATATGACGTCCTCTGACCCTCATTTCATCCATTCGTTCATTTAGTCGATAAACATACAGCCTGTCTAAATGCTGAGAGTTGTCCTAGAAGCTAGGACAGGAGGATTGACTATCGCAAACCCTCTGCTGTCCTTGAGTTGACATTCTCATAGAGGAGACTCCAGAGGAAAGACCGTGAGAAACATGGTCCAGATTCTTTGTTTTTCTCCAGAGGGTCAGTGTCACTCACTTATCCACCCTTTACATAGTCATCTAATTAGAAAATCCCTGTAAGCAACCATGTGCCATCTGTAGGCTGCTACACTGTCCTGAGCCAACGCTAGAGAACAGCAGAGATGAGAGGCGGGATTTACATGGCATTTACTGGTAGCATGGTGGAAAATGATATACCCAGGAAGGGGCCATGTCATCCAGGTGGTGATGTCTTACAGAAACAAATTCCACCCCAGGAGTTGTCAAAATAGACACTAAGAATCAAAAATATCCTTAATTTATTTATTGTGTATGTATGATGGGGGTCACACATGTGCCATCCACACATCTGTGGAGGTTAGAGAACAACATGTAGGATTTGGTTCTCTCCTACTATGTGGGACCCAAGGATTGAACTTGGGTCATCAGTCATGGCGACAAGCATCTTTACCTGCTGAGCCATCATCTCTCTGGAACTGCAAATGGTATTTTTAATTAATGAAGCAAAATAAGTAACAGATACTGGAGCTCCATACTAGGGAAGTATTATTTCTAAGCTGTATTTCTGTTGTGGATACATGTCGCTGTGTTGGCCCTCAGTGCAAACTGTATGCACAGTGTGGGCTGCAGCCAACCTTTAAAGTCAAAAGTTGGATACCCCAATTGTACTGCAAGTTCTAAATCTTTTCTTTTATTGAAAATAGAGGGTTTTTTTCTCATTTACTATACCCTGATTATGGCTTCCCTTTCCTTTGCTCCTTCCAGTTCTTCCCCACCTCCCCTCCCATCTGGATCCACTCCTTTTCTGTCTGTCATTAGAAAACAAATAGGATTCGAAGGGATTATGATATGATATGATATGATATGATATGACATGACATGATATGATATGATACATTCACAAAGGGCCTATAGGAGAATCTCTCTCTCTCTCTCTCTCTCTCTCTCTCTCTCTCTCTCTCTATAAAGAAATATAAATAAATTATGGTTTTGGGGTTTTTGCTTTTGTTTTTGGAGATAGGATTTCTCTGTGTGACCCTGGCTGTACTTGAACTCACTCTGTAAATCAGGTTGGCTTCAAACACGCAGGGATCCACCTGCCTCTGTCTCCTGAGTGCTGGGATTAAGGGCATGCACTACCACCAAAAATAAAAAAAAAATTAAAGACAGGGAAAAGGCTCTGATATAACACTGTGAGACCACAGACCTCCAAAGGTTTTGTTGAGTTAGTTTGCTGCTGACCATTTACTACTGGACAAGCAGACTGCCCAGACTGCCCTAAGAGTAGTTTGTTGCCGGTCGGTGGTGGTACACACCTTTAATCTCAGCACTCGGGAGGCAGAGGCAGGCGGATCTCTGTGGATTTGAAGCCAGCCTGGTCTACAGAGTGAGTTCCAGGACAACCAAGACTACACAGAAAAACCCTGTCTCAATAACCTGCCCCCCCAAAAAATAAAAAAGAGAGTTTGTTTCCCCAGTGAGACTACCTTGTAGAAAACTAAATTTCCATTAGAAAATGGTTATCAATTGGAGACAGCTTCTGAGTTGGGATGTGGACCTGTGTCCACGTCTCCTTTCAGCTCTAGACTCGCCTGGGGCAGCCCCGTGCAGCCCCTGTGAGTGCTGTCTCAGTCTCTGTGAGTTCATACGGGCTCAGTTCTGCTGATTTAGAGGCCCTGTTTCCTTGGTGTCTTCAGTCTGAAGTGGTGATCTGCCTACACGATACACTAGGACAATGGTGGCACAAAGCCTGTGGGAATAACCAACCCATATCTGATTTGACTGAAGGTCCTCTTGATGACAAGGAACCCGTACCAATAGCCTGAAACTAGATGGCCCAGAGGCCTGGGGTGAATGCTGTTGCTCTGCTAAAGGATCATAGCCACAAAACGTCTCCTAATGGCATCCTGGTATACACACAGACCAGTGCTTCTTTCAGCCATCATCAGAGAAGCTTCCTCCTGCAGCACATGGGAACAAATACAGAGACCCACAGCCAGACAGAGTGCAGAGAGTCAGAGACCTTGGAACACTCAGCCCTAAATGGGATGTCTCCAAACCTTCCCCTCGAAGCTCAGGAAACTCCACGGAAGGGGAGGTGGAAAGCGTGTAAGAGCCGCAGATTCTAGAAATGTACACTTCTACAGAAGCCGTGTGCATTTCTCCTTTAAACACGGCATGGGAGCTGGTAAACACACAGAGCAACATAGCTTCCCAAGAGTCTACTTGGAGACACTTAGTTCATTATATGCTGGCTTCCGATTATTTCTGAAACATTTTTTCTTAAATAAAAAAGTTACTATAAAAGACCCTAAATGAAAGGTTACAATTGGCCTATCCACAGCACCTCAGTTCGCTATCAATAAACACTCAATTCGACTGCATGGTCCGTGGAAACATCTTCCACCTCCAGCAAAATCAGGAGCCCAGGGCTTTGTGGCTGTTCCAGGCAGCAAGAAAACAGCTTCCCGAGGGCTGCTTTCCAGCTGAAGGGAGCCCAGAGCCCAGCAAACGCCACAGACATGGGCGCCACATGGATGCACACGTTGATAGGAAGGTGAAGCGCTGGCTTAGGGACCGTCTGCTCCAGGGCTGGAGAGATGGATGTACTAACGAAGAAGCCGGGAGAACTGTGGGATGGACTTTTCCTCAGATGCGCTACAGTCACTGACCGGGGCATGACACTTGAGAGGCATCGCCTGCAACTTGCTGAGGAAAGGGACAAGAAGAGGAGTCTTGTGACTTGTCATATACAGTGTCGAGATCTAGAATGAATGAGGGCTAGCGGGTTTCACTCCAAGAGTCGCAGTGAGACACCCCTTTTGTTACCTCCCTTCCCTGCACACACAAAAAGAGTTGTCCAGGAATTTCTACACAGTCAAGATTTGAATAAAAGTATCAGTATCCTGAAAGAAAAAAACGTTTTCATTTTGTTGGCGGTGGTAATGGTGGTTTCCTTTCAAGTCATCAATTCTTCAAGTTCAGTCTGGTGAAAGAATGGGAGTGGAAAAGGCTGGTATGGGTGGTCCCCAGAGTTTAAAAACTTAGGAAAGGACATAAAAGTATAAAAAGCAGAAGACCCAAGTTAGTTCCCAGCACTCACCTGTGAGTCTAGATTCTATACCCTCTTCTGGCCTCTGAGGGTAGACAACCTACACACACACATTTAGTCACACAAATACATGTAATTGGTAATAAAAAGAATGAAACATAGCCCAAAATTTAAGATTTTTCTAGTGGGACCTGAATGTGGGGCTACCTCAGGGGCAGAGCTGGTAGTGGGATGAGCTCATCCAGATGAAGGTGCCTGAGCCCCTGGGCCAAATCCCACACAGGTGAGGGGCATGTGCCTGGGTACAAGGAAAGCTTGCTATAGAGATCACTGACTTCTGGTTAGTCCCGGAGACGGGTGGGGACTGGGGTGTACAAACAGATGGCTGTGCTAGTCAGGACTTGTAGCCTGCGAAAACAGGGTTTAAGGAAAGGACACACATGCTTGCAGTCCACACCAAACTGAGCAGCCAGGTGTCAGGACGGGAGGAACGGCAGCTGCTCAGCTCTGGCCAGTCTCTGCCTCTCAGTATTTCTTCTGTTTCTTGAAGCAAGGTAAATCCTGACAGCCTTCAGGCAAACCAAGCAAAGCCACAAAGATAGCAGCCACGTTTCTCATAGTCTTTCGCTCCTGTTGGCTCGACTCCAAATTCCCAGATTCTCTTCCAGCTCATCTCTCCTGGCTGCACAAGCCTCTCACCTGGCTAGGGTGGGGTTGACTTCAGGGTAACCTTGTCCCATCTGTTGCTGCTGGGAGAACTGAGAGCCCAGTAGGGCAAGAATATTGAGGCCAGGAACCCTGAAACTTCGGGAGATCTCCATGGCAGGAGACAGGCAGGGCTCCCAGTGGACACAAGTCCTGAGGGCAGCTTGGCATCCAAATTCCAGAGAAGGGAAGAGACAAATACCAGCATGGATTCTGGAGCAAGAGGACAATACAAGTACCCAGTGAATAAAACTGGGACACCGTGGAAGGTGTCGTTACAGGAAAAAGATAGCAGTCACCAGATGTGGGGCACAGAATGAGAGAGGCACAGAGACCCACCTGAATAATCACTTCTCGCTTAGTCTCAGAGCTGAGCCTTGATTCAGTAGGCAGCTGATGAAGACAGCCTGGCCATCTAAATCATTAATTCAGTGTTTTATTTAGGCGGCCCAGGTCTGTGGAGTATTTATATGAGGGCAAACTGGACAGGCAGGCACTAAGGCAGGGCTGCATGCCCCTACATCAAAATCGCCTCGAGAGCTTGTTTAAAATGCAGACCCTAGGGCTTCCCAAGAAACATAAGGAATCCTAACCTCTTGGCTAGGACCCAGGACGCTATGCAACTGTGGGATCCGGGTCATCTTGTGCTACTGGGGACAATTTCAGAATAGTGGGTTCTGTTTGTCCTGAACAGGTCAGTGTTCTCTGACATGAAAACCTCCTGTATGATTTATCCCGCTGCCTGGGAAGACATGGTGCATAGGTGAGTGCTATCTCATGCCCTACGCCCACAGCAGCCATGTTTCCTCAGCCCCAGCTGCAGTCCCAGTTTCTGATGTAATCCCAATGTCCAGACCTCAGCCCCACCCTCCACCCACTATGGCTATAATTAGGTCACCCTTTCCAGACCTGTAGCCAGAGAGCAGCTGCCCCTGGTCCTTACTGTTTCCTAAAAGTGCCCGCAGAGCTATCTCCTAGAGTCAGGCTCTTCCCTGCCCTCCACACACCAACCTAAGTCCTAAGAACGGCCGCTGGCCTTCATTTCCAACACTCGTTTCTCTTCTTCATTGAGAAATAAGTATCTTTTGAGCATCAGGCTACCACAGTGAGAATGGACTTCAGTTCCCAGGACACTTCATGTCTCAGAAAGAGTTCTGATGTAGGAGGGTCATCTGTCTATGTGTTACTTTCACTGGTTAATAAAGA
>LOEQ01002001.1:531116-543294 GCA_001685075.1 Bramus lutescens | reverse complement strand
ATCTGCCACTGGCAGCAACCGCACCTGGCTCATTCCTCTGCTATTCACTCCTAATGTAGAGGGGTATCTCGGTCAGTGTTCTATTGCTGTAAAGAGACACCATGACCATGGAAAACACTTATAAGAAAGCATTTCATTAGGGCTTGCTTTTCAGTTGCAAAGGCTTAGTCCATTTTCTTTCTTTTTTAAAAGTTTTATTTATGCGCATTGGTGTTTTGCCATTGGTGTCAGATCCCCTGGAACTGGAATTAGAGATAGTTGTGAGCTGTCATGTGGGTGCCAGAAATTAAACCTGGGTCCTCTGGAAGAACACTCAATGCTCTTAACCACTGAGCCATCTCTCCTGTCCCAGATTAGCCCATTTTCATCAAGGCAGGGAGCATGGCAGCATGCAGGTAGATGTGGTAGCTGAGATCCACAGGCAGAAGGAAGAGTCACTGGGTCTGGTTCAGGCTTCTGAAACCTCAAAGTCTACCTCCATTGACACACATCCTCCAACAAAGCCACACCTCCCAATCCTTTCAAATAGTGCCACTCCCTGGTGACCAAACATTCAAATCGATGAGCCTGTGGGAGTCATTCTTATTCAAACCATCAAAACTGGAACTTTCTAGGTAGGGAGAATGAAGAAAAGGAGCAAGGGTGTGTGGTATTAGCAAAATAAAACTCTATAATTCTATATGTAATAACAATAACGTTTTACTATAACATTCCTCAAAAATAGGCTCCATTGTGCGGCTTTCAAAGCCTCATCCAACGGAACCAAGACTGCCGCTCCTGAATCTGTGGGGGACATCCTTCAATGGAAAACTCCTTACCTGTCCCGGAGACATCTTGCTTCACTGAGTCTGGGGTAAGACTGCATTTTAAGAGATTAAATAATTAAATAAAATACTCATGTTTTAAGACATTCCTTGAGTAATTCTGATGGGCAGCCAGGCTTGACAAACACAGGTATAAATTATTCAGCTACATCCAAATTATTGTGACCCATCATAACAATCTAATAAATTTGGATGTCACCCTTTGGGGGAGAAAATCCTAGAAAAAAAATATATCATAAAAGAATTAAATTACTCCTCAAAGGTGAATAAATTAACCTCAATAAACACATTACACTCATGGTATTACGTGAAAACTCTTTCTGCCTAATCAATAATGGAATAAGCAGAGAGGAGACATTTGAGAGCCTGCAGGGGACGTTATAATTCAAGCACTAGACTGGCACTGATAAATATTTTATAGACAATCAATTTTATTTCATTATGCTTTAGAGGAAGGGCATGTGCTTCTGTCTGACAGCATCAAGGTCTTTTAGCTATGAAGCCTATGGTGTTGGCTAATGTTAAGTGTGAATTTTAATCCACTATTAGTAGTTTCATGACTAGAAGGCACTAGGACACTTTCCCTCCTCAGTAAGAGCCTCTTCAAATGCCTGAGCCAGTCTTTGCACTCTGTTCTGAAGCTCAGGGTTGTTGACCACTTTCTTAGTCACTGTTCAATTACTGTGAAGGGACACCATGACCAAGGACACTCTTACCAGGGAAAGCATTTATTTTGAGACTTGCTTACAGTTTCAGAGGTTTAGCCATTCTCATCGTGGCAAGGAGCATGGTGACATGCAGGCACAGGAGCACTAGCTGAGAGCTACAACCTGATCTGTAGACAGAGGCAGAGAGAGACTGGACCTGGCACAGGCTTTTGAAACCTCAAAGCCCACCCCCAGTGACATACTTTCTCCAATAAGGCCACACCTCTAATCTTATCAGAGTTCCACTCCGTGATGTCTAAGCATTCAAATATATGAATCTATTGGGGCCAGTCTTATTCAAAGCTCCACATTCTATTCCCTGGCCTCAATACACCTATTATAATGCAGAATGCATTTAGTTCAACATCAAAAGTCCTTGCCTATAGTCTACCTGTAATGGTCTGTCCTGTTCCTTTAAGAGACAAGTCTCACCCACTCCCTCCCCCTTCTGCTGAGGCAAGCAGATCTTCCTTCCAGCCTGGGTTCTTCCCTTTCTGTCTCTCTCTCTTCTTCCCACTTCTCCCCTCCTCCCACCCCCTCTCTCTCTGCTTCTTCTCTCTCTCTCTCTCTGTCTCTCTCTCTCTCTCTCTCTCCTCTTCCCCCTTCTCCCCTTTCCCCTTCCCTTCCATAACCCATTAAGTAAATATTTAACCTCACTCTGCATGGCGTGCCTAATAGGTCTCTGTCTCTCACCCATGGCATGGCTTCCTGCCTGGGACAGCTGCCTTAGTGGCCCACCATGGTCTTGTGGCCCACTACCCACTGCCGCCACTTAGGGAACAATGCCGTTTTATTTTTATCATAACATTGGTGCTTGTGACTTGGCCAGGCTTTCTCCATGTTCCTTCCGCCTGCTGGTGGGCCAGCTGAGGAACGTGGAACCTTGGGCTTGGGAACCAGGTTTCTTTACAACAATTCTGCATTCTATCTGCCTAAACGCCGACCTCTACGCACACCAGCAGCTTCAGTGGTGAGTTTTCCCCTTCCAGTCAGCCAACCACAGCCTTCACGGCTGCTGTTGAGCCCTTTGCTGACATTCATCTCTGGTTGCTTCCCATAGCTAAAAACATGATTGGATGACCCAGGGTTGTCCTCCTGTGTTAGCACTGCACATGCTGTGTGGTGCATTTGATTTGTGGCCCCGGGGTCCCTCAAATTTTTCTTTCTCTTTTTCTTTTTCTTTTCTTTTCTTTTGGACCACTCGTAAGTGGTCCCCACCATGAGAGACTCCTCTGAGTGGCCTCTAGCCTCTCTGGCTTCCAAGTAACCCAGACTGTAGCCAATCAGGCTTTAACACCCTGCCTGTAGAGAGGAGACGTCCTTCTATAGGCCCTGTGGTATTCGTTCATTGTTTTTACGTTTTCAGCTATGGTATAAACCCTCAAACTATCAGCCACCCTCCTGTGACTGCTACTGCTGGTCCCCTGGAAACCAAGAAGATTAGTCAGATCCGTGAGGCAGCTGTTTTCAATTCCAGCCTTTGTTCCCCACAGCAAGCCACAGTGGCTCGGTGACAGGGCAGATCACACCTCTAGGTCTCTCTTGTTATTATGTTTAAAATGTCCATGTCTCAAAAAAAATGACTTTTTCATACAACATGTGACTGCCACCATTTTGACTGATGTTAGGTGACCTCACTGCCATCTTAACTGATAACCAGGTCAGGTGACAAGTCCCACCATTTTTACTGAAGTATTCCCTGACTGGTTCCCCAGTGCTGACTCTGTTGCATGTGTGTTTTGTGCAGTGGCATGCCTTTGGTAGGGCCCACCAAAGAATCCGCTTCACCCAATTCCTGTTCATTCTGTGTGTGTGTGTGTGTGTGTGTGTGTGTGTGNTGTGTGTGTGTGTGCATACATATAACTTAACTGCACCTATGTTTACTGTTAACTGTTATAATTGTCTGTTCATTGTATCTCATTCCAGACTACAAAGCAGTAAGTCTTATGTTTTAAATTGGTATGTACTTTTAAGTCTCTTAATCCAACCCTATTTTACCTGTTAAATTGAGAGCCAATACAGTCAAGCTTGGACTCAGCTGTCCAGGCAGATTCTATACTGTACTTATAACTCATCTATACCCAGTAAACAGCCCTTAACTGCTCAGATAATAATGCTTAATTATTTAAAAAAAAACTTTCATAAAAACAGACAAGTTGGCTCCTAGCAGCACTCTACTTCCTCCAAAGAAGACAGAAGACAAATGGGCACAGAACAACATCCATCCGCAATTTGCTTCAACTGCCAAGCACTGACCACTGGGAAAAACTGCCTTTCATACAAACTGAAGATCTCCAGACAGTGGACAGAATTGCTGAAATTGACAGTCTAGCTGCTCAGGTCAAGGTAGGCTTGTCTTCCTACAGATTTCTTAGCCTACAGGATCTTCTGGATCCTGGCAGACCCTGCGCTATACAGCAAAAGGCAAATATGACCCTCAGCAAACATGGAGGACCCTGAGGAGTAGCTCTAGGTGCCAATCAAGTAATTTATCTGTCATTTTTAATCAATAACTCAAGTAAAATTTTATCCTTCTTAAAGATCTCTGATGCAGTTTGACACCGAAAGGTTTTGTCATTTAAAAGGACACCTCACCAAACAAATTTCACGTTGCCTTTCATAGTCTTAAAGATACTTTTCATTATGAAAAAATATCTGTCACAGTCATTCTGATATAAATGTGCTACTGTTTAAAACTTATGTTTTCACAACCCAAAAAGTTCTTGTGAGTTCCAGGGAGCTGAATTAAAGTATCCACCTTAAACATGTTAGATACACCCCTCTCAATTGCCTGGTCCTAAAATTTTTTTTTCTGAAACTTAACTTTGTCCTCTGTTCTTTCAATATGTTAAACTGGTGTAAGAGACACCAGACATTTCCATATCACAAATACCAGACAGGAGCAAAGAGACCAGCTACGCCAGAATGTGACCAGCACCCAGTTTTCTCAGGTCCCCCCCGACAAGACAATGCCCACAAATAAGCAGGAAGCAGTCTTGAGAATCTGCTGCCCCAATTCCTTTAACCTGATATGACTAACATCCTGCCTTTTTATTATAAAAAAGAGATGGGAATGTAATGGTCTTTCCTGTCCCATTAAGAGACAAGCCCCACTCCCCTGTCTGCTGAGGCAAGCAGATCTTCCTTCTGCTTCCAGCCTGTGAGTCTTTTTCTTTTCCATCTCTCTCCCTTCTCCCCATTTCTCTCCCCCACCCATTTTTCTTTCTCTCTCTCTGCATCTCTTTCTGCTCTTTTCCTTTCTCCCCTCCCCCCTTTCCCTTTCCCCTCCATAACCCACTGAATAAATACCCACTTTCTCTGCATGGCGTGCCTAATAGGTCTCTGTCTCTCACCCACCGTGTTGTGGCCCACCATGGTTTTGTGTGCACTGCCCACTGCTGCCACTTGGGGACCTGCAGCGTTTTATTTTTACCATAATACTACCACCTTTTCCTTTGTTTAAAAGTCCGAAATTCAAAGTCTCTTCTGAGACTCGTGGCAATCTCTTAACTGTAACCCTCTAAAATCAAAATCAAAAAACAGATCACATACTTCCAATACACTATGGCACAGAATATATATTATCACTTCCAAAGGGAGAAAAGGGAGCATAGTGGGGAGATACTGGACCAGAGAAGGACTGAAAACCTGCTGGGTAAACTCCAAATACTATAGCCCCATATCTATTGTCAAAGTGCTCTTCAGATCTCCAGCTCCTTTCAGCCTTGTTAAACTGCAACATACTTCTCTTTCTTGGGCTGGTTCCACACCCAGTCTGCAGCTCTCCTTGGCAGGTATCTCACAACTCTGGCTTCTCCAACACAGTTCAGGCTTCACTTTCACAGCTACATGCAATGGCCTTTCTGGGCATCTTTGCAGGTATTCCTGATTCGTGCCTGATCTCAGTGGCTTTCTTTGGCCAAGGAGAGAGATTCCATAACCCCTTTCTTGTATCCCTGAATCTAAGGTCAGTCCTACATGGCTGAAGCTGCCAAGTTCTGCTGCTTGATGATGCTAGAACTCAGCCCCTCATCAAACACATTTGTATCAGCTTTCTGTTGTGGATGGTTTCCTTCACTTGTTAAACTTCCCTTTAATTTTTTACAGATTGGAAGCTTAGCCAGGTGGGGTCTTGCCCTGAGGTCACCACTCCCTTTACTCCATTTAGCGTCAGAGTTTTCTTAACCTTTTATCTCCTTGAGTGCTGGACTCCATTACACTTCCTGGTGTGTCTTTTTTCCCCTCAAACTGTGCATTTTGTATTTTTCCTTTCTCTGCTTACTCTTTTTCATTATAGATCTGTGTTAAGAATGACCACTAAAAGCTTTATGACATAGTCATTATAAGGCTATCTTGAAATCTCCTCCACCAACACCATCAATCTAAAGCCCTTCAATTTAACCCCAGGCAGATTTTAAGGCCAAGGATTAAAAAAAAAGTCATATTCTTTGCCAAATTATCATATAAGAACCATCTCTAGGCCGTTTACTAATATTCTCTCCTTCTGAAACTTCTTGAGCTGGGCTGTCATAATTTATATTGCTCTCAGCAGCACTGTCTAGGCTCTTACTAGGATGGCACAGGAAGCCCCACTTAAAAACAGATGTGCTTTTCTGGTCCAAAATCCCAAAGTCCACATTCCACCAACATGCAGCATGGACCTGCCTGTTACAACCCCCCACTGTAGTACCAACTTCTGTCTTAGTCACTGTTTTATTGCAAAGAAGAGACACCATAACCAAGGCAACTTGTACAAGAGGAAGCTTTTAATTGAGGGCTTATTTAGAGTTTCAGAAGTTTAAACTATAACTATCATGGCAGGGAGCATGGTAGCATGCAGACAGGCTCTGAAGCAGTAGCTGAGAGCTACAGACTGATCCATACATAGGCAGAGATAGAGATTGGGCCTGGCTTGGGCTTTTGAAACCTCAAGACCCACCCCCATGACATACTTCTTCCAACAAAGCCAAACCTCCTAATCTTTCTAATCTTAACAAAAAGTTCCACTCCCTGGTGACTAAGCATTCAAATATATGAGCCTATGAGGGTTCATATTCAAACCACTACAACTATCTTTTGAAAGTGCTGTAACCAGCAGACATACCAGTTTCCCTAAAGAACCAGATCTGTGGACGTCTGGTCCTAATCCTCCTTATCCTCTAGGCGAAAAGCTTGCAAACCTCACTACAAAGTAAGGCGGGGGGGAGGGGGGGGAAGCATGTTATTTCGTTCATCAACTTACAAGGTCAAACAAAAGGATTGGCTGAGGACAGGTGAGTTTGTGGTAAATATCTATAGGGTGGGCAAGGTGTAGAAATTTGTCCTGAGTTAGTTTTTCATCCTACATTAAGTAAGATGTTTTGTAAAGGATAAAATTGAACCAGCCCAAACCACAAATCAATACTGTACAAAATAGATAATTTCAATTTTCTAAAGTTGCAGGACAGGTCAGCCCAACAGGTGCAAGAAAAACTGGAGTTGTCAAGAGAAGCTGGTTTTTAGCGGCTAAGCCAAGACTTCTCTCCTAGGAACAGTAACTTTAAAAGAGACTTGCTGTTTGCTCTGACTCTCACTCATGTTAGATGTCCCGATATGATGGGTCACTTTGGGACTGAGCAGAGATGCTTCACAGACCTCTAGAAGGCTGTTCTTGAGCATATCCAGGCTTCTCTATAGGAAAAGGCAAAGGGAACAAAGATCAAGCTCCAGACCAGAGCTGCCCTTAACCTAAGAGACCCTAAAAGACAGAAAACTAAGGCAGATAAAATTGGAAAGTTGTGTGCTTTATTCCAGGCTAAGGAACATGATACAAGCACCTGCACAGCAGTGTGTCACACTAATGACCCTTGCCAGGTGCCTTGGGAATTGTGCAACTGGCCATATCCTGAGCAGGCAGAACCACACTCAACACAGAATGTTGGCTTCTGATTACTCAAAAAATAAAACAGAGGCTACCAGGGCCTGGAGAGAGGGGAGTAAGGTACTGTGGGATAATGCTCTTGTACACTGTAAAGATTTATTACTCATATTGGTTTAATAAAACACTGATTGGCCAATAGTCAGGCAGGAAGTATAGGTGGAACAACCTGATTAGGAGAATTCTGGGAAGAGGAAAGGCAGAGAGTCAGTCACTACCCAGAGGAAGCAAGATGAGAATGCCTTACTGAGAAAAGGTACCAAGCCACGTGGGTCAACATAGACAAGAATTATGGGTTAATTTCAAGTTGTAAGAGCTAGTTAATAATAATCCTGAGCTAGTAGACCAGACAATTTATAATTAATATAAGCCTCTGTGTGTTTCTTTGGGACTGAATGACTGCAGTACCAGATGGAACAGAAACTTCCATCTACAGTGAGGAGTTACTGTTTTGTGGGTAGTTTCAGGTATGGAAGGTGAGGAAGTTCTGAAGATGAAGGACAGTGGAGGACACATAATGAGGTACTTAGTGACACTTACCAAGTTTAAAATGGTTTTAATATTGTGCACATTTTGCCAAATATCAAACAAAAAGAAATTAAAATAAAATGCATTGACCTGTTCTCCATTTGTGGTAAGTCCCAGTTTTATTTGTTTCTATTGTTACTGCAGACACTACCACTGTGAACATTCTTTTACCTGTCTCGTGGTCCATACCAACAAGAAATGTCATAGAGCTGATGTGTGGCTGTTCCTGGAGAGACAAGAGCAAGTGTTTAGTCACCTCAGAAAGAACACCCAGGATGGATGAAAGAAAAGGATTTCCCCAAAGTCTATATTAGTGAACCAGCGAGTGTGTTCAGATTACTTATAGGATAAACCAAGGGCAGCTGCCTTGTTAAGGACGACGCCAGTTAGACAACAACTCAGAGATGCGGCATCCCTGGAGCTCTATGCCTCTATAGAACCCAAGTCTTGCCTTAGCGATTATTGCCCCTATGCAACCTTGTAGAAGGGCCCTGTGAACCTTGTAAGTTTTAGGAGCTACCTAAGACTTGTGGGGTTTCATTGCCAGTGTTCTGTAAGTTTCTTTACTTCTAAACCTATTTAAGTCCCTCTCTCCTAGAGGGAGTGTTTCAGTTGAGGGGGGTGACCGCACAGCAAGCGTCTGTCTGTATGAATAAAATGACGAGGTCAACTTTACTATTCCAACCTGATCTTCAAAGTCGTCCTGCTACAGACATTATATAATTTCACTCATTAAAACACAATTTGTAAAAGATGTCCAGGAAATGCTAAATTACAGTCAAAGGAAGTGAGCGAATCTCTCAACTTGGCCAGGCATCTGGAAGGACATTGTCCAGGCAGGGGTCTCTAGCAGGCTTACCAGCCTCGTTTCACTGTTTCGTTGAGCATCTAGTTTGAAACCGTTGGCTAACGGATGCCCACCTAGCTGAGAAGCTCCAGGGTGTTTGAAACAGGATGACTTACCAACCTATTGGAGTCTGTTGAGACAGAACAGTCCCACAGAAACAACATGAAATGGATTTCTTCCAGCCAGGCAGCAGGGGACAATATGATATCAGAATTTATTGCAAACCAGTCCCCCTAAGGCTTAAGAAATCTGGCAGAGGCACATGAAGTATGTTCACACATGCTCCCCATGGACTACATCCCCATGGAACATGAACCACTGCCTTAAAGTATTTAGGGACTTCCTGTTTCTAGAGGACACCAAGCAGAGCCCAGGTCGTGCCAACCAGTCTCCTCTTCTCTAGATGGACCACTCCTGCACAATGATTCTCGAGAACCACGGTAAGAAAAGGAGAACTATGTCAGCACCAAAGAGCCTGGAGAACATCCAGAATGCTCTAGAGAACTTGCCAGGGAGGAGCAGTTAAGCAATCTGAATATAGGACACAGGAGTCTCTGGGAGAGTCTAGTTCAAAAACATACTTGCTACCATTTGCCTAGCTAACCCTCTGCTCTCTCCAGGAAGGCCATCATCCCTGATTGAATGACATCAGAAGGATTCAGATCCACAGAATTAGCTTGGAAAAGGGTAAGTTAGAGGATGCAAGAGACCTAACTTCAGATATTGGAAAACATTCTTATAGATGTTGGATTCACTTGGGGAAGTCCCAGGGAGCGGGCCCAGGGTTTAGGGGTGTGGGAGGACTTCAGAAAGCCGAAGCAGGAGAGCGCCTGTGGGCTAGAGGCATTTGAGGACTTGGACATGTTCAACCATCAGGTTTTCAAGAATCTAATCCCAGTACTGTAGTTGGGGAAGCCAGAGACAATGACAACAGGTGTTCTTGCCCACTCTATGAGCACGACACAAATGCAGGCAAGTGGGCACATAGTGCACCTGCCAGCATCTGCTGTCTCAGAATCCCGCAGTCGACATTTATGTTGGACTGCATTTTCTAATTGCTCTGTAACTCACTTTGATCTTACCATGAATCAGAGATGCCCTTTCCACAGAAGTTGCAGCCCCTGGAGTATTGAGACTGCTGCCAAGGCTTAGGTTTCACCACTTCTAAAGTCAGCCCTACGCCCCACTCATAAAAAGCCGCTGGGAGCAGATTCACACATCTTTGCTTCTTTTCCTTATCCAGACAGTCCTCATTTGCTCATTAGCCTATTAACACTTCTGACCTTCTCAAGATTTTCTCCCACAAGCACTTGAAAGAACTCAGTCTACAAACAAAAGTCCTGTTGCATTTTACAGGTTTACAGTAGAAGCCCACAAAGTCCTGGACTTAAAGATCCCTATAAAGGGCCACACACAACAGATTTCTTTTAACACTATACCAAAAAAATTAGCAAGAAGGGACACAAAGACTAAGGATATGGCTCAGTAGGTAGGACCTGAGTTCAATCTCAGAAGCCACAGTGGATGAAGAAAATGGGCTCCAAAAAGGTATCCTCCAACCTCCACACATTCCCCATCCAACCCCCTCACCCCCACACACAAATAACAAAAATTTTTAAAGGAACCTCAAAACGAGTCCACCAATCACAAACCACTTTAAGCTAATCAAATAGTCCACTTGAACCCCATGATCAATGTGATACTTGATGCCCCTGTCTGTTCCCCGGTGCCCAAATCTGGCAACTTCTTTGCTAAGCTGTAATGACATCAATGAAGAGTGTATAAAGTCACGTGACTAACTCAAACCTTTTTCTCAGCGTCTATGAAACTCAAAATACAAAGAAGCAGTTTAAACTGGCAAATGGGGAATGTATGGTATATGCCAAGGTGTTTCTCAAGCAACCCTGTGGAAGTCAGCTGTCAGCTCAAGTATGTGCAAGAGGGAGAAGGCTTCAGAAAGTCCTGGTGATGGGGCCAGTAGAGTTCTCTTTTCCCTTCCCAGGCATCCTCGGGATGACATCTATGTGGTTTGTGCATGAAGCAAGCCCATCCAACCCCCATCCCATGAGGCTCACGTGTTGAAGGCTCCACCCCGAGCTGGCAGCATTATTGAGAGATGAATGGATCATGAGGATGCTGACCACATCGATCCACAGATGAACTCATCACTGAATGGACAGTTAGGAGGTGGGGCCTAGTTGGAAGAAATACATCTCCGCAGACTGGTCTTCATGTGTCACAAGCCCCTCCCTTTCACTCTCTGCCTTCTGGCCTCGTGAGATCGGCCTCTCTACTTAACCTGCCACAACGCTTTGCACGGCTACAGACCCACAACGGTTGAGGGAAGGAGCAGGAACCTCTGCAACCATTAGCAAAGAATCAGTCTTTCCCATGTTTCCCTTTACCTGGGCAGACAAAAACAAATGCCTGCTCACCTCAGATAAAGCACCTGGAAGTCACCTCATGTGAACAACACACAACAGTGGTTAATGAAGATCTGTACTGAGCCAGACATTGCAAGTGCGGGGAGGTGGTAGCTGCCCAAGGCCACATTAGAAGAGCTCAGCTGTGAGCAGGTTAGCTCAGGAGTGCTTCCGTTTGTCATTATCCACTATTGTGCTTTGTTTTTCAACTGAGTGGTTACCCGCCCAGAGTGCCCTAAGTTGGTCGCTTCTAGCCTGTGTGACAGTGTCCTTTTGTTCTCGTGAGGTGACTTCTTTCTGGGGCATATTCCCTTCTCCACTCAGGTGGATGACATTTGTGGCTGTTGTGGGATTTTTCCTGGGGCAGCTTGAACACAAGTCTACTCATTCCAGATAGGGGACCCAAAACAGACCAAAGTCAAAATTCCACCGAAGGGCAGCTTCCTTGTGAAGCAAGGTGTTTACAGGAGTGTGGATGACTAGCAGGCGGCCTGTATCACCAAAAAGCCCACCCCAGTGTGGATGACAACCCACAAAACTTCATTCTGACGGGCGAGGCGGCACAAGCCTTTGATCCCAGCACTCGGGAGACAGAGGCAGATGAATTTCTGTGAGTTTGAAGACAGAGCTAGTTCTAGGACATATACAGAGAAATTCTGTCTAAAAAAAAAAAAACCAAAGAGAAGTGCTTGGCAGTAGTGGCGCAGGCCTTTAATCCCGGCACTAGGGAGGCAGAAGCAGGCAGATCACTGTGAGTTCTGATCTACAAGAACTAGTTCTAGGACAGGCTCCAAAGCTACAGAGAAACCCTGACTCGGTGGAAAAATAAATAAATATATATAAAAAAAGAAAGAATTTTTAGCCTGGCAGTGGTGGCTCACACCTTTAATCCCAGCACTTGGAAGGCAGAGGCAGGCGGATCTCTGTGAGTT
>LOEQ01002001.1:478585-493524 GCA_001685075.1 Bramus lutescens | reverse complement strand
GGAGCTCTATTAAATGTCTCCTCTCCACCGTTTTTTTTTTAATTGTCCATCTAAAATGAGATCTTAATAGGGAATTTTAAAATGCTAGCTTCACAGCCAGGGCATGGTGGTAACACACACCTTCGATCATCCCAGCACTTAGGAGGCAGATGCAATTGGATCTCTAAGTTTGAGGCCAGCCTGCACTACAGAATGAGTACCAGAACAGCCTGGATTACACAAAGAAACCCTCTCTAAAACCAAACGGGGAGGGGAAAAGGTCCAGTTTCACATTTACCAGCAACATAAAATGATCTGCAAGTATACTTTCAGTATTTCTAGAAATAGCTCAACTATTTAAAAATAAAACTTTTTTATTAAGGGGGTGGGGAAAATGTAAAAATTACATCTATTATTTATATAATAAAAAATATATACATTTTATCCTAGACACGAAACCACCATAGAACTAAGAAATTTGCAACTTTTCCTCCCCCTCTAGACAGGGTCTCAGGTAGCTCAGGCTCACCTCAAACTTGCTATGTATCCAAAGATAACCAACTTTTTTAAAAGACAGTGTTTCCCTGTGTAGCCCTGGATATCCTAGAACTCAGTGATCCTACCTCTGCCTCCTCAGTGACAGGATTAAAGGCAGGAACCACCACTGCCCAGCAACCTCGAATTTCTGATCCTCCTGATTATACTCCCTACATACTGGGATTACAGGCCTGAACTACCATGTCATTTATGTGGTGCAGGGATCTAATCCAGGGCTTTCTGTATGCTTAACTGAGCTACATTGCCAATCAACAATTCCTATTTCTGTAGTTTAACTGAGACAGGACCTTGCTATTTGTAACCTGTGAATGGTCTAAAAATTATACAATCCTTCTGCCTCTACCTCACAAGCGGTAAGATTACAGGAAAGCACTACTCTATGCCTGGCTTTATGTAACAGGAACAAATAGCCAAGTTCTATGAAACCAAATGTCTAAAAACTATATAACCTGGGTGCCATAGACTGTCTTTAAACAATGCCAGGTGTGGTGGCATGTACCTTTAATCCCAGCACTCAGGAGGCAAAGACAGGTGGATCTGAGTTTGAGGCCTGCCTGGCTACATAGCAAGTTCTAGGCCAGCCAGGGCTATGGAGAAACTCTAATTCCAGCACTTTGGAGGCAGAGTCAGGCCGATCTCGTTGAGTATGAGGCCAGCCTGGTCTACAACAAGATTGCCAGGACACCCAGTGCCACACAAAGAAACCCTGTCTCAAAAAAATAAAAAAATAAAAAAAAGAAAACTAGAGTTTGTTCTACAGTTAGAATCCTTGTATTAGGATGATGAGTTTTGGAAAAGAAAAAGACCAAGGAACTTACATGAGCTGTTACCATTGGACTGAGCAAAGAACTTAGTGGGAACTGAATTAATTCCTTAGCAAAGCTGTTGTCCCTATCTGTATTCCCTATGAATCTACCACCCATCCTGGGCTACAGACAAGGAATAGTCATTAGCTCCTCGGCCTCCTGATCTTCATGTTTTTAACAGAATGCTCCTGAAAAAGATGTGAGGCAACATTTTAAGTAATTGACCATAAGTCCACAAGCAAAAAAAATTTTTCAATTAAAACAATTTTAGTATTTGCTTAGAGCTGTAAATCTGTAGTATTATGATCCCTCACCAAATAAACATGGTCCACAGAATCCAAAGTATTTGTGTATTAGTCAGTCCAATTGTGTCTACAGTCTTAAACTAATGGAAAGCAGGGAGTTATATGTCATATATAACACATATTGAACTGATTGTCAGACTTGCACTGAAAGGACCTTACCGTCATTGCTGGATACAAAAGAATAAAGTCAGAAATTGGTAAATGGGTTGGAACCAGGTTTCAAAGCAGATGAACTCATGACCCTCGGGATATGGACTAGAGAGCTTCCCATCTAAAATGCCAACAACTATTCATGTTGGAATAGATATATGATCAAAATGGGTTTATAGTTAGTAAACTCACAAATGAGACACTAATTTCAGCACCCAAAAGACTGTGGCAGGAGGGTTGCCATGAGTTCCAGACCAGCCTTGGTCACATAAGCTCTCAACAAAGAGGGAAGGGAATAGAAAAGGCAGCTGGCCTATAATTAAGATCTCTTTTTCTGATGGTATACATTTTGTTTATATACAGAATCACCTACACTGGTCCGATACATCTTTCTTTCTGGAAGATTTATTTCAGCTGCTTATTTCATCACAGCCTGAACATTCCTTGGAGGTAAAAGGAATCTTGACAGACCTCTGTGTGAATTAAGGGACGCTCCTACTTGGATGATGCAGCAATTTGCCAAGTACATTATGAAGTTTAAAACCTTTTCATAGAAATAACCAATGTGGAGAATTTAAACATATGCCATTTTGCCAGATTTAGACCTTTCATACTAGTTAACTTCATTTTCCTGGTAGCACTGAGTCTCTCCTTGCCAGACTGCTCATGAACAAACTTATCCTGGACCCTTCACAATATAGATTTTGGCTACAAAACAGCGATAGCTGCAAATTACAAGGCTTTATGATAATCTAGACTTTTTGCCCCACAGGTAAAGCATCATATTCCGACTTGAGACCACATGTTACATTGTATCTCATATTAAGTTGTTCAGTCAATATCCACATTAGGACAGAGAAAATTAATAAAAGAAATGTGACAGATAATGGAACTCCTTTTAAAATAGTGTTATCTTTCTTCAGGGCATCTCACTGGAAGACATTCCACCCTTTCTAAACAGTATCAATGCAAGTGTAAATTCCTCAGCGCATCACATAAATCTGAGCCATGCCATAAGCCATGATGTTAATCTTCATGAAGCCATGCTACTGTGCCCCAACACATTTAGAAGAGATCCAGAAGCAAGGACTTCACAGGCACAAGAACCATTTCTTCAGCTAAATTCTCACACCAATTCTGAGCAAGCCATTCCTGCAATGTCTCTCCCAACTGTTGACAATCAATTGAGGAATCTAACAAGTCAAGATCTCCTGACAGACATTGATTCAAGTATCTTTGAAGGAATAAACCCAATGTTATTGGCTACAGTAGGTTTCGATCCACTGGAAGTTTCTCAACTTTTTGAAGATCCAGACTCTGATTCTGGGATCTCATTAAATTCAAGTTACAACACCTCTATCGCCAAGTCTAATTCTCACTGTATGTATGATGGTGCTCTAGGTTACAGTAGTGACCTTGAGTCTCTTAGTCATGATTTAGGTGCTGTAGGAGGCTGCTGCCCAGAACACTGTCATATGGAAATTAGGACTATGTCTGGCTCTTATCAGGATCTTGAATGTCAGCAAGTATTTCACGACCACACTTACCACTTACAACCAGGTGTACCAGAGCCCATATCTGAATCTTTGACACGGTCCAAAAAGTCTCAGAAAATCAGTGGGTGCCTTGACGACTCAGATAGAAATTTGAGTCGTGACGAACAGCGTGCTAAAGCTCTGCATATTCCCTTTTCTGTAGATGAAATTGTCCACATGCCTGTTGACTCTTTCAACAGTATGTTAAGCAGGCACTGCCTATCAGACTTACAAGTTTCTCTCATTCGTGACATCAGACGAAGAGGAAAAAACAAAGTTGCTGCTCAAAACAGTCGTAAACGTAAACTAGACATCATTTTGAATCTAGAAGATGACATAAGTAACTTGCAAACACAGAAGGAAGCCCTGAAAAATGAGCAAAATCAATGTAACAAAGCTATTGACATAATGAAACAGAAGCTGCATGAGCTCTACCACGATGTTTTTAGTAGGTTAATAGATGACCAAGGCAAGCCAGTCAATCCAAACCGCTATGCACTGAAGTACAATGATGGAACTGTTTTGATTGTACCTAAAGAACTAGTCACATCAGGACACAAAAAGGAAGCCCCAAAGGGAAAGAGGAAAAACAGGATCCAGTGACCTGCATCACAAACTGTTCAAGCTATTCTTAAGAGCACTGTTACTTAAATCAGTTAAGGGTACGTGTTGAAGTTTGTATTGATATATGCTTAAAATTCAAGGTTATGCTTCTGTGAAGTTGGGAGAATCCAGTTACCACTTCTGCACTAATACCTACGTTCAACATAATCTTTTACAGCCTTTTAATAAGGTGGTCACTTGGAAAAGCTTTAAGATGCTTACATAATTTGAGTAGCCTTTAGTTTTAAGGTATTTAGTATTTAACATGTAAACAAGTATATGAAAACATTTCATATTTGAATTTATAAACTATTTTAACAAAATGTCGTCCTTCAAAGAAAATCCAGCCAATACGGCAAATTCCTTCAAGCTTCAGAGCAAAGTATCCCAGCTTTTGAGAATGTAGTCATAGCCCCATATCAAAATGTAGAAAGCCCTCAAGAAACAGCGACAGTACTAGTCTGTGTTGACCTCACAACCTAAAATATGTAAACTTTTAACCATCTTAAAATTCAGGTGCCCATGAACCAAAGTAATGACCTTCAAAATTGACTTTGACAAGTCATATTTATGTAGTTAAGACTTTTAACATTGTACTGGCATATCCCAGTTCCAAGGAATAGATTTGCTCAGTGGTCATCCATTGGAATGAGTCAAACTCCTTTCTCAAACGTTGAGGCTTTGATGTGTAAGTCCATCACTGAATGAGATGTGTGAACCAATGCTTCCTACACTTATGTAAGGCACACAATGTATAAAGGACACCAAAGTGCTAGAACAAAGATCCTCTCCCAGCATAACAAAGTAAAAACAAAGCACCGGCACAGGTCAAAAGCAGGAATGGAGGTTTCACAATGTGTTCACTGGCTGCTCTTCTGAAGACCCAGATGGATTCCCCACATGCAGTTCCAGATGATCATTGCTCTCAAAGGACACACACAGGGTAGACAAACTCATTTCTTATTTAAAGGAAAACCTTCAACACATGACCAGATAAAAATCGTCTAGGTTATCCACATGCTTACAAGGCCATTTGGGGACCTTTCCTCAAAAAATAGGCAAATCCTTGTCCTTCAGATTTTACCAACTGTTCCCAGTACAAAGAAAGTGAAAACGGCATAGGACTTTCACCACTCCAATTCCATACTTTTCTGAAACCTATGGATTCAAATTAGAACTCCTGCCTTAGAGAGCAATTGAAGTGTTTGCACCTTTGTACTTTGTGGTAACTTGTAGTACTCCAGCCACATGTGCATAGACCATACACCAGAATGCACATGTAGTACTGCCAGCCACATGTGCATAGACCAAACACCAGAATAACACACCCAAGATTGTTTACTGTTTGTTTAAAGTTTTATGAAACTTTTATTAAAAGTGGAGTTCAGCAGATGAAGGTCGTTTGCTAGAGCCTGGGGATCTTTGGTGGTCAGAGTGCAGATTGTTGAATAGACTTGTTTATACTAGTTTTTAAAACTTTATCATATTGTTTTAAGAGCTGTTCCATAGGAACTCAAGTTCAGTTCCCAGGGGCACAGCTAAGACAGGGTACTCCATTGAGCTCCAAAGTATCCAAAAGCACACTCAAGACTGTAAAAACACAATCTTTCCCCACTAGTTTTATAAAATGCAGATACGCAGATAAGTTTAATGAACTAAACTCACTCCCATACCGTCCATGAACCACTTGTCAATTTTCCTTTTGTGTTTCTTTACGGTTTTAATTACTTAAACTGTGTACTACAAATTTTACTCTCAAGTCCAACTTTAACACCTTTGGAGATTAAGGGCATACATCACCAAGATATCCTACTAGTTGGAAACCAAGTATTTGGATAGAATGTTCATAAACACGCTAGTTCACAAGGTTTAAGGACGAACTCATGTTATTAGCCACTGACTTACCTGTATATGGCCTCATTATCAAACCGTTTTATATAAGTGCTTGCTATGGTCAATAACACACACTTAAGTCCCCATTAAGTTTTAACCACAAGACTGAGTTTCATCATTTGCTATTCACTGAGAAGTGTTAATGAGATCTCATTGGCAGAACTCTTGTTGCTTTGCACATACTAATTAACATCAGCACTAACTGGTTAAAACCCATGGTTTCAAATGCCACCATTAGTGTGAAATATAGGGAAACTGTAGCAACGAACAATTCATAATAAAGGTTAATAGGGACAGCAAATTATGCCCATTATTGCTTTTCTCATTTTTCTATTAATATTGAATGGGAAATGTAAATGTAGTTTTGTGCAAACTAATTTAAAATTTAAGGGGATAGCAATCTTGTAGACAACTGGTGTCGATTGAACAAGATTCACACTTGTGTGTAAGCATTACACCGCATTATTTGGATACAAAAGTATTTATTTTATAAAACTTGTACTCAAAATAGACCTTTCATCTGTCTACTCACAAATCCTATTTTAAAACATAATACATTATCCTTAGCTAATTTGATGTTACTCTATACAAACAGCACTCATTTCATTTTGAATCTTATCAAGAACCTGTACTAAATGAAGTTTTTAATCAGAGAACATTCCCTTTTATCTTAAGTGCTTCTTAAATGAAGGCACCAACAAGAACTACTTTCAGATGGTACAGAATTTCTTATTTCTTGAAGACTCTGTGGTTGACCACTTCTTCATTAGTTACCTGCAGCAAGACACCTTCCTGCCAAAGGAAAAAAAAAGTATCTGAAGAAGTTTATCATGTTTGTCCAAAGAACCTAAATAACTTCAGTGGTGGTTTTAGGATTAAAGCAGACTCACTGATGTGTATAAGCCCTACATATCACATTTCTGGAAAGGCAATAAAGCCTAGAAACCAGGGTAGATTTAAGAAACTGATTACAATAGCCAACCTACAGCAGTTTAGGGTAGGACAATGGGCAAAATTTAGATCTTAACCCAATTATTTAGTAGAGAGAGTACACAAAAGGGTTTTGTTGTTGCACAGAAATTTCTAATGTAGTAAAGACACGATCCTCAACCTCCTGTCAGCCTCATCCTGATTAAAGCATGTAAAATTAGAACCATAAAGTAATAAACACAATGGCCTTTAAATGCCTAGTTGACTCAAAACTGCTTGATCCAGGACAGGTGAATAAATACACATGGGTGGAATGATAGGTAAATCTCATTTATTGAACTTGCAGCCTAACTTTTACCTACCATTTTACTACCAACACCACTGAAGGAAGCAAGAAAAGCTTTATTAATGATCGCTTGGCTTGCCTCAGCTGTTGAAATGAAGCACTTTACAGTCTTTGTGGCAGCAGAATATACTTGTCCATGGTTCATATCAATGCTAAAATTCCAGCAGGGAAAAAAATGATATGTTAAGCACCTGAATCTTCATGGAAAGGGAGGGGGTGAGAAAGAAGGAAAAAAAGGAAACAACAACCAAAATAATTTAAGTAAATGACAGATTGGAAAACAGGGTTTATAAAATTATCTTGAGTTTAATATTTGTTAAACTCAATTTATAGCTATGTTAAACTATATAAGAACCACTATACTGAAAGACCATTGAAGAGTTTATTAGTTTATCTTTTAGGGAGGAAAATTAAGAAAGAAAAAATAAATAAGATCTTACCTAAAGAAGTTTAACTGATGCTTAGAACTACTTTGCTCTACACCCTCAGCTTTCGTTGGCATCCTTATCAACTACTGTAGGTTAAGCTTTGTAGATACAGCACAGTTTTTTAAGACTGGCTGAGCTTAGTCGTCAAGAGTTCTCTTGTACTAGACCTGTGTCCCTGAAGAGTACCTCGCTGGGGTTATTTCCTTTCCTTGCATTGAAGAAGCAGCATCTAAAAGATCTAAAAAGGTGTTTCTCCTTGCAGAGATATCCCTTAAGTTAACTAGATAATTTAATCCTGATGAATTGCAGACAACACACTTAAATCTGACCAGCATTTATCTTACACAAATACAACAGCTTTGCAATGGACCTTAATTATACTACCCACTCCTTAACTTATTTAAAATAAAAAGTCTATAATTACACAATTTCCTTTAGAATTATTTTATTAAATCATAAATGTACAACAGCTTCTTAACTCTACACACGCACTTAAATTTTTAAAAGGAAAAACGTTATGTCTTATTACACCATGATCCTGGCTAATAGCTTTTCAAAACTTTTGAGAAAAATCTTAAAAAAGGTTTCACATGTCACCTGAAACTTACAAATTTAACATTATCAAAGAAGGAATGCTTCTACACTCTTACAAAGACCACTAGAAAGAAACAACAATTAAAAAGCTAAGAAACTGTCTCAAAGGCATTTTTTACAATCCTTCCTCCACAGTAAGGTAATGTTATTAAATAATCCAATCCATTCACAAAATGGCTCTCTGCATCTGCTCTGGTGTCTTCTGTCATATCACTGCATATTTATGCATGACTGAGATAAGAGTTTCCTTAACATTGTTATTTCGATAACCTGAAGCTGTTCTGTTACCTCTGGGCTCTCATCCTCTCCTATTTATACAGTGAAGCCTGTTTCAACAGAAGTAAAGAGTAAAAAAAAATAGGTTATGAAATTATCCATCTAACCAGATTTTAAGGAAAGATAACATGATCCTAAAATGCTTTAACTCCTGCCGCTAATTCTCCCAAGATAATAATTGTAAAACTCAAAAACTACTTACCCATGGTAAGAAGAAGCTCAGTATCGGCTCCTCCCACCATAGCCCCCACTTCCTCCACTTCCTCCAGGACCATAGTTTCCTACGATTGAAATAAGAAAGCAAGTTTAGCACATATGTAAACCTGTAGGCTTGTGGGCATATCTTTAGTTTTGAAATTTCAAATCTTCTTTTGACTTTATGACAGATGGTCTCTACAAAGATCTGGCTGTCCTGAACTCACTATGAAGACCAGGCTGGCTGTGAACTCAAGAAATCCTATTCCTTGAGTGTTGGAATTAAAGGTGGTGTGAGATAGTTAATATCCACCACCTTTTAAGTCCATTACTTTTAAGCACAAACAACTTTCTAAAAATTGGACCTTGTCTCAAAAAACAAAGAATTTTAATGTTAGAAATAAAAGCTTCTTGCACAAGCTAAACAGCAGTAGACTCTATTTGGTTTCATGTTTAGCATGAATGAAGACCCAAAAAATTGATCTTCCATTTTCCCCCTGCCAGTATTATTAGCAGTACCTTGCTTGAGTAACTATTATTACTTAAAATTTAAGTTACTCCTAGTTTTTAGCTGGGCATGGTAGTAACACTGGCCAGACAATGTACAGGTAGGTAGGTAGATCTATGGAGCTTCAAGACAGCCTAAACTACATAGAACCTGCCTCAAACAATACCATCCCTGCAAACACCCCCAAATCACCTAACTTTATACTTGGGATGCACTTTTAACAATTTTATGAGGTCAAATTAAAAAGGAAAATTCTCTTCACATTTAACTACTAGATGCTTTCCCTTCTGAAATGCAAACTGTTCTACCTCTATACCTCTCAAATCACCTAGCTAAATTGCCAAGTCTTTATTTAGTAAATTACCTCCTCCATATGGTCCTCCCATGTTCCTGCTACCACCAAAGTTTCCACTCTTCATTGGGCCATAGTTAGAAGGTTGTTGGTTATAATTTCCAAAATCATTGTAATTTCCACTTCCATAATTTCCTATGAAAGAATTAGAGTATCAGCAAGACACCTGAACTATTATTATAGAACCATTAATTCAAGACTGAAGTTTAATTTTCAGAACAAATGTTCTACAAAAATCAAAGTATATAGTACCTCTCTATAATCCTACAATTTAAAGCATCTAAATGACAATGAATAATAAGTACTATTAGTTCTAATCCAAATCCAACATATAGGTTGTAGATGAATTTATTACCTCCTCCATAGTTGTCATAACCACCTCCGTAGCCCCCACCCTGGTTGCCATATCCAGGTCCTCCACCACCATATCCTCCTCTTCCTCCTCCATAACCAGGGCTACCTCCAAAATTGCCACCTATTATAAAATAAGCCTTTAAGTAATTGCTTAAATTTTTCAATTCCATTTGAATTCTCTTTATTATACTCATTTGTGGGTTTAAGACATTTTTTAAGGTGTATTATTTGTTTCGTAGTCCAATAGACTCAAAGATAAAAATACCTATTCTTGGGGAAGCATTTCAGGATTATAAACCACCATATATAAAGCAACCTGAAATAACATGACTCTACTTTGAACCAGAAATATTTAAAATTCTTATGCTATGTATTTTGAGGAAGAAATATGGGGGTAGCATATCTGCAAGATTTATAAACTCTTGATACTCTGGATTGCTGAGTTTGAGGCTAACCTGATTTATAGAACCTCAGCACTACATAGAGACCATCTCAAAAAACAAAATTTATGAACTCATACAGAGTTCCTTAGGTAAAATGTTATCCTAAGGATCCCAGCAGCAAAACTAAAAATATTAACTACTCTTAATTTATTTCCCCTTAACACCCAGACCTCAAATTCTAGCATTCTAGCTATTCTACATACAATGTCCATTTCCCCATCTAGATCAATTTTTCCACGAAATGAAACCTCAACTCATTTTTACTGCACAATAATAGTTATAGGCATACACTGCTTAATAAAGAACTCAAAGTACATTCTTAAAAGCCAAATAACCATTATCACTTAAGTACTACTCTGACAGTCAAAACCAAGACCCAAATAAAATGGTATTAAATATATTACATATTAAGATACATAAATCAAAATCTAAAAAGTAACCAAAGCCCCAAATACATTATTATTAAATATATTAAGATACATAAATCACAATCTAAACTTACCTCCAGGTCCTCCTCCATACCCATTATAGCCATCTCCAAATCCTCGTCCACTTCCATATCCATCTGTTTAGAAAAAGTAACATTTTACTTTTCTCTACATTATTAGTATGTGAGAATGATGGCTGGTAATCTTACCAGCTCATTTAAGGAGCATATTAATTCCATTTTACTACCATCAGAACACATGTTTTAAAGTACTGAATTTGGATCCATAAAGTCCCACAAACTTTAAGGAATTAAAGTATATAGCATCAAAATGTTAAAATCACAAGTTACTGCATTTATTTATATAAGCCAAAACCTAAAATGCCCTGAAACATTCTATACCAATTCTGACTATTTTTTGAGACAGACTTATATAAGTCCAGGCATGTCTTGAATCGTGTTTGTGTGTATGCAGCTAAGAAAGTACTCTAATTTCTAACCCCCACCCCGCTTCTTCTTATTCCCAAATACTGAAATTCCAGGTATGAGTATCTTTTTGTGAGGTGCAAGAAACTCAACACACTAGCACCATACATGCTCAACACGTGTTACCCTAGACCCAGCTCAGGATCTCCTAAATCATATTAAAACCACTCTATTCAAAAATTAAACCTATCACACTCTTGAAAGTACTTACCAGACCCCCCCCTAAAGTTGCTTCCTGGTCCTGGTCCAAAATTGCCACCGCCACCACGAGAATCTCCAAATCCGAAGTTGCCTAGGTAGGATATTTGTTCTAATTAATGGCAAGCATTCTGACAAACCTGCCAAATCAATGCATATATATAATATATAAAATTTGTTACCTCCTCTTCCACTCCTGGAACTTTGTACTTCTTGCATTTCTTGTCTAGACAATGCCTTTCTAACTTCCGCATTATGGCCATTGATGGTGTGATATTTTTGCACTGAAACAAGAAAAATTGTCAATATATTCTAATAGTAAACAATTCCTAATGTTTTAACAAGCTGTTAATATATCCAACAGTTTATATATACAAACCACACCTCCTGTGCCTGAACACTTACATACAATTTTATCCACAGGATCATGGTCGTCAAAAGTAACAAATCCAAAGCCTCTTTTCTTTCCAGACTGCCTATCAGTAATAATTTCAATAGTATCAATTTTCCCATATTCTTCAAAGTAATCTCTAAGGTGGTGTTCCTCAGTATCTTCTTTAATTCCACCAACAAACAGCTTCTTCACAGTCACGTGGGCTCCTGGTTTCCCAGACTCCTACAACAGATAATTATGGGAGTTATGCTGAGAGAAGTTACAAATTATTTACCTTGATACTACCACCTTATACTTCTATCTCAACATCAAATTTCTTCATATAAACCAACAAAGGTTAGCCATTGAAAGACAGGTACAAAAAGTTAATACAACCAAAAACCCCCAAGAAAACATTCCACAACATATTTTACTTACCTCTCTTGCTACAGCACGTTTTGGTTCAACTACCCTGCCATCAATGGAATGAGGCCTTGCAGCCATGGCAGCATCAACCTCAGCCATGGATGAGAAAGTTACAAAACCAAATCCTCTTGACCTTTTGCTTGCAGGATCTCTCATAACCTGTAAACCAAAAACATGTTACCATTTAATTTAATGGTATTATAACTAGTAATGCCAATTAGAAAGTACTTCTAACACTCATTTTCTATACGACTCAACCCAAAATGTATGCGTAAGTTCAATCAGACTAGAACCTACCACACAGTCTGTGAGCTTTCCCCATTGCTCATAGTAGTTTCTCAAACTTTCTTCTGTGGTTTCAAAGCTTAAGCCACCAATAAAGAGTTTACGGAACTGTTCCTTTTCTCTCTGCAAAGGAAAATACCATTTCAATTTTTATTTACATTTTCTCTTTGTATGCTGGAAATTAAATTCTTAAATATGAGGTGACCTGCTGGCAGAGTACCTTTTTCCTCTCCAAAGGAACAGTTTCTAAAGTTTTCTGGGGGGAAAAAAAAAACTTACATCAAATTTAAACCATATGTTAAACTGCATATTAGTTGTGTTACACCAAAAAAAGCCTCAGTTGAAGTATACAAGCTTTAATGTCACTAATACTTGATCTAACTTTAATTCACATAAACTACCTTAAACTTAGCACAGACTTTCTTCAAAATCTTTGAGAAAAACCATACTCAACTGTGGTCATTTAAGGGGCATCAAAAGTCTTATGAAATTCTTCATTAATTCTACAACTCAAGCACAAAATTTACTCAAATTTTTTTAATTGGAAAAAAGGTAAAACAAAACAAAAACAAACAAAAAACCCTACTAATGTTTCCATAATCCACCACTTCAGGAATCAGTTTCTGAAATAGTGGCAGATTTGCTTTTCCTTGAACTGCCCCCTTGGGTGTTAAATTAAAAATGGGGGTCTGTGGGAGAAGTCTCCCAACACTGAAACAAGATCCACGTTTTTTTTTTAAAGTATATTTTTTAAAGTAGTTTTCTTTTAACTTAGATTTATTCCTGTAGCCATCACCATCTGAACTGCGAAAGTTTGGGGAGGGGAGGTACTGCTCTGGTTATTTAGGCTACAGAAAAAAAATAGAAAACACGTTTTAACTAGTTACCACCGCCCCAAATTGACTTTAAAAACTGTTACTGTTTTTAATTAAAGCAGCTTACACTTGTCCAATTTAGTAGCCTTCTGACAATTCATGAAATAAGGTGGTTTTCTCAAAAATTTCCAAAACAAAGGCCTGAAATAATTATTAATTGAAGTGCTGTTTATTACGTACTGGCTTGTAAAGAACTAAGCTTAAAAAAAAAGTCAAGATGTTCATAAACTAGGTCATAGTATTCAGGACCTATCTTGATTGCATAACTGAAGACAAAATTGAAATTACAAAAAAAATTCCACAACTCTATTACTCAATCCAAATCTATTAAGGTTCTCTCAAAAAGAAATTGTTTACTGCTCTTCTCGGGTTCTGTTATTTGAAGAAAAATAGAAACGTCAAAATAGGTTAAAGATTCAAATACGTCGTTTTAAACATTCGTTTTAATTACTTAAAATGACTGGAAATGGAGTGTCCATGTAGTTGTATTTAAATGCCAGTAAATATGCCTCTTTAAATTAAATTGTAAAAAGCAAAAGCTCATTACTTACCTCATAGGTTTTTCCAAACTTACCCGACGTCCACTATCGATTATAAACAAGCTAAGAGTCAAAGAAAATAGCGAAGCAGACCCTTCAACTTGAAACCTTATCAATTTAATGATCAACCACGATCGCAAACACAAATCAGAAGCAAATGACAAAGTTCAAATACACTGTGGCCCAGAACTAAAAGTTTTTATATAGCTAGTTAGTTCATGGATTAATGTTGACTGAGCATTAATGTTAACATAAGCAAAAGGTAACTAGGTAAAAAATACGTTATTTCACTTCTCTAACGTGGCCATTACTTGTAAGGATCCTGTTGCAGTTTAAGCAACAAACCGTAAGCTCAGAATCATTTCAAACCAAAAGGATCCTTCGGATAGTAAACCTACGCTGCAATTAAAGGAAAATACCCCTTCGCCCGAGCATACAGAATCTAACCAAACAAACTACCAGAACCGAGCATTCTCAACTTCCTGCCTGCCGTTCACGTGCTTGTTTACCACTGCAGGCTCATAAAGCCTTTCATTAATCGAATTCAGTGGCTAGAAAAGATAAAATGGTTGCTTTGCAGCAATTCAGCAACAGGCTCGGGCCGCGATCGCACTGTTGTCCAGGCCTGCGCCAGCAAGCCTAGTGGAGTGCCTCCACCCCCACCCGCTCCTCCGGCCGTTTGCCTTCTCAAAGCAATGGCGCCATTTCGTCGAGCGGAAGGCAGGCAGCCCTTAAACGAGGTGCGCAGGACTCTAGAATACAAGCTCAAAATCCCCGAAATCCACCTCGAAACGAGATGAAACCGCGTCGAAAACAAAGAAAAACAGAGAACCAGTCCTAGGCGGCGGTAAAAGGGAGCAAATTGGGAGGCCTGAAAAATGTAGAACGCAAAAATCGCAGCGAGGAAGGAGACGGGAAAATGGCGGACGCCAAATCCGGTTCCCGGGGAAGGGGGAGGGGAGGCTCCGCAGACCCGCTCCGGGGACCACCGAAAACGCTCCGCTGCCCACACACCTCGCTCCCTGGGCCCAAGCCCTTCGGGAAGAACCGACGGCGACCCATCTCCGAGCCGGTT
>LOEQ01002001.1:402482-414856 GCA_001685075.1 Bramus lutescens | reverse complement strand
AAAAAAAAAAAGGACAGACTGGTGCTTTACTAGCTTTGCATCATCACCCAGTGTGCAGTGTGTCTTCTGTGTTACACAGTTCCAGCTGAGGTACCAAGATTCAGCCTATAAAGGTTAGAAAAAAAACTGTGAATTGGCTTACTTACTTGGAAAAACAGTGGTTACAGGATGTGCCCATGTTAAGGAACCTAATTTCTCTTTCTTTTTCTTTTTTTCTTTCTTTTTTTGAGGCAGGGTCTCTCAGCTCTGGCTGGCCTGGAACTTGCTCTGTAGACACAGGCTGACCTAGAGAGATCCACCTGTTTCTGCTTTCTAAGTGCTGAGATTAAAGGCATGCACTACCATGCCTGGCCAGAGAACTTGATTAAAAACAAATAAGAACAAATACAAGTTCTTATTGTGTGAGTGTGAACATGCATTGTGCACATGCCAGGATGGGGAAGAACCAGGGCATAAGAATGGTCACAGTAAAGTAAAACCAAAATCCGGCAGTGTGGATCCAAATCCCGGAGCTCAGGAGCCAGGTACTGAGGTTTGTAATCCTTGGGCTCTAAAGGGCTTGGGCAGCCCTGCCTCTCCACCTCTGCCATCCACAGCCCCCAAAGGCTCTCTGTCAGGCCATCTCCATTCCATATCTGCAACTCTTCTAGGTCATAACATCTCCAGTATCCTGGGATCTCCATTGCAACTAGAGGTTGATCTTCACTGATAGCCCTCAGGCCTTCTCTGCAGGACCCTGACCCTACCACAAGGTGCCAAGCCTCCACTACTCTCTCTGAACCCTTCATACCTTCGAAACCAGTAATCCCTGGAAGACTCTTACATTGCCAAGTTCAGCTCAAGATGTAGTCTGACTCCCTTGGACCACAGTTGTATCAGCTTCTGTGCGTTGACCTCAGGAAGGACTTCTCTGTTGTCCCAGTGAAGCACAGAAGACTTCAGTTCAGTGATGCTGAGCTCTTATTAATAGTAGTGGTTCTCCAGTCAATCCTAGCCTGATCAGCATCAATTCTAGGTCACAGCTCATCATGTGAGCCACAGCAGCAAGAGCTCAAGGAGCAAGTCACGTGTGTGTGTGTGTGTGTGTGTGTGTGCGCGTGCGCGCGTGCGCGGTCAGAGGAAAGCTTTCCAAAGTAATTTTTCTCCTACTGTGGGCCCTGTGGATCAAACTCAGGTTTATATATAGCAAGTGAGCCATCTTCATGGTCTTACTGGGGGTTACCCAGATGAGTCCTTCAAAGCTAAGGAGCTTTCCTGACTGAACAGGGGAGAAGTTACCTCTGTGCCCTGTGGACATCTTGATTTTGGCCTGGAGAGACCCATGTCCAACCGTGACTGAGCAAAGTGGAATGAGGAATCTCTGCTCTTGGAAGTCACCAAATTGGATGAGATTGGTTTGCAGCATTTTGGGGGTGCTTGCATTTCTCGTTCTTCGTCTTCTTTTGAGGGTCAATTGGAACACTGCTCAGCATATGGTATTTTTTTTAAGACTTACTTATTTTTATTTTGTGTGTGTGTGTTGCCTGCATGTATGTCTGTGTGTCACAGTGTGTACCTGGTGCTCTCAGAGGCCAGAAGAGGGTGTGAGATTTCCTGGAGCTGGAGTTACAGCTGGTTGTGAGCTACCATGTGGGGTGTTGAGAATTGAACCTAGGTCCCCTGGAAGAATAACCAGTGCTCTTATCCACTGAACCGTACCTCCAGCCCCTTGCTTGTTCTTTGACACAGGATCTTGTGGCCCAGGCTGGCCTTGAACTTTGTAGCTCAGGAAGGACATCCTTGAACTCCAACTCTTTTCGCCCCCACAACCCAAGTTCTGGGATGGCAAGCATCCTACCCAAATCTTGACTATTAATTTTTGAAGCATGTCTCAACTATGTAGACCAAGCTGGCCTTGAGTTCACAGAGATTTGCTTGCCTCCTCTGGGGTTAAAGGTGTGTGCCCCCTGCTCAGCCCTGACTTTTTTTTTTTAAATGTGGAAGAGCACTAAACACAAGATTATCCTTTTAAGATTTTTGTGGACTATGGAGAAGGGTACTTGATGTCATCAGACTCTGTGACCTGAGGTCTTTTCCCCAAGGCCATCGATCCCCTTTGCCTTTAATACTTTCCCTGTCAGGTACTTGTTCCTTTCACTTTGCATGATTGTCTAGCCAGCGCAGGAGGGCCTCTGATGAGCTGCAGGGGTATGAGAAGAGCATTCAGAGGAATAGGACATTTGCCAATGAAGAGTTAAAGCTTTAGTCATTGGGCAAATGAAACAGGCATGCCCAGTGTTGTGTAAGAACATTCAGAGGAACAGGACACTTGCCAACAAAGAGTTAAACCATTAGTCCGTCAGGCAAATGAAACCCGTGTGCCCAGTGTTGTTTTTGCCTAATCATTCGTGTAACAAGCCCCACCCCCTGCACGTTTCCACCTTCTTCCTCTTAAGGCTCTGGCGGGTTCGCTTTGTAAGAACAAAATACCCGGGGATGTCCAGTCTGTCTTCAGACTGGCGAGCAAGCCCAGAGCCCTAAGAACTCCTTTTTCTTTTTCGAGCGCTGTTCCTTTTTACTTTATTAGGCAGAAGCGGTGTGTTTCCTAGGATGCGTTTTCAGAGTTCATTCTAACAGGTTGGTACCTTGGCTTGGTGATAGTTTCGGTTTGGGATTGATTGAGTGACTGTGTGGTTGATTCTGTGAGGCTTGTTTTAATCCATTGGTCTGAAAACCTTGGGCAGCTTCCTTGACATGTTCGCCTGTTGTGAGCAAGTGCTGAGATTGATGAAAAGAAGTAAGGACTTATTTTACCTTTAATTATTTGTGTGGGTATGTGCCCATGAGTGCAGGCACCTTAGAGAGGAACTGGAATTAGAGGTAGTTGTGAGCTATTGGTGTAGGCACTGGGGACCAAACTCAGGTCTTCTGGAAGAGAAGAGCATCAAGTGCTCTTAACCATTGAGCCATCTTTCTTGCCCAATAGTATACCCCCCTCTCTCCCTCCCCCCTCCCCCCTCTCTTTTTTTTCTCTCCTGAGACAGGGTTTCAGGGTTTCTATGTGTAGTCCTGGCTGTTCCGAACTCACTCTTGTAGATCAGGGTGGCATTGAACTCACAGAGATCCACCTGCCTCTGCCTCCTGAGGGCTGGGATTATAGGCGCGTGCCACCGCCACCACCTGGCTAAAGATTTGTTTTTAATTTATTGATATGTCTCTGCATGTCTCTGTGTGAGTGTGTGCCTCGTGTGTGACAGTGCCTGTAGAGGCCAGAAGACAGCATCCCCTCCCTTGAAGCTGTAATCACAGGTGGTAGTAGGCCTGTGGACACTGGATGTGAATGTCTGGATGTCGGGAACTCACCTCAGGTCCTGGAAGGGGAAGTGAGGGGTTTTTTCCCCCTCTGAAGTTGCCGCTAGTTGCAGCTGCTTTCACTTTCACAGCCCATGCCCTGCATTTGCCTCTGCTGGAAGCATTTTAAGAAGAAAGACACGGGGGCGGGGAGGGGGGGAAATAACAGACTGAACTAGCAGGGAAAACAGCCATGCAGTGAGAAGCCATATATGATGAAAAGAGTTAGCTAGGACAGAGTAGGAGAGCCCTTCAGAGAAAAGTGTTGATTGGGCTGATGAAGTCATGGGTGTGTAAGAGCAGAAAGAACTGTGGTGTAGGTATGGGAGTATCTGCATTCAGGACTCTAGTCTAAAGCCAGGCATGATGGCTCGCACTGGCATCCCCAGCACTTGGGAATGCAGAGGCAGGAGGATCAGTACAAGTTTGAGGCCAGCCTGAGCTAGGGGTACATAGAATGACTATGTAGGTCTACATGTGTGAGTTCCTGGGGAGACCAGAGGCCAGACTCTAGGAGCCAGAGTTACAGGCCATTGTTGTGAGCCAGTCAGTGTGGGTGCTGTGAATAAATGGGGCCTCTATAAATGCAGTATGTGCTCTTAACCACTGAGCCATCTCTCTAACCCCTTTGTCCGTCCTTCCTTCCTTCCTTCCTTCCTTCCTTCCTTCCTTCCTTCCTTCCTTCTTTCTTTTCTTTTCTTTCTTTTTTTTTTTTGAGACAGGGTCTCTCTGTGTAGCTTTGGAACTTCTGGAACTCACTCTGTAGACCAGGCTGGCCTCGAACTCACAGAGATGCACCTGCCTCTGCTTCCCGAGTGCTGGGATTAAAAGGCTTGTGTCACAACCACCGGGCTCCTTTTTTTTATAACTTTTTAAAGGCACAAAATACTTGATAGCATTTTAATTCCCAGATAGCTAGCAGGGAAAACAAATCAATGAGTTTCTGTTTCTCTGTTAGGAAATCAACTGTAAAAGGGAAGTTTTCTCTCGCATGTGTGGAATTGAAGCTTTCAAATTTGAGATTTTGATATTTATATAAATATGTTTAGCATTGTACCTTGGTAAACAAATTGAACCTGTTTTCGTGCTCAGGCAATACTTGGGGACTCTGGGCTAGGTTAAGTAAATTGACCTAGAGTCACATGTCTTCAGAACCCAGAGTAACCCAGGGTTGTCCAAAATCGCAGGGCTACTTCTGGGAAACACCGTTCATTGGTGCAATTACATCATCTTTTAAACACATTAATGTGTATGAAGTGGCCGGAGGAAAAGCAAACCCTGGCTCCTCACCCTTACAGCCTGTGGTTCTGTGTTTTTAAAAACCTAATAACAGACATTAGCAGCGGTAATTGTATGTGTGTCTTAATAGCAAGACTTTGGTCTGAGGTGCTTGCTTATTGCTCACTAACTATAGAAGCTGGTTCTGCTGTCAGCTCTCACTTTATATGTAAGGCTACCAGACACGTCGTCGAGGTGAAGCAGGCCACTTAGCGGTAAGTCTAGGGGACTGAGCCGGCAGTGGTTGAGCAGGCCTCAGACTTTCTGATCCACAGAAGTGCTGTCCTACCCACCGCTGTGACGGTGTATACTCTGAGATCTGCCTTTGCAGGACCAACTGGGCACCCTGTGCTGTTAGTGTGGTGCCCTCAGTTCTTGGGTGACGTCTGGGCATTGTTATTTCACTACCATTTGGCAGTGTAATGTGACTGGGAATTCAAGGTGTATTATAGAGACAAGAAAGCCAAATAATCAAGGATGGAGAGAAGCTGTGTTATTTGGACTTTATGCTTTTGTGGGAGGCAGATTGTCATTCAGTGATTACCAGATAAGGCTAAAATATTGTGATCAGAACTTCCAAGAAAGGTTATGCAAAGGAAATGTTTCTTGGAATTTAAAGAATTACACTTTTTAGGCAGGGTACCTTTAATCCTAGCAATTGGGAGGCAGAGGCAGATGGATCTTTGTGAGTTCAATGATATCCTTGTAAAGCAAGTTCTAGGATAGCCAGGGTTACACAGAGAGACCCTGTCTCAAACAACAACAACAACAACATTACATTTTATTTATTTGTGCATTTGGAGGGGTGGTGTTCATACCGTAGTGTGCATGGAGAGGCCAGAGCACAATCAGTGACAGTTGGTTCTGTCCTGGAGGTTGAACCTAGGTCAGCAGAATTGGTGACAAGTCCCCTTACCTGCAGAGCCATCTTGTTGGCCCATACCTGGTACAAGGAGGAAGTTAGGCTCAGCTCCCCCCAGCCCAGGAGAGCATAGCCAGCATCCTAAGAACGCACAGCACAGCGGTTATCTGTGACAGAGGGGTGGACTTCTGTGGACAGATTGATGACCTTGAGCGAGTCACCTTACCTGAGCTTCAGCCTTCTCTGGAGAATAGGCAGTTGTGAGGGCTGAGAGAGACAGTGCCCACAGGGTACGCAGTACAGTGCTGGTCAGTGGCTCTACACAGCTGCTGCTTTTATTCTTGTGTGTATTTTATGTTGGTTTTATTAGAACCTTATTTTTTGAGATATTACTTATTTTTATTTTATTATTTGTTTGCTTATTTTTCGAGACAGGGTTTCTCTGTTGCTTTGGAGCCTGTCCTGGAACTCACTCTATAGACCAGGCTGGCCTCGAACTCACAGAGATCCTCTTGTCTCTGCTTCCTGAGTGCTAGGATTAAAGGCATGCACCACCACCCAGCTATTTATTTTCATTTTATGTGTGTATTTTGCCTTGTGTATGTCTGTGCACTATATGCATCAGTGCCCAGATGTCAGAAGCATGTTTCGGACCATGTTGGCGCACCATTCTGTAGTTGGAGGCTGCTTGTTCATTCCTGGCGGCCCTGACCCGAAATAATCACACAGAAACTGTATTATTACAACACTGTGGCCTATTAGCTTACATTTATTGACTAGCTCTTATATTTTAAATTAACCCATTTCTATTAATCTATGTATTGCCACATGGTTGTGGCCTACTGGTAAGGTTCTGTCCTGCGTCTGATGGTGTCTATCTCCTATGGTGGCTACACGGCTTCTCCTGGTGGCATCTTTCTCCTATGGTGGCTACACGGCTTCTCCTCCAACTCCACCTACTCTCTCTTCCTCTATCTGCTTGGAATTCCTGCCTTGCCCTATTACAGGGTTTCTCTGTAGCTTTGGAGCCTGTCCTGGAACTAGCTTTTGTAGCCCANACTCCACCTACTCTCTCTTCCTCTATCTGCTTGGAATTCCTGCCTTGCCCTATTACAGGGTTTCTCTGTAGCTTTGGAGCCTGTCCTGGAACTAGCTTTTGTAGCCCAGGCTGGCCTCGAACTCACAGAGATCCATCTGCCTCTGCCTCCTGTGTAATCTGCTGGGATTAAAGGTGCACGCCACCACTGCCCAGCTTCAGCATCAAGTGTTTTAATCACTTGAGCAGTCTCTCCAACCTCTATATAAGTACATTGTTAATTTACAGAAGTAATACTGGTTTTTAAAAGTTTGGTTACTCTAGGAGGGTATAATCGCCTGGTTCTGTTTACACTGGCACACATCCCACTGTTTATGTTGATTTTCATCTTTGCATATATAAGAATCTAAGTATAAATCATGAGTCTTTTCCCCTACTGTCTCTGGATCATGTAACCTGTAACACCAACTGAAGAATGAAGGAGAGACATTTATTTTTGGCCAAGAATAGGAGAAGTAGGCTAAAACCTTGTACACCAGCCTCTCCACCTTTGGTGGGCCATGAGGGGAGGAACTGGCTAACAAAGGGGAGGGCGATCATTTCTTTTCTGGGGTTTTCTGGGGTCAGGTGGAGATTTCCTGGAACTTTGGACTCCTCATCACCTTCTGTTCCTTTCAAGGTTCTCTGCAGCTGTTGTCAGGGCCATTGTCAGCTGTTGTAGTGCTGTGTGTCATTTAGCATGCTCAGGGCTATACGGAAGTGAGAGGCGGTCATTCTGGCAGCCACCTTAGATCCAACAAATACTGGCCAGCCTACGTGAAGGACTTCTATCCCACAGGCAGCCTGTCCTCAAAGATAAATAAGGTTAAGGCCGGACAGAGATTCAGCTCGTGCAGCTAGGCAGTGTGCAGAATGACTTCATGTGTACACTTACGTCAGAGAATTCCACTGCACATCCGTGGGTGGGCTGCACTCTCTGCATCATGGATGTCTCCCTGGCTCAGCATTTACACAGCCGCCTCCTTTAAACTACAGGTCTCCCACAGATGTGTTATCATTTCCTTACTAGTGGGCATTTCAGTTGTCTCAGCTTTGTAGGTTATAAACATGAATGCACGGGAATGGAGTAGGGCACTGGCCTAGCACGTACTGGGTTAAAACCCACTGCCTCTAAAAAAACCCAAACCAAAACAATGCAAAAAAAAAAAAACTCAAACAAAAAAACGGGACTGCAGTGAGCATCCTTCAGAAGCAGCTTTGTGCTCCGGGCTGGCTTTCTGAAGGACTCTCTCCCAGACATGGTGACTTAGGTCAGGGTTGTTGAGTTCTGGATTGCAGTCAGTGACCCTTCCTTCTGAGAAGGTGGCCCATCTGAGGTGCATTATATCATCTGCTTTAGCACAGAGCCCTGACCCTGTGTCCAGCAGAGGTATTCCTTGGGGGATGATGACTCCCCATGCTTTACCTCTTCAAATTTGGGAAGGTGGTTGACTGTGATGGCTATTTTGTTTGTTTGTTTTGTTTTGTATTTTGAGACAGGGTTTCTTTGACTTTGGAGTCTGTCCTGGAACTAGCTGTTGTAGCCCAGGCTGGCCTCGAACTCACAGAGATCACTGAGCCTGCCTCTGCCTCCCGAGTGCTGGGATTAAATGTGTGCCCTGCTAGTGCTTTCTTTATAAATTGTGTCTGTTCACAGCAGTAGAACAGTGAGTGACTTGGACAAAATTGTAGAGGGCTAACTTAACTTGTGCTGGCCCATGTCAGACCCAGCACCACGCACAGGCGGGTACACAGGCACAGTAATGCCTCAGCCTGTTGTGACAGGCTTTGTTCAGCTTTAATACCTTTTCTCCATATCTTTTAAGGCCACACAGTAAGAGCCACAGATTCTCTTTGATTTTTTTTTAAAAAACTTTATTTAATTTTATGTATGAGTACTCTGCATGTATGCCGGCATGCTGGAAGAAGGCATCAGATTCCATTGTAGATGGTCGTGAGCCACCATGTAGGTGCTGGGAATTGAACTCAGGACCTCTGGAAGAGCAGCCGATGATCATAAACGCTGAGCCATCTCTCCAGCCCTCCATATCTGTTTACAGTGACCTCTGAGCCCTTTAGTTGGGAAAGCCTTACCTCTCCAGTTGTCTTTAACCACTTTCCAGCGGCAGTTCCCTAAATGCGCCTGTGTGGTGCTGTCTTTACCTAACTTATGGGGTGGTTTCTGAAGCAAAGCAGCCTGTGGGTTGGCCTCTCTGGAATTCGAAACTCGTCCTTGATGTTGCAACCCCTGCTTAGGCAGGGTCACAGACGTGGTGTTAAGGTAGCTGTGCAGCTCCCGACAGGCTCCACCCTCCAAGCACCACCAAGCCAGCAGGTGAGACAACTGGTCCTCAGAAAACTGTGACACATCTCGTGTCCTTGAGAACAGGACTGTTAGAGGTCAGCTGAATTTTAAAACTAAGAAAAATAGCTGAGCATCTTATGGGGAAGTGGAGCACAGAAAAGTGAAGCCAACTTAGTTCCTCTGTATGTTTGGTGGGGGGGTGTGCACAATTGGCCAAGCTCATTAGATATTTTGGGAGTGATGGTGGTGGCTGATTCTGTAGCCCTGGATGGCCTAGAACTTTCTGTGTAAACTCTGCTGGCCATGAGAGATCCACTGACCTCTGCTTCCTGAGTATACCTACCTACCTTCCTTCCTTCCTTCCTTCCTTCCTTCCTTCCTTCCTTCCTTCCTTCCTTCCTTNCCTCCCTCCCCCTACTCTTTCTTCCGAGACAGGGTTTCTCTGTGTAGCACTGGCTGTCCTGAAACTTGCTCTGTAACTCTATAGACCAGGTTGGCCTTGAACTCAGAGATCTGCCTGCCTACCACTGTCCACCCTGAGCGGACCATTTAAAAGAAACAGATATGGAGCTGGGGATGTGCCTCAGTTGGTTGAGTGCAAGGCCCCCAAGTTGCATCCCCAGGACACTTGCAATCCAGGCACCCAGGAGGCTGAGGCAGTGTGCTGAGTTTGTGGCTAGCATAGGTGATGGGCGAGACTTTGTCTTAAACAAAACAAGAAGCCAGGCATTTCTCAACAAAAGTAGCAAATTCATTTTAATGTTCTGGGAAAAATGCAGAAAAGAATAGAGTAGTCATAATTCCACTGCCCAGAAATGACTATCACTTATATGGTCACTTAAGATCCAGTTTAAGTAAATAACTAAAGAAACAAACATATACCTTAAAAAAGTCACTAATAGTGTTGCCTGGTGGGTCCAAACATTCTAGTCTCTTCCTACCTTTTCTTTTTTTTTTCAATAGTGCTTGAGCCTACAGCCTTTCATTCATGTTAGGCAAATGCTATACCACTGGGCTACATTTTCAGTGTGTGTGTGTGTGTGTGTGCGTGTGCGCGCACCATAACATGCATGTGTTGGTCATGGAGATTACTTGAGGGAGTTGGTTCTCTTCTACCATGTGGGTCCAGGGGATTGAATTTAGGTTGTCATGCTCGGCAGTGAGCACCTTTTCCTGTTAACTCATCTTTCTTGTCCCTATATTTATTTTGAATTTTAAAAGATTTATCTATTTTATTTTATGTGTATGAATGTTTTGCCTGTGTGCATGTATGTGCACTCTATGTCTTGAGCACATAGGCCAAAAGAAGGAATTGAATCCCTTGGAATAGCAGTTAGGTGGTCATGAACCACAAGATGAAGGCTGGGCATGGAACCATCATTGAACCATTTCTCCAGTCCCAATTCGTTTGTTTTTGAGGCAAGGTCTCCCTGTGTATCCTTTGTTGGCCTGGAACTTGCTATGTAGACCAGACTGGTCTCGAACTCCAAACTCAGAGACTGCCTGTTTCTGCCTTCTCGGTGTTGGCATGAAAGGTGTGTACCATCATGCCTGTGTTTAGTTTTTTGAGTTAGGGTCCACATTGTAGCACAGGCTATCCTTAAGTTTGCATCATCTTCCTGCTGTATCTTCTCCAGTGCTAGGATGTACCATTTAAGGCGAACCCCTGGGGATGTCTCTTGGTCTGCAGACTCTGCACACATTGCATTGAGCTGTTTAGGCTGAATTTTCTGAGTGAAGGAATATAAACAATTTACAAATACTTTTGGAATAGAAGGTTAAATTGTCTTTTTAGAATTTTCTAAGACATGGCCTCATTCTGCAGCTCAGACTGCCTTGAACTCATGATCCTCTTGTCTCAGACTTCTGAGTGTTGGGATAATAGGTGCACATCACCATACCCAGCTTGGGCCTCATTGTTTTTCATGGTGTTGACATAGATCATATTCCTACTGATTGTGTTTGACTTCCTTTTCTAATGATCCTTGTCAGTAGTGGATATTGTCATCAAATCTTTACTTTTATTCTCTTAAATTTTTTTTTATATGTATGAATTTTTGCCTGCATGTATGTCTGTGCACCATGTGCGTGCCTGGTGCCTGAGGAGGTCAGAAAAGGGTGTTAGATCTCATGGAACTGCTGTTACATATGGTTGTGAGCCACCATGTGTGTGCTGGGAATCAAACCTGGGTCGTCCAGAAGAGCAGCCAGTGCTCTTCACCGCTGATCTGTTTCTCCAGCCCCAAAGCTTTACTTTTAAAGGGACAGCTATGGTATCTGGTGTCCTTGAGCTTCTGTTAGTAGGAAGGTTAAGTGTTTAAGCGTACTTTAGAGTTTTAAAAAATTTTAAGTCTTGATTGTGATGGGAGACGTAACGTGAAACTCACCATCTTACCAGCTTAACACACAGCTCAGTTGTGTGCAGCACACATGTGTCGTGTGCAGCACACACGTGTCGCGGCAGTACATGCATGTCATGTGCCACACCTTCCTAGCTCTTTTTGTGTCTGGCAGAACTGAAACTCTGTCTGTCCATTGAACACGGAAAGTGTGCCATTTTCTCCTTGCTCCCTAGCCCCTGCCTACTTCCTGTACGAATTTGACTAGGCTAAAAGCCTCCAAGGAGGGTGTGGGCAATAGCTCAGCTGGCAGAGTCCTTGCTGTGCAAACATGAGGACCCGAGTTTGGAAACCCCCCACCCATGTAATACGCCCCATGCTGTGACATGTTTGCAGCTCCACCACAGGGTGGGTGCAGAGACAAGAGGCTTCTTGGCACTTCCTGTCTGACCAGGCTAGACAATTGGTGAGCACTGGGTTCAGGCAGGGGCTCTCTGCCTCTAAAAATATGATAGAGGAATTGAGAAAGACACTTGACATCAACCTCTGGCCTCCATTTGCACACATGTACACCCACATGCACGTATGAACTTACATAAACATTACACACACATGCACACAAACCCTCATATAAGTGAAATCATGAAGGATTTGTCTTTTGTGACTGAGTTTTTCACTTAGCCTAATATCTGTAAAGTCCATCTATGTCAGTGGTTTTCAACCTTCCTGATGCTGCGATCCTTTAATACAGTTCCTCATGTTGTGGTGACCCAACCTAACCATAAAATTATTTTCATTGCTACTTCATGACTGTAATTTTGCTACTGTTATGAATCATAATATAAATATCTGTGTTTTCTGATGGTCTTAGGTGACCCCTGTGAGAGGAGGGTTCTTTGACCCCCAAAGGGGTGGTGATTCACAGGTTGAGAACCACTGATCTGATCTATGTGGTAGCGTGTGCTTGTTACTTCCTTTTAAGGCTTAATGCTGTCATGTGCGCATTTCACATTTTATTTATTGTTCCATCCATCTATGGACACTTGAATTGCTTCTCCATCTTAGCCTTGAGAATAATTCTGCTATGAACATGTGTATGAATATCTCTTTGAGATACTACTTGCATTTTTTATATTATTTATTTATTTATTATGCATACAATATTCTGTCTGTGTGTATGCCTGC
>LOEQ01002001.1:385104-400936 GCA_001685075.1 Bramus lutescens | reverse complement strand
GGTGCCCTCTTCTGACCTGCAGACATACACACAGACAGAATATTGTATACATAACAAATAAATATGTATTAAAAAATTGTCATGTGCTTTTATCAATTACTGGTTTTCCAATTCTTGATTGATTTCTGTATTATTGTAGGCAGTCATGCACTAACTTTGGTACTGGGACCCGTCTATGTGACGTAGCATTGCTTAGGGACTTCCTGTGCTAGAGGCATTTCCTAGGAAAGTGACTACATTGTCAACTCCCCAGCACGACCAGCCTTTCTCCTGCTGGGCAGTGCAGTGGTAGGGTCTGTCCAGGGTAGACACAATACTGCTTTCTTCCCTGGAGGGGAATATACTCTGTGGAGGAAATGCTTCTCACGAGCTGGTTGTTGGGATCAGGAGGTTGCTTCTTCAGGGATAAGTGATAAGTTTCTGAGAACTGCAAACCAACAGAGTTCTCAGATTCCTTGGAAGCGGCCACCTTTCTTCACTTTTTTAGATTCTCCTGAGACTGACCCAGGATGGTTAGCCAACCCCTTAAATGGGTCCTGTCCCACAGGGACCTTCCTGCTTCCTGTTCTTTTTTTTCCTTCTGGAAACTAAGATTGATGTATGTACCTTTTCGGTGTTGGCCAATTTTCTATCATTGCTAACAACCTTAAATGCAGGTGAAGTTTGTTTTGGCCCCTGCTTTCAGAGGTGTTGGTTATCCTGTTTCTTTTAGGGCTTGTGACCACAGTTCATAGCTGGGAGTGTAGGAAGAGGAGGGACTGGGGTCCCAGTGACTTAAGGGAAATCCTCCAGTGACTATTTCCTTGAACTAATCCCCGTCCCCTGAAGATCCACCACGGAACTTGGAGCTGGGCCTTGAACACGTGGGCCCTCGGCAGGTAGGTAAGACCTAGGCTATGATAATGACATTTCTGCAGACAGAATTATGAGAAGGAAGATGTATACCTGATGACTCTCTCATTGCAATTGTCTCATGGGAAGCTCTTCAGTATTACTAAGGTGATGTTGTTGACTAAGATGGTGTACTGGAGGAGGCAGTGTCCAGACCAGATGGTAAGATGTAGGGGGAAATACCAGAAAGGTGTATTTGGGTCTCTCTGTCCCTAGGCTCGGCATCCAGCTCTTGGGACTTGTCTCCACATCCACAAGGGAGATAGATACAGTCAAGGGGTTGTTGGGGGATTTTCATTCATATTCTTCCTCCCTCCCCACCTTCCTTCTATCTCCTCTTCTTTGCCTCCCTTCCTAGGGGGATCTCCCTGCCCCTGCCTCCTCAGAGCTGGGTTTGCAAATGCATACCGTCGTATCTGGGTGCTAGAATCAAACTGAGGATTTCATTCTTGTATGGTCCTTTACTGGCTTAGCCATCTCCCGTATCTCTCTTAAATCAGCCAATGAAAGAGAGAAAACATGTTTCCTTAACAATAAAACCCACTAACTTCTCCCTGTGGCTTAGAAAGGCCCTTTCCACTCCAGGGTTAGGTCTGAATCCACCCATATTTAATGGTAGATTCTTCCATCCATACTTAATGGGGGAAGTCCTCACCTCTGACCCATTTGTCTTTGTTACATCCCCATGGAGCCAGCATTAGGCACTGGAGTTGGGAAGCAGGTGGGTTGGAACTGAAGTCATACTTGTGTTCATTCCTTCACTTAGAGAGCTTGGGCCATCCTTGGCTACATGCAGTGAGCATGCTCAGTTCTCCCTCACAGGGTCGAGCCACACAAAAGCCCCACAGTTCTGCTTTGTTGGAGAAATGCAGTAGAACAGGATGAACACACACACACACACATAATGAATATACATTATGTGTTATAAAATATATAATATATATAAGATTTGCTATAATAACCATTTGTAGTTATACAAATGGTTTGTTTGTTGATATTCAGTTGCTCATAGACAATGTACAACCAATCTTCAGAATTCTTTAACTTGTGAACTGAAACCGCCATTGAACAATACCTCCCTCACCACCTTCCAGAAACCACCATTTTGCTTCTGTCTGTGACAGTTGTAGACATTTCCTGCATATTTGTGTTTTTGTGATGACATAATAGCCTCCAGGTTCATCTGTGGTGTATGTCCTTCCATTCTTGTCTCGGATTCCCTGCCCTGTCCTTTCCATATTGTCCCCCTACTGTAATTATATAGTTATCTCCCAAGCTGAGCCTGCTTTGCATTCTGCTTATATCTAGGTCAGCACATGGCCTAAGATAGGAATTCGGTCTGTTCAAATGCACGAGTCCCCTGGTTCCCAGTTGTACCCCCAGGTCATCTTTCTGGGTCACTCTGCATAGGTCTCTTCTGTACTAGCATCCTGTATTACCACACACTTGGTCCTTCAAGCCTCAGAAATGTATTTATTTATTTATTTATTTTTTTGGAGACAGGGTTTCTCTTGGAGCCTGTCCTGGAAGGAACTAGCTCTTGTAGACCAGCTTAGCCTTGAACTCACAGAGGCCTGACTCTGCCTCCCAAGTGCTGGGATTAAAGGCGTGCGCCACCACTGCCTGGCCAGAAATGTATTCTTACACAATTCTGGAGGCTAGAAGTTTGAAGCTGAGGTCTTAGCAGGATGTTCCTCCCTCTAGAAGTTTAGGAAAGAATCCTTTCTTGCCCCCTCCCTTCGGGGCTCACTCTTTAGCTCAGGCTGACCTAGAACTCATGGCAATCCTAATGCTTCTGTTTCTTAAGTACTGGGACTACAGGCATGAGCCATACCTGGCCCTTGTCACTAAGTATGGTGGTGGACACTTTTAAACCCAGCACTTGAATAGTAGAAGCAGGAGGACCAGGATCAACTACATAGTGAATTTGAGGCCTGCATGGGGTATGAGAGACCCTATCTCCCAACTCAAAAAGGAGTCTTGTCATTAGACTTAGGATCCACTTAAGTAAGCTAAAAAGACTGTATCTGTGCATTTTAGACTGTATTTTCAAATAAAGCCACGTTCACATGTAGCATGAATAATAAAGACCCAGAGACAGAAATTGGGGTTCAATCTGAAAACCAGAAAAGCAAAGCAGCCAAGCTCTTACCTCAACCAAGGCTGGGCGACCCCAAACTAAGCAGCCTAAGCCTCTCTCTCCTCTCATTATATATTCCCTCTAGTGCTGGGACTAAAGGCGTGTGATTCCCTAGTCCTGGGATTAGAGGTGTGTGCCACCACTGCCTGACTTCTAGTGGATCATCTTTGCTCTTCTGATCTTTAGGCAAGCTTTATTTGTTAAAACACAAATAAAACATCACTATATTCACAGATCCTGACAGTGGTCTTTTTGACAGCCACAATTCAATCCTACCCTCTGAAGATTTTTGTCCCCCTTGACCATACAGCATACATTTTAATCATCTGTTTTCATAGGGCCGGAGGGAGGGGGAGGGGAAGTTGTGAATGAAAGTTTCATTTTCACAGGTTGCAGAGTCTGGGGAACATGGGGGACTCCATACTGGAAGCTTGGTGTCACTAGTATTGATGATACCTTACTTTTCAGGTTGGTTGTGCCTGAGCTGAAGATGTTTCCCGAACAACAGAAAGAGGTAAGACACTACCTGTTTGTGTGTGGAAGTCTGGGCTGAAAACCTGAAAATAAATAACCCATGAATTTGGCTCATCACAGATTGGTCTAAGTAGTAACTAGGAGCTGGTGATATCTTGGAAGGGGCTGAAGGAAGACAGATACCCTATCCTCACAGTAGACAGATCCACGACGTTCCCTTTCTAGTCTGTGACGGAGCTATAGGGCACTCTGTCTGCCACTCGTCTGTCTAAACACTGGCTCCCAGGCCCAGAGTTCTCCCGGGTTCTGACCCCAACCTCATCCGAGCATGTCTTTCTTGGTTTTCTGCTCTGCTACCCTTGGTACTCCCAGCTTTGAGTAGGGACCCAGGAAAATGTCTGCCATTAGTTTCAGTCTGACCTGTTTGTTGTCTTTTAGAGCTCTGTTGTTTTGCTTTTGTTTGTTTCCCACACAACTCAAGCAAGATTATCTTTTCTTGACCGAATCCTGGGCTTAAGGCCTCCAAAGCCCAGTTTCCTGGGGTAGTGCTAATTCACTACCCAGAAGGATTGGTTCTATCTAGGAAAGTATCCACCAACGTTTCAGGATGCTCAAACCTTTTGTATAAAATGGTGCAGTATTTGAATACAGCCTGCCCAATCTTCCAAGTAGTTCATGTACTTTATGTACTTTATTTATCCAATCTTTTAAGGCAGGGTACTAGGCTGGCTTTGAATTCACTATACAGCCAAGACCGGGCTTGACTCTTTGAGTCTTCTGCCTCCCCACCGGTAGGATTACAGGTGTGTGTCACCATGTCCAGTCGTCTCTAGAAGACTTATAATGCCAAATGCAGTGTAAATGTTGTTATAATAGTTATTTTATATCACTTAGGGGAGAATGACCAGGAAAAAAGTCTGTGTATATCTGTGTAGCCCAAGATAGCCCAGCCTCCTTCCAATTTTGTGTGTGCTGGTACATGTGTGTGGATCGAGGCCAGCCTTGGGTGTTGTTCCTCAGATGGCTGTCTGACTTGTGTGTTGAGACTCAGTTGTTCACTGTGATCTGGGACCTATCAATTAGGTTAAAGTGGCTGGCCATTGAGCCCCAGCAACCCCTCTCTATCTCCTCAGAACTGGGATTACAAATGTATGCTACTATGACCTGATTTTTAAGTGGATTCTGGGGCTCAAACCCGGGTCTTTATGCTTGCCTGGCAAACACGTTCAAGACTGATCTCTCTTCCCAGGCTCTGTTTTCAACTACTTTTGAGATGTTATTGGTTGAATCCTTGGATGCAGAACCCATGGGTATGGGAGGCAGATGCTATATGTAGTCTCTGTTTCTTCTGAAATCCAGAAGTGTTACAACAGCCCATGATGGTCATGTAGTTAAGATTGTCCACGATCCAAAACCTTTCTAAGGTAGGATACTACAGGGTCTAGAGACGACTTGCAGCTTCAGAGGGCAAAGTCTTGTCCCCTTTTTGGGCGGGCTGAATTCCTTACTACAACTGCCTTAGTCTGATTTCATTGGCTAAACTGTGCCCACCAAGAGCACACTGCTCCAAAGTCACAGTTAAAAAATTTTCGTTCATTGTGTGTGTGTGTTCACCTATGAAAGCAACAAAAACCATAATTTTGAGCTTTATGTACTCCAGGTTGATCTTGACTTTAATATATATAGCTAATGTGTCCACCTCCTGAGTGTTGGGATTACAAGTATAGTTTGTGCATTGCTAGGGATCAAGCAAGGGTTTTATATATGGTTGGCAAACACTCTCCCAACTGAGCTATGCTGTAGCTGTAAGAAGCATGTGGTTGTTGGTTCAGTCATTCTTATCTTTCTAGCTTTCCTTTTATCTGTCTGTCTGTCTATCTATCTATCTATCTATCTATCTACCTACCTACCTACCATCTATCTTTGTATCTATTTATCTATCTACCTGAGACAGGGTCTCACTATAGCCCTGGCTGTTATAGAATTCGCCATGTAAACCAGACTGGCCTTGGACTCACAAAGATTCCCTTCTGCCTTCTAAGTACTGGGACTGAAGGTGTATGCCACCACACTTGGCTTCATTCCTTTGTTCTTGTGTGTGTGTGTGTGTGTGTTTCTGAGTGTGTGTGGGGTTATGCATGTACATGTGGATGAACACATGGAGGCCAGGGGTCAACCTCAGGTGTTATTCCTCATGTACTTTTTACCTAGTTTTATGAGACAAGTCTCTCACTTGGCCTGGAACTTGCCAGTTATGATAGACGGTCTGACTGGTGAACCATGGGATTCTCTGTCTCTCCTTCCAGTGCTAGGATTACAGGTTTGTGTCACCATGTCCTTCTGTCACCAATCTAGGGAACAAACACATGTCTTTCCTATGTTTGCATGACAAACATGTTGCCAATTGAGCCATCACCAGTTTGTTCAACTTTGTTCCTTTTATGCAGTCCAGGACCCAAGCTTCGGGAATTGTGACACCCACGTTTAGGGTAAGACCTCCTACCTCAGTTTACCTAGTCAGGATAATTCCTCATAGACCTGCCCGGAAGTCTGTCTGGGTAATTCCATATCCTGTCAAGCTAATAATATTAGCTATTGAACCAACTATATAAAGATAGCATATCAATGATCTTAAAGATGTCCTTTCTGATAAATGACTATGTAATAATAATTAATTAATTCATTTAAAAATGAATTAATGAATTTAAATTAATGAATTTTAAAATGGCAATTCCTTCAATGGAAAAGGGAAAAAAAATCATACTGCATATAGATGGAGAGACGGTGTTCAAAAATCTAGTTTAGTTTTATAAGTAAGAAATAATTCTAGAGAAGTGAGATCCAGGGTGTAGTGTAAATCAGCTGTCTGTCCATTCTTCACAGGGACCCTGAGTGCTGAGCTGTTAGCCGGCACAGCACAGCCAGAGTCCCTGCACCTGGTGTCTAGGTACCTGCAGCCCCGAAGTCTTTCTCCAGTCCTACTTCTCCCCAACTCCAGGGCTCTTCTTGCTCCCTGTTACCAGGTTTACTTTGGAGCCTTGACAGCTCGGGACAGTTTTGTCCCTGGGGCTGTGTCTAGTACCACCCTCCTGCTTTTCTCCCCTTCATAAAGTGTTGAAAGGGCTGATGTTTTCTCTTCCTTCAGGGCTCAGTTGGGGAGCAAAAAGAGACTTCTGACAGCTTCATTTTCAAAAGGTGTCTTCATATCCTTGATTGCCCCAAGAGCACTCTCCGCTCACAAGGCCAGCTCAAGGCTCCGAGTCTGTAGAGCATAGCGACTGGCTGTCGTTCAGTCAAGATCCCCCTAGTCACTTATGTAAGGGTCAGGTGCAGTATCACGGATTATTCTAGAAGCTAGACCAGTGTTTGTGTAAGCACTTTCCAGGTGGTGCCCGTAGATAGCAGCCATTACTAATTAATCATGAGATTGGAATGTGGATTAGGACCTATTTGCCATCTTTGTTCAGGATGCAGATGGCCAGGAGTGACATGCCAGCTCTACAGAGCTGGTAGTGCCAGCCCCGCGGTTTGGTTACTTATTTGTTTATTTATTTTAAAGATTTGGGAAATGTAGTCTCTCTTGTCGAAGAAGCTTTATTACCATAATAAATCTAGCAAGAGGAGAGAAGGGAGCAGGAGTCCCCCCTTGTTAGTTAAATATGTTCCATTTGCACATTGGTTTGAATTCCCAGGAGAGCAGTACCTCAGCTGATGGATTGTCCCTATAAAAAGGCCTTGGCATTGGGCCATTATAAAATTAAAATGAATTCAGACTCATTCATGCATGCAAATTTAATTTACAATTAAAATATTATGGTTACATATTTTAATAAGAATAATTAGACGGACCCAACTGAATCAACCCTTGTGTTTAATGAGACAGAACCCAGAATTCAAATGGAAAGGCAGGTGAGTGTGACAGGGGACACATTTCAGACAGCATCTTCTGTGGAGTCAGGCTTTTTTTTGTCCTTTTTTATATTCTAATGCCCAGGAAGAGTTTGATTTCTCTGCTGCACTGAGGACCTTTGTCTCCCGCCTCAGGAAGCTTCTTTCCTGAAGGGGTAAAGGAGCTGCTCCCTGTTGCGGGACACTGTTTCCTGGAGACTCAGATCCTGTTCTTGACCATTGGACGGCTGTTCACCCATGAAGGTGCTGGGCTTCTTCCTTAGCCGATGGTGTAATTGGAACATCCCTCTTAGGGGGTGAGGCTCGTCTTCCTGCCTGTGTATATGTATACTCCTGTGCATCTCCCTACTTCCTGGAACATGATAACTGTAGGCTCCCTTTAGAGCCGAGGTTCTCAACCTGTGGGTCGAGACCCCATTGGGGTCAAATATCAGATATCCTGTATATCAGATATTTACATTATGATTCATAACAGTAGCAAAATTACAGCAAAATTATGATGTAGCGATGAAATAATTTTATGGTGTGGGGTCACCACAGCATGAGGAACTGTATTAAAGGGTCACAGCATTAGGAAGGCTGAGAACCACTGATCTAGAGACTTACCTTAAAGGTAAGGATTTTTCTTCTTCAAAGTGTCCATACTTCCTGTTGGGGAATAACAGCAGCTCTTAGGTAACCACCCGTTACTGCCACTTGAGTGAGTTCTATATTTTGATTACTTTGGTTTATTGCGATGGGATCTTATTGCATAGCCTTTGCTGGTCTGGAACTCGCTATGTAGACTATGTTAGCCTTGAACTATAGAAATCTGCCTGCCTCTGCTTCCTGAGTGCTAGGATAGAAGGTTTGTGCTATTACACCTGGCTTGAGTGAGTGTTTTTGGCAGGGAATACCCAGAATAGGACAAGTCTAAGTGTCCCAAGAAGTTCCATGTGCCACCAGGACCCCATCCCTGGGTGTCTTAAAGTTTCTATTGCTGCTACAAAACACCATGACCAAAAAGCAAGCTGGAGAGGAAAGGTTTTATTTGGCTTACACATTGCTCATGATCACTGAAGGAAGTCAGAACAGGAACTCAAAACAGGGCAGGATCCTGGAGGAAGGAGCTGATATAGAGGCCATGGAAGAGAGCTTCCTGCTTGCCTACTTCCCTGACTTGCTCAGCCTGCTTTCTTACAGAACCCAGGACCACCAGCCCAGGGATGGCACCACTCACAATGGGCTGGGCCCTTTCCCATTGATCACTAATTGAGAAAATGCCCTACAACTAGATCTCATGGAGGCATTTCCTCAACTGAGGTTCTTTCCTCTCTGATGACTCTAGTTTGTGTCAAGTTGGCCCCTAAAACTAGCCAGGCCAGGGAGGGAAGAAAGAGTGTTACAGAGATGGGAAGGACCTATAGCCATGTTGGGTGAACAGCCTTAAGGAATGGATGGATAGTGTGGGTACACTCAAGGCTTGCTTACCAACGGAGACATTTTGGACTTGCTTTAAGAAAGAGTGGCAAGTTTTTGTTTAAATTTGGAGGCAAGGTCTCACCATGTAGGCAAGACTGGCCTCATCTTCACTCTTTACTTAGGGAGGCCTCCCAAGTGCTGGGAGTTATTAGTAGGTGCACACCACGGTACCCAGCTTGGCAGTCTTACTTTTGCTTGTGTCTTTGTAGTGCCAGGACTGGAGAACATGCAGTGTTCTACCTCTGAGCTGCAGCCCACTGCCCCAAACCACGGGGGGTGTAGCTTTTGATATTGGGCTACTGGCTGGAAACTGACTAAGGTTTAAATTAATGAATGCCACTGAAAAATAGAGAATAGTGCTTTGAGCTTTTTTTTTTAAAAAAATTTAACTTTTTTTTATACTAATTATGTATACAGGGTTNAGATCTCATTACAGATGGTTGTGAGCCACCTTGTGGTTGCTGGGAATTGAACTCGGGACCTTTGGAAGAGCAGTCAGTGCTCTTAACCTCTGAGCCATTTCTCTAGCCCTGCCTTGAGCTCTTTATCCCTCCCTTAAACGTAAGTTCTACTCTTCTCTCTCTTCCTTTCGTATTCCCTCACCCTTTGCTCTGATTCCCAGCCTCTGGCATCCTACCCAGTTATTGAGTTTTCCTACTGAAGAATAGAATAGTACACTTTCTATGGCTGATGCCATGGCACAGTGAGTAAGAGCACTGACTGCTCTCCCTGAGGACGTGGGTTCAATTTCCAGCATCTGTAACTGCAGTCGTAGGGGATCTAACACACTCTTCTGGAATCCTTCCTGCACCACACATGCATGTGGTGCACAGACATACATCCCACCAAAACACCCGTATGCATAAAAATAAATAGAATTTAAAAATGACAGTTCAGTTTCAGTAAGAAAAGAAAGGAGCCTGGGATCGTAATCCTTCCCCACACTGCAGGTTCCCATGGCATTAGCATTCTGAGTCCATTTGTGCAACAATCACCTGAGGGTCTGTTTTATTCCATCCAAGTCCCGAAGAAAGACTTTATTTCCATTTCCCAGATTTTTAAAAGATTTGTTCCCTGTAGAACATAGGTTCTAAGGAAAAGATAGAAGCTTGGACTGTCGCTTTCCAGCCCTTTCCTGTACTTGTGGGTGTGCATTTTTAGAAAATGGAGACCCTATAGAATTTATCGTTTAACATCTCTCACTTCCAGGTCAGCATTCTAATACATTTTAAGAACTACTTTGCCAGCTACAACTAAACTAGAAGTGACTAGAAAAATAATCAACGTAAATTTATCATTACATTTATTTCATTTTTTTCTTTCTTTTTTTTTTTTTTTTGGTTAAAGTTCTGTCCCAAAGAGACATCGTAACCTCGGACAGGACCTTGATGCTCATGTAGACCAGGCTGGCCTCGAACTCGCAGAGATCCTCCTGCCTCTGCCTCCCAAGTGCTGGGATTAAAGGTGTGCGCCACCACCGCCCAGCTATCTTCACATTTATTAACAGATCAGAAGCAGTAAATCCGTGATGGGAAGGCCCCTCAGTCACTGCTCAGCCAGGTGATCACAGTAAACAGCAGTGGGGAAACACAGTGACTGTGGGTGCCTAGGATGTGATCAAAGAGGGACCTTTATCTCTATGATCTTCCTTCCAAACACCCAGAACCCCAGTTCTAGTCCCAGAACAAACACCAGGTACACCCCAGCTGAGGAACATCTACAAAAGACCCAATAAGTTCTCAGAACTGTCAAGGTCATCAAAATCGTGCAAGTGCCACAGGCCAAAAGGGTCTAAAGAGACGCAGTGACCAAACATGGCGTCCTGGGTGGGAGCAGCAGCCGCAGAAGAGCCAGCATTTGTCTATAATAGCAGACAACCCCACCCGAAGAGAGCGCAGTGACACCCCACTGCTGCTAAAGGAACCACCAGAGTCCAGTTTATGGACAAGAGGCAAATCTGAATTATAAATGCAGCCTGGCCTTGCTGGTCATCTGATTTTTGGGCCAGTTGCTTCAGCTGCTCTTATCTGTAGAGTTGGGGTTGATATTACCCAGCTGTTAGAGAAGAAGAGACAAGGCGGACAGATAAGGCTGCACCTGGGGCAGGGGGCAGGGAGAAACAGGGGTCATGGAGATCAAAGAATACCCAGTGACTGGATTTTCACAGACCCCATGGCCTGTTTTCTCATGGAGTGCAGGAGGGATCCGTGACTTTAAATTTTTAATTCTACTCCTCCTGGCAGTTCCTTTCATAGTAGATACAGTCATTAGGCCCAAGAAGTCATTAAAGTGTTTAATAAGGTCATTAAATTGACTAACAGTGGCTTTGGAAGCCATTTCCATAGGAAATCCATGTGATTCCAGGTATGGGACATAGGGCTGTCCTTTGTGGCCGACAGCTTGCCAGCATCCGCATGAGGGATGGTGGGCAGGTCGTGAGGGATGCCTCTAATTAAGAGATTATAGGTGAACCTCGGCTGTCTGGGCGTGCTGTTCATAGCTGGAAGTATGTTGAAACTTCACTAATTCCTACTAATTGCAGGGTGGGGGAGGAGAGGCCCATCTGAATTATGGAATATTTTAAAATAAATGCGCGTTTATGACGTTCCAGTACATATTTTAACTCCAACCAGGCCAACAAATTGCTGCCTGGCACGAGTCTTCGGGGATGAAGTTACTAAGGGCATCAGGATGATTTTTAATTATTTCTATGTAAATAGGCATATCTGAAGTTCTTCAGGTTGCTCGGAGACAGTTTGCCCTCATAGATCTTCAGCATTGCGCCAGTCGCCTTCCGCTGTTAATTGGCAGCACCCTTGGAGGATGGGATTGGTAAATTAAGATAAACCTGAGGCCATCTATGAACCTTACCAAATGATAAGTGGTGTCCAAGAGGCCAGGCGGAAGAGGTTTTTATTTCAGCTGAAGTTGAATTTAGTGTCCCCCCGAAGGTGATTCGTTCATCCCTGCGGGCACTTACGGATTGTCTGACTGTCAGTGGGTACACTGGAGGTACCAGACGTTGATGTCTTGAGAGCCAGGCCAGGTTGCTTAAGGTCGGCTCCAGGAGAGGAGGCCCATTTGTTAGTGCAGGACAGCATGGAGAACCAGGGAGCACGTGGTGCTTCAAGGACAGTCGAATAAGTCACACCAGGAGGCATGGAGAGCGGACTCAGGTGTGTTTAAAAATGATTGGATTAGGGAGCAGAAAGAGAGAAAGGAAAGGTTGGGGTGGGAAGCAGAAGAAAGAAGAAGAAAACGGCCTGATGTTAGTGATCTAGGCAGGAAGACCAGCTTGTTCAAGAATGTTAGTGATCTAGGCAGGAAGACCAGCTTGTTCAAGGATGTTAGTGATCTAGGCAGGAAGACCAGGTTGTTCAAGGATGCGAATGATGACACACACAGCGCAGCCCTGGAGTTCCCTGCCCGACCTTCGGCCGCTGTGATGGAGTCGGCTCTCCTCAGCCGTGGCCACCACTTCCGTAACAGCTGGAAGACTGAGCCTTGTATGTTTCTTTAGCTTTCTGTGCTAGGAGGCTCTCTGTCTTGTGTGTGGGGGATGCGTTGCACCGGGAAGGGTATAGGTACACAAAAGAAAGTTCCTTGGGAGGTTTGTCATACAGAGTGGACCAGTGTGTGATGGAGCAGTCAGCCAGAGAAGTCTGGGGTTGGAAATTGAGGCTGGCTGGGGCTATGATGGTATTGAGTTGAGGGACAGAATGGTGTGGGGAGCATGGGACTTCTGGTGGGTCAAGGCTGGAGACTTAGTACAGTGCAAAGATGCCTGGACTGGAATGAAATGCTAGGAATCACTAGCCCATGTGGGTGGTTGAGTGTGTGTGTGTGTGTGTGTGTGTGTGTAAGGCCACCCTAGGCCCGAAATAAGTCTGTAAGGGAACAGCAGCCTGGTATGGCTCGCAGGGGCACAGCAACCGCACAGAGCAGACAGAGAATGCGTGCTTACTCCCCATAAAAGGACAGTGCTGCTTTAGTACCCCACTTCTAGTTTGGGTTTCATTGCTGTGATAAAACAAACTGACAAACCAACATACAAAAACTCTAAAAACACTGACCAAAACCAGCTTAAGGAGAAAAGGGCTTATTTCATCTCCAATCCCAGATTCTGTCCATCACTGCAGGAAGTTGAAGCAGGAGCTAATGCGGAAGCCATGGAGGAACTGACTGCTCACTGCCTTGTTAAACACAACCCTGTCCTTCTTCAGTTGCCTTTTCTCTTTCTTTTCTTTCTTTTTTCGAGACAAGGTTTCTCTGTATCACAGCCCTGACTGTCCTGGAACTCGCTCTGTAGACCAGGCTGACCTCAAACTCAAGAGAATCACCTGCCTCTGCCTCCCAAGTACTGGGATTAAAGATGTGTGCCACCACGCCTGGTTCAGCTGCCTTTTCTAATCGGCCTAGGTCCCCCCTGCCCAGGAGTGGCATCTCCCATAGTGGACTGGACCCTCCTATATCAGTCAACCAATAATATGTCCCCAGACATGCCTACAGGCCAGTCACATGCAGGCAATTCCATTATTAAGGTTCCTTCTCCCTGTTGGCCTTAGTTTATGTCGAGTTGACAAAAATTAGCCAGTGAACACATTGGCCAGGCTAAAGACGATCAGTGTTGAAAGAATAATGTAGATAGATGCTTAGCGCTGCGGTGAATTCTGGGTGTGCATTTAAGATGTGTTTCTGATGATCGGGGCGCTGGGGCTATGGTGGTGCACAACTTTAGTACCAGCTCTCAGAGAGACAGACAGGTGGATCTCTGTGAGTTCAAGGCCAGCCTGGTCTACAGTGCGAGTTCCAGAATAACCATGGCTACACTGAGAAACCCTGTCTCAAAAAACAAACAAAACAAAACAGCAACGAGAACAAATGCATTTCCGTATTCTGGCACAGCTTTTAGAATATTCCCATGCTCGTCTCTAGGTAAAGATTCCTGCTGGGCGGAGAGTCCTTCCCGTAGCTTGTCATTGTGCTGTGTGTCCCAGTGCACACATTGTGAAGGACCTGTCTGACAAATGTAGTTCAACCTTAAGGCCACATTTTGCTAAAGAATTACACTATTAGGGTGTTTGTTACTAAGTTCCTAAATCAATATTTTTTTGCTAAAAAAATAAAATGTGGGTTGCCTGTGTTAGGATTTAGAGTTCACAGCTAGTCTGGGTTACATAGTGAGATCCTAATTTGGAGGGAAGTAGGGGCCATTGATGATCATGATGGTTATGATGAGAGACAAATTTCACTCTAGCCCTGGTTGGCTGGGGACTTACTATGTAGACCAGGCTAGCTTTGTATTTAAGATGGTCCTGCTGCCTCTTCTGCCTGAGTGCTTTAATCATGGGTATGTATCACTAGGCCGAGTTAGATTTCCTTGCCCCCGCTTTTCAAAGTTGATTATTTTTTTGGTGCAATATATCCTCTTTATAGTTTCCCCTGCCTCACGCACAAGGCTGGGTTAGATTTTCTTATTTCATAACGTCATTGTGTGTGGGAAGGCTTCATGCTCTGCGCTGATCAGCCTTCTCCCTGTGTGTGATTTGCTCTGTATTTGTTTAGCGTTAATGGAGCATTCCCCGATGTTTTCGGTAGTGTTTGTTATTTGATCTACCTACCAGCTGCCGTAGATTAGACAGACATTCTTCCCATTTCCAGAGGCGGAAGGCGAGGCTTGGTGAATTCATAATTTTAGGAGGTGGGTGAGCCAGAATTTACTTGTAGTTTTTTTGACTAGAACTTCTGTTCAACGTTGGTATGGCAGCAATGGGGCAACAGCGGAGAAGCAGGGTGAGAAAAACATTTATGTAATGACTTTAGAACCACTTATATGGTTGCCATAGTGGATTACTGATATGCCGTGTGGTTGGCATATGTGGCATTGCCGTGACAGTAGGGCGTACCGTCCAGACATGCCTTGCTTTTATTCCAGATCACACATATGTGCTATGTTGACTCATGTGTCTGCCCTTCCTTCCCATTCTTTGGCTGTGGGTTTGTTTTTGAGGCAGAATCTCACCTTGTAGACTGGCTGCTTTGGAACTCAATGTATGGCCATGGGCTCTGAACTCATGGCAGTCCTGCCTCTGCCTCCTGAGTGCTGGGGTTACAGGTCTGAGCCCCCATGCCCGGCTTCCACTTGGCTTTCGCTGTGTGAAGACCCGCCATTTCAATAGCAGGCCAGTGTTTTCCATCTGCTGTTAATGCGTGACGTTGAGTGGTCGGAAATGTTGGCTTCTGTTTGACTCATCTGGGCATGTCTTCCTCTTCCATGGAAAACTGATTCTGCCAACTCTGTGGGAATGTGGCTTCCACGGGACACAATGACTTGAAGGAGCTAGTCCTCCATTAGGCACAGTGCCAAGGACAACGCTACTTTTGAGGGCCAGTGAAATTGTTTTAATTTCTTTTAAAATTAGAAGAGTCAAAAAAAGACCCTGAAGCATTAGTATAGTCATCTGTACACCAGCATAGTTAAATATGATTATGTATGTATATAGACAGCATATGCTTGTATGCTATTTATGTATGTATGTAACATATTCATGTATACAATTTATGTAACACATAATATAATGTATGTGTTAATGTGTAATATATGCATGTACACAATATATGAATGTAATGTATAACGTATGTAATACACATGTGTATGTATGTTTATAAGAAAGGCCCATGAAAACCAGAATGGAGCCTTGAGTATGTGCAGGGTAGGGAGCCTTGGATGGTCTGCAGACTGTGGTCTTGTCTTCCCAACCTACTTATGCGATGAGACTGGGTGTGTTCAGGGTGGTTTGACTGAGAGCCTTAACCTATCAGCCTTCCCTCTTCCCCTCCCTTCCTGCTGGCCAAACAAAAGTAGGAAAGAACTCCAGAGAGCAGGCGAGGTTCCACAGGAGAACTTGCCCATAACCTGTTTATCTTTCTAGTCATTGATTGCTTCTCTAAGGATTG
>LOEQ01002001.1:321722-346926 GCA_001685075.1 Bramus lutescens | reverse complement strand
CGAGTGTGGCAGAGCCTGATATTCAAATCGCCTGCCGTGTCGCCTGCCACCCCCGTCCCCGCCCCGACTGTCCCTTGAGTCCTGGGGCTGCGCTGCCCGCTCCCGCATCTCTCTTCCCAGCGCTTTGTCTCCTTTGTCACGGTCCTCCCTCCCCTTTGTGTCTCTGACGAGATTCCCAGTCCCAGACCAGCGACGCCCCCAGGTCTAGTGACCCTACGACCCCGGGATGCACATCTAACCACCTGCACGCTGAAGGCCATTCTGCCCTCCTCCCTCCCTCCGCAGCCATCCCTGATGGCGTTCAGCTTCAGCTGCAAGAAAGATGACCTAATCCTGGCGTTAGCGATATAGGGCCTAAGAGATTGTCCTCTTCTCTTTCTGAATACATATTTACGAGCATGTTTATGATTACAACCATATCGGACCTGAACACCCAGGCTGCTAAGAAAAGACTAGCAACCTTGGTGAGGGAAGAAGGGCGAAAGACAGGCACACTTGTCCAGACACGTGAGGGTAGACATGACCGCTTACATGCCTGTTATTCATTTCCCTAGGCCACGGCAGCTGGGCTGCTCACCAGCCTGTCCTGGACACTTGGGACCTGCAGTGTGCTTAGGCCAGATCCTTCAGCAAAGTGTGAAGAAAAGATCGTGAACTCTCTCAGTAGTCGTTGTAAAGTCCTGATTGGATGTTGAAAGGATTGTATTCTGGATATAGTGTGTGAAATAAAACACAGTGTTATGGTCGAATATTGCTTTCTGTTTTTAAAGATGTGTGGCTGTGAACAAGATTTGCAGTTTCGTCTGTGACTCATATTCTATTTCTGTTGGACAGGGTTGGTCTGGAGGTGGAAGACCCGGGGAACATCCTAGCTCTGGTTGTACCAGCTCACTTTCCTCTGCAGACACTTTGAAACTGGGCAGGCCAAAGGGAAGTCATCAAAAGCAAGTTGTCCTTGAGTGGAACCTCCTGACTACGGAGAGCAGAGCCTGTGGCTTAAAAGGTGTCTGCTCTTTCTTTTGTTTTCTGTGGGGGTGCCCACAGCCATACCACAATCTGGTTGTGTATGAAGCTGACTTCCAAGAGTGTTTCGGGCCTTTGAGGAGTTATTTGTCGGACACTAAACTCACTGACATGTCGCTTTGGAAAGTGACTACTGTGTGTGTACTGTGACTTTTCCTGAGTATTCTTGGCGTGGATCGCTCCCCCTCACGCACAGGACGCAGAGTAAGGGCTCCCGGAATACGCATTGGCACAATGCGCCGCAAATGATCCGGCCTGGGGGAGTCCCCGAGTGTGTGCTGATTCCACATGCGGTCCTGGCTCCTACTGGGCTCTGATGGTATGGCTCACCAATGATCCGTGCAGTAAAGACTCCCAGAATACACATTGACACGATAGAATGGAGTTGTTTGGGTCTTTCGCGGCAATGATCCGGGGATAATGGCCAGATCTTGAGATTGGAGTGCTCACGGTCCTAAGGCACAACCAGAAATGCCCCAGTTAAGGCCTCCTGCGGCTCCCAGTTCAGGACGTCTGGGTCTTTGACCTCCTACATCCAGACACTGTGGCATCATCAGTGTCTGGCAATGTTGTGACTTTCCCCCTACATATAAAATTTGAAACTCAGTACTTACAGTGGGGTTCATGTGCTGGGGTTTTGCCTGGTTAACCACAGGTTAAAGAACTATGAAAAGTCATATTTAAAGGGGAAAAATGGTTTTGGGGGGAACACACTTTGGGAAATAGATTTAGCTAGAGAGAAAATTAGTATAAAATAAATAACCTTAATCCTGAGAAAAATCTAGTGGCTATCTCAAGACAGATAGAAAAAGGTGAGTAAGAAGATGGAAGATGCAAGAAATCATGAAGGCAATATATTCAGTTGTAACAATTCAATTGTATAAAATCACGATAAAACCTCCCGTCCTCTCCTTCTATACTTTCAAACGTCACTGCCACCATTAACGTTTTGCATATTTCTTCCATTCATTTTGCACACAGACAATTGTATGTCCCTGTTCTTTGGCTATACAAATGAGTTGACAAGAAAATTACTCTTCGAAGTCTTGTACTTTTAATTAATAATGTTTTGAGCATTTCTCCTCATCCTTTGATTGCAAAGAGAGTTCTGCAGGACAACGAGGCAGTTTTTAAAGGCCTGCCATTTCTACCCTCATAAGGAGAACCCTTATACATGCTTGCGCCTTCAAATGGGGACAAATACGTTCACAGGAAAAATTTTCAGCTGTGGAAATTCTGAAGCAAAGAAACGTGCAGTTAAATGTTGACATCTACTGCCAAGCTAATCAATCATCTTGCATTCCAGCTAACAGCCATTTGTCTGTTTCCACACTCCTGACTCGAGTCGTGTTTTATCCCACAGCACACTCCCAATGCGTGTGACCGTGAATTCTCCCACCAGCCCTGGGCACGGCGATGAATACAGTGAACTGTAGAAGTCTCACCGTGGAGCAGGAAGTCCTGATAGTCAAGATGAAAAAAAAAGATTGAGCCACAAATCACAGGGAGACCAGTTGAATCTTGGCAACAGCCTACCATGGTGGGAGAACTAGAATAAGGCCACACTAATTCATCTTCCAGCAAATTATGTATTGAAAGCTAAGAACTGCAAAAGCTCTCTTCAGCAGCATTCTGTTGCCCCTGACTTCTGGGAAAATGAAAAGGTATTCTTGTTGGCTGGACTTCCTTCCACATGAATGAAATACCAGATTTGGTTCAGTGAGTAGTCACCCCCTACAGGTCTTCAGAGTGGATCCTAGGTACAAGGCCATCTCACTAGGAGTTATTTTGGAAATCCCCAATATTAAAGTATGCGGCATAGGCTAGGTACTGCAGGTTCTCACCTGAGTCCCCCTGGCTTCCTGTTTTCTTTTGTAAGGTTCAAGTCTCCAAAAAGACACGTGGGACCAACAATAGAGCCTTCTTTACTTATCCCAGAATCCCACAAAACTCCTTCCTATTAGGCAAGCCATACATCAGAAGAGATGTTAATTTTACACATAGTTGGTCTTATGAATGCTCTACTTACATTTATTTTGTTTCTGCCTGGATAAACTTAGATACATGGAAAAATATCTTGAGTCTTGTGGTGGTTTGAATGATGTCCCCTGTAGGCTCATGCATTTGGACACTTGGTCCCCAGTTGGTAGTGAAGTTTGGGGAGGTTTAGGAGGTGTGGTCTTATTGAAGGAAGTATGTCACTAGAGGTGGGCCTTGAGAGTTTTGAGACTCTAGCCATTTCTAGTTGCCCTCTCTGCTCCACACTTGTGGTTCAAAATGTGAGCTCTGGGCTTGCTATCTGTGACTCTCATGCCTGCTGTTTGCTACCTGCTGTGTCAAGCTGCCCTAGAAGTTGTGGTGGCTTAAATAAGAAAGGCAACCATAGACTTAGGTGTGTGAATGCTTGGTCCACGTCGGTGAAATTTTTTGGAAAGGATTAGGAGGTGTGGCCTTGTTGGAGAAGGTGTGTCACTGGGGTGCCGACCTAGTGGTTTCAAAAGACTGACACCGGTCCAGTGTGCTCTCTCTGCCTCCTGCTAACAGATCTGGGTTTGAGTTCTCAGCTGTTCTTGCCACCATGACTTTGCTCCACCATCACGATGAACTCTAACCCATGAAACTGTAAACCCAATTAAATGTTTTCTTTCATAATTTGCCCTGGGCATGGTGCTTTGTCACAGCAGAAGAAGCGAAACTGATACAAGCTGAACATGGAGGGGGAGGATATGCAGTTTATCTGGGTGTCAGTATGGACTTACAAGTCTTGGATAAGAGGGGTCAACTTATTGCCAGGACCTCTGGAATCTACAAATCTTTGTTCAGAAAAGGATAGATGACTGCCCAGCATTTTGGCACTGTAGAATGGCATGTCCCTCAACTGATATGAAGTAGACCAGCTGGCAGAGCATGCCATACAGACCAATAGGCCAGGAAACAAGAGCTTCTATTCCAGTGAAGACCAGAAAATCTAAAGGTAACTACTGGGGGCTGTGAGTACCATAGGAAAATAATGCTGGCTGATTATACCCTAAATTCATGGCCACTTACCAAGGCTACTAGATATCTAGTAATCATAACCACTACCANCCACCACCACCACCACCACCAAGTTTATTAGATATCACTGCAGCGATTTTGTGGGTTTTTGTCACCCTTTTGGAGAGAAAGAAGTAATACGTTTTAGAATTATGTTCTAAAACAATGTTTCAGTGGGCTGGAGTGATGGTTCAGGGGTCGGGTAGCTTCTGTCCAAGTCTGACAGCTTGAGGTTGGATTCCCAGGACTCAAGATGAACACAACAGCACACACATCTGTGATCACAGTGTGCTCCTGCAGGACCCGAGGCAGGAGAGTCATCGGAAGCTCGAGGACATAGAGGTTGGGCTCTGACTTTCGCGTTTGCTCTATAGTAATTGCACTCGCTCACACATTCACATGGATGTTTTGTGCCTATGTCATGCAAAGCAACTGGAACATATCCAGGTGCTCAATAAGGAGATCCTCACCCCCAGGCAGGATCTCATGGAGCCAACCCTAATCTTCTGATCTTCCTGCCCCCACCTTTCACATGCTGGGATTATGTGTCTGTACCATCTCTCTGTTAAGTAACCGATCTAAAAAAAATGCATGAAGGAGGATGGTAGGACCTAGTATTTAAGCAACATAAGGCTACAGAATTATTTTTTTTACTTCATTTGTTTATTAGATATGAGGAAAGAAATAACATGTAGATGATAAAGACCTAACTCTTTGTTACTAAAAATGAAAAAAGACAGGACACAATTAGGAAAAAAATATATATTCCTAAGGTCTCTAAGTTAAAAAGAAATTGCAAGACTTCTCAAAACAAACTCCACTTAAATCTAGACATGCCCCAACTGACTTGAAATCCGACGAGGTAGCTTTAAGTCATATCCACCTAGTGAACTGCACTAACGTCTTAACACTGAAAACCGGGAATCTTTTAATATTATGGTAGAAACCGAGAAAGACTGCAAAGGTCATTCCAAACTTAGAAAAAAAATTCAGGAAAATTCTAAGAAAAAAAGAATTTTTTCCACCTTAGAAGGCTCGTGTTAGTTTTGTTAGTCAATTCAAACTCCACAACAAACAGAGTGCCTGTAAAGATACTTACCTGAGGATGACCCACTCACCAACTTCCTACCACAGAGCTGCAGGGTTCAGTGTCATGAAGACTGTTTTCCTGGCAGAAAAAGTAGAAAGAGGTCTTACTAATCTCAGGCAGGATTCAGGAGACAAAGGCAGGCAGATTGCTGTGAGTTCCAGGCCAGCCAGAGTTACATAATGAGGCCCTGCCTCAAAACAAACACTCTCAGCACTACAACAAATAAAATAAAAGTATTTTTAAAATATAAAAGTGCTCTATGTTCATTTTTAAAAATTACATTTAAGCCAGGTGGTGGCGGTGCATGCCTTTAATCCCAGCACTCAGGAGGCAGAGGCAGGCAGGTCTCTCTGACTTCAAGGCCAGCCTGGTCTACAAGAGCTAGTTCCAGGTCAGCCTTCAAAGCTACAGAGAAACCCTGTCTTGGGAAAAACCAAAAAAATTACATTTGTGTATTTAGTATGTATTCTTGCATGTGCGTGTGTGCATGTGTGTGTATGTGCATGTGTATATGTGCTCACCAGCACATGGCAAGTTAAATGACAATCTGTAGAGTTGGTTCTATCNCCCCCCACGTGGGGCTGGAGGAATGAGCTTAGATCAGGCTTAGTGACAAGCACCTCCACTATCTTGCTAGCCTTTCTCACTATTGCCAATAGCAAAGCCAAACAAGGCTTGGCGTGATAGTAGGTGCTTATAATTTCTTGGCACTTGGAAGGTAGAGGCAGAAGGCTCAGAAGTTTGAGGGCCATCCTCACCTACATGTCTACAAGCCAGCCTGTGTTTATGAGAAGCTGCCTCAAAACCAAAGCCAAGAACAAAGCAAATGGTGCTGGGAAATTCAGCAGGGATTTTTTTCACTCTTTATTCACTGTGTAAGATCCGTGACATTAACACTTCCAACGCCACATTCATTGTTAATCTTTTGCCCTTTTCACTAAACTTACAGGGTTTTATATTATTTATGGTTATCATTGGCCATTTTCACTAAACTTACAGGGTTTTACATTATTTATGCTTATCATTTGCCCTTTTCACTAAACTTACAGGGTTTTACATTATTTATGAAATAAAATTTATCGAGTTTTCCCTCTTTCTGTTTTGCCCTTTGACTCATAATTGGATAGACTGCCATTTCTCCTGGGTCATGAAGGTCTCTGCCTGTTTTTCTTCTATTTCTTTTACTGTTCCAATTTTCACATTGAAGTTGTTGATCCTCCTGGAGTTTACACGGCACCAGGAAGGACTCTGGGATGAGCTCTGTGTCTTTCTTCCAAAGAGCCAGCTAGGTTTTCCAAGACCATTCTTGAATCATTTATCTTGGTCCACTGATATACAGTTCTCCTCGACTATGTGCTCCATGTCCACATGTGCTTCTGGGCCCAAGATGGTCACTGATTCAGTTTCTGGGGCGGTGCCCCAGAATTCTCTGGGCTATTCCTGAGTGTTTGTTCCCTTATAGGAATGTAAGGATTATTTTTCAAAGTTTCCAAAAAGATCCTGTTGGGGTTTTCCTTAGAGCTTTATAATTTATGCCATTTATATCTAATTAATCTATAGATTAACTTGGGGAGAGTTTTCATAGTTCTGAGACTTAAATGAGAATCAAACATGTTTTGTTTGAATACCTTACACTGTATGTGTGTGTGTGTGTGTGGTGTGAAATGGATTTTACCTATTTCTTTTGGGGCATGGGACTGAGAGAAGGTCTCATTCAGCTTAGGCTGAACATAAACTTGATATGTAGTTGAGAATGACCTGAATCCCTGATCCTCCTGCCTCTACCTCCTAAGTAAGCTCTGGGACTATGGGTGTGTGCCGCAACACCCAGCTCATTATCTTTTCCTTTGTTTCCTAAAGTTTATTTCTGGGATTGTTTTGGAGTTTTGTTGGTCAGCCATGAGTTCTTAGGGTATGTATAGGATAAGTCTGTCCCTGGCATAACATGTAAACTTGGAACTGGAATGCAGTGACTTTGAGATCTACCAAAGGCAGTGTGAGAGACACCCACATGGACCTTGGGGAACTTGTAAGTTTTGAATTGCCTGGCGCTTAGTGGGTCCTCAGACATAGGAACTGCTTATGGCTAATGCGCTTGTCTATGAATCCTCCCAATGCCAAGATTCCCAGAACTCTTCACTGAGTCCTCACAGCCCATATGATGCGATCTGAGCCCACCCAGTGGCTGGCTCTCTGCTCCACTGCTGAAAAGTTAGTGGCAGCCATATCACCATGGGAGGCCTGGCTCTTTCTTATCCGGTTAATTAATGATACACTGGGGGTTTGGGGGTGGGGCTTCAAGATGGTAATGGCTTAGAAAAATGCATCCGTGGCCCATAGACCATTTGGAGTACCCAGTTAAGAATGATTTGCCACATACAGGAGAGCTTTGCAAAGACTTTCGCAAACATGGGCATTCAGCTCTGCTGATGGCCCTACATCCTTAATGGCATAATCACCAACATAATCCATTCAGAATAATGGCCTTTTAATACAGAAACAATTACTTCAGATAATAAAATAAGACTTTAATTTGCTTGACACCAAGTTTGACCTATGCGGATCATCTGATGCCGAGGTGAGGGGAAGGGAAGTCGGCTGAGCTCTAAATACATTAGAACGCGCCATGCTTTTCCGGCCTGGGATACTTCAGAAGGCTTGGCAGAAAAATAAAATGATGATCAGAGTAAGTTATTGCTTTGGAATTTACAAAATACTCGGCAATTTGAGTATTGACTTCTTCCAGTTTCCTTAGAGAGAGAAAGCCAAGCCTCTGAGTTAATGCACTTGGATTAAATTTGTTCGTTTTGAACACCTACTGTGGGAAGGGATTTAAGGCATGCAATCATTCAACAAATTGTTATTGCATAAAAACTAATACTGCAACCTAGGAGAGAAATACAAACGAAATCCATTGCTCTGCCACCTTCTTTAGATCTATCTTCTGGCTCTTATAAACTATTTCTCTTCTGTCTTGAACAGAACTGCCTTCTTAAGTGTTTTCAAATTCTTTGGGGAAGCAGGTGAGCTTTAAGTCTTAAATAATTAAAAGCTTCCCTAAGTAAACCTCCTGAATTGGGAAACGAGGCAGCCATTTATATACTTAGTTTCCTGGTATAGGCAAGGACTCATTCCTTTTTCATTTGGAAAGAGAAAAGCTGGGACCAGGGTTGGGGGTAACATCAAAGGTCTCATGTTTTTGACTGATTTATTTCCAAGTGCCATTGCATAGCCAGCAACTGAAGCCTTGACCACGAGTTTCTGATGGCTAATTTTGTTTTAAGTTAAATATTTCTTAGTATATAAGAAGACATATACATCATTTGTACTTTAGTGAGAATTAATTTATAACAACTTTCCTGCAGTAAGGAAATGATATAATTGGTATATTTTTTAAAAGATGAATATAAACTGCCAGTAATCTGCAAATCTGTAGTTTAGGATAGGATGGTTTATAGTCTTAACACTAGGCTTTGATGCACTGGAGGTGAGAGCATATTTGTTATTTAATATTGAATACTTATTTCCTTTAGCACGTCAGGTATTTTCCCATTAAAAATTCTTTGTTGCACATTGCCTTCTAAAGTCATGTCTCTCTACCCGGGGATTAATGTGGTACTCACACCTCATCAGAGAAGTTCCTTAGTGCAGTGCATCATGGTTAACTCAGAAGCTCTCAACTGGTCAAACTGCAGAGAAGAAATGTCTACAGAGCACTCAGCCACAAACAGGACATTGCTATCACACCCCCTCATGCCAAGACTCAGGGGTCACCACAGGAGAGGGTGCAAACAGATTGTCAGAGCCAGAGGCCGGGGAGGGTTGGAGTGAATCAGTGACTTCTGGGTGTGATTGGTGCTGCCTGTCCAAGGTCAAGGTGGTTTACAGCCATTGACGGTTGATGGCTTCCAGGGAAAGGAGAATCATTTTTGTCCAAGGATGTGGCCCCTGGCAAGTCAATCAAGTCCCAGTGGATGTCCCCACACTTGTGAGTATATGGACTGCACAAACTGGACTTGAGTTATAAAAAAAGGAACAAAAAAAGCAAGGGGAGGACGTGAAGTTGGGATCGAGTAAAGGTTGGATCTTGGTGGGGTTAGGGAGATAGGATCAAAATACATTTGTATGCACGTATGAAATTCTCAAAGGCTTAATAAAATATTATGTCAAAATATTTGATATTACTGCTTCTTGGGACTGAATTATATTCCCCAAAATTCATCAGGTAAAACTGTAGCCTCCCCCAATCATGTCACTGTACATGGAGGTAGAGCATTTATGGATGGGATTAAGGGTATAAAAAGTGTGCTGGTTAATTTTCCATCAGCTCCATAAAAGCTAAGATCATTTAGGAAGAGGAAATCTCCTTTGAGAGAATGCCTCCATCAGAATGAGCTATAGACAAGCCTGTGGAGTCATTTTCTTGATTAATGATTAGTGTGGGAGGTCCTCAGTCATCGTGGGTTGGTGTGGAAAGCCTTCTGTCTATGTGTTGCTTTTATTGGTTAATGAATAAATCTGTTTCTGCCAGTGGCTTAGCAGGATAGAGCAAGGTGGAGTTCCAAGCAGACAGAGGAGAAGAGAGTAGGCAGAGTCAGGGAGAAGCCATGTAGTCCCTCCAGAGACAGATGCTGGATGCCGGATGGAACTTTATTCAGTAAGCCACAGCCATGTGGTGATACACAGATTAATAGAAATGGGTTAATAGTAAGCCAGAAATACACTTAAGCTATTGGTCAAACAGTATTGCAAATAATATAGTTTCTGTGTGATTATTTCATGGTCTGGGCAGCTGGGAACAAGTGGCCTTCTCCAACAGTAGATGATGCCACATCTAGGGCACGTGGTCCTGGGTTGAAACAGAAAGCAAGTTGAGTCAGTCATGGAGAACAAGCCAGCAAGCAGCATCTCTCAGTGGCCTCTGCTTCAGTTCCTGCCTTGAGTTCCTGCCCAGACTGTGATGAGATGGGTAAGCCAAATAAACCCTTTCTTCTCCAGGCTGATTTGGTGGTCATGGTCATTACCATAGGAGTGGAAAGCAGAGTAGCACAGGGAGCTGTGAGGATGGGGCTCTTGCTAAACACAGTCCTTATTCAGAAAGCTAGGCAGAGCTCCCTGATGGCTGTCTGAGAACACCGGCAGAGACGGCATCGGTCTGCAAACCAGGAAGTGAGCTCTGATCTAAAGCCATCCTGTAGAAACTTGGTCTGGGATACCAGCGTAGACAGCCACCCAATCTACGGCAGTTTGTTGTGGACGTGTGAATTGAGCAGCACATCCTCTAGTGCTCTTCCTGCCTCCTTTCCTTCCTGCCATCCCATCCTCCTGCTCCTTATTCCTCTTTCTCTCCAGTGTTAGGAATTGAACCCAAGGGCTCACATGTACCAAGTCTACACTTTGTGACTGAGCCAGACTTTCAGGCCTTATTTGGATTTGTGGACATCTGGACTTTTTTCTTGGAGAAGAACTTGTGTTTACAAACATTCATCATAGACCAATGAGTGCACTCAGGGGCTACAGCTTAAATGTCCCAAGTCAGTGCTGTGCACTGGGGTCTATACTAGTGCCTCTCTGCACAGTGTGCTATCCGCATGGGGTAGAATCAGCAACTAAGAGGAGCTTGGAACCCTTCACACTCGTTGTTGTACTGTCTAGGAAGTGGTTGGAGGTGGCTTTGGAGGATATAGAGAAGGCTGGGTTTTGAGTATTATGTGACGAACCTATTAGGACCCTGCACTAGTCCACAGGAAATGGACTAAACAGATAAACGAGCAAACTATTCCTCACTGTAGATAGACTGAGAAGCACACACCTCATCAAAGTGGAGAATGCAAGCACAAGGGCCGTGGAACTCCATTAACCCTCGGAGGGGTGAGCAGAGTAAAGGAGTTTAAGTTGAAACTCTACCTCTGCCGTGTTCTTATTCTGAGACCTTGGCCAGACTTTTAAAATTCTGTTTTGTGGCTCCACACACACAAACATGTTAATAACAATAGAATTAGCTCCATGACATGGCTGCAGGTAAGGAGCACAGTGCATCCCTGGCATGTATTAAGACCAGGTGGAAGATGCTAGAAGCTTTCCTTGTTATAGCTACAAAACACACAGCTTTCCGGTGAAGTGACATCTTTTTTTTCTTTCGATCAGCCTGTCTGTGGTCTAGAAGCTATTCGTGTTTGTTTTTTTTTTATGGAGGTCAGGGCCCCATCCTTTTCAGTGCAACTTGGACCAGGCCTGACAGGCCAGGAAATCACACACCCTTCAGAGTACTGAACCCTGCTCCTTCCTTCCCGGCCTCCAGCTCATCAAAAGCTCAGAGTGTTTATCTCACCCTCACCAGAGGCCATCCGTTTTGGATTGTCCTGAATTTTACTGTCTTGTCCTGTTTACAGTTATCATGTGCACACAGTGGCCTGAGATGAGGTAAGAGATGGGTGTCTGTGTCGTGTTCGTATCTGGCGTGCTGAGATCTGTGTGTTTTGCTTTGCTGACGCTGCTTCAGACCTATTTCCTATGCTGCTGGCTTAGTGGACTCAGAGGACTAAAAGAGATGAAGTCAGACCTGGGTTCGGACCTAACTGTGAGTCTCAGCATTCTTATGGGTAAAATGGGGACCTTAAAGAAACCTTAAAGTGTTCTCACACATGGCAAAGGTTGCTTCATTCTCACTCTGCCAGTTTGGGGTATTTTCTTTCTCCCATGTCGGTGCACTAAATGCATCAGGCTAACACACAAATGCACAGGGTGAATCTACTAGAACAAAGTCTCCATACTGGCGGGGACTTGCCTATTTTATTCATTGTTCTGTCTCCATGCTCTCGAACAACATAAGCCACTATGGATCATTAATGAACACATTTGGGCAAATAAGAGTGAAGGCCACAGTCACATGACCTGCCAGCTCCTTCCACACTTGCAAGATCTGAGCGTCAGAAATCCCTGACCCATACTGAGACACATATTATCTCATACAAGCAGAAGTTGGAAACGCAGCAGTGTGATTAGTTATGTTGATAGCACAGTAACGTCATCCCTAGCCCAGTGCCTTCTCGTTGCTCTGCCCCGATTAGGCGCCCTCATCACCGTAAATGGCTGCAGTCCTTCCAGGCACCACATCTAGACAAAGTAAGAGCGGTTGACACAGAGAGATCCTCTCTCGCTCTTTGTCTTGAGTCTTTTCCAGAGTGGTAGAGCCCACTCGCGAGATCCTCTAGCTGACTTCTGCTCACTTGCCCATGTCTAAATCAGTCATCAGCCTGGACCCATCAGGATTAACTCTGAGTCATGTGTGGGAAGAGCAGATACTCAGGCCTTTGCCCAAAAGGACAATGCAAGGGCAGTAAAGATTGCTGCACACACAGGAGTATTGCAGGGGAAGTCAGCGATGAAGCAGAAATGAATCGAACAAGTGCACAAACAAGGACGTATCTGTTATTTGCAATCAGACGGCTCCTGACAACGAATGATAAAGTTCTAGTCTTCTGCAAGCGGAGGTGCTCTCATTGGACAGCAAGGCGAGTTGGGGTTTTCTGTTGCCTAGAGTTGAGACTATGGCCATGTACATGAATTTGTCCAGTGTATGTTAAGGGCCGGTGATAATGAGAGAATTTCATTTGGAGGCAATTTGGGAGACTGTATCCTACCCAGCTACCCGAACTAATGTGAAGTACTGCCAGCTGACTGTGTCAAAGGGGATGGCAGCCTCATGATGTTAGGTAAGTCATATTGTCTGCAGAGTTACAGCATTTCCTGGATTAAGTCAGAGATTCAGATACATCTTGCCAGTTGCACAATAATCTCATGAATGCATCTTCCTTTAATTCAAAGCACACACTAGTGCATTTGGTCAGGCTAGTGTTGACCAGCATTAAAGGGAGAAGTTATATGCAAAAGAAGTGACTCTCCAAGTAGGAGTGCACAGAATATATCAATACTCTGGCACGTGAAATAATCCTATACAATTAATATTTACCTTATTATTTAAACAAGACGCCAGAGCCTGTAGCCGACACAATGACCTGTGTATGAAGGTACCATCCATAGGCAGAATTATCCAAAGTGGTATATCCTGAAATACTCGATACAAATCCTTTAGCTCAGCCACTACCCTCCCTGCAGCTAGTTTGAGTCTGCGCTGCTTTCTGGAGTCGCCAGACCTCAGGGCACTGAAGTTGGCAATAATACCACAGGCAGCATGCCTTCCCTGGTTGCTGGTATTGCTACTGTGACATGGTTGAGGCTGGACTATGGCCCACATGTGGCAGTGTGGCATCCAAGTGCGAAGCCTGGTTGGTCATACTCCTGGTGTCATGCCCGGCGTGGCTAAGTGTTGTTGGTGAGGGCTCAAGCGAGTTTCACTCTATCTCCATCCCTCAGTTCTTCATCTGTAAGATGGGGATGCTGGCAGACACTGCCTTCTAGCGTTACAAAGGCCGTACAAATGAAAAAATAGAAAGTTTTTACAACAGCGCCCTGCTCACAGTGTTATTAAACTGTTGGCTATTTATATCATGTTCAGAACACATGGATTCAGCCTGCATTGATTGATCACATGGAGTCTGATTCAAAGAACACATTTTTGACCAGTTATAGCAAGTGTAGAGGAAATTCTCTCCACGTCCCTTGAAACACGGCACTTCCCCTAGTGCATGGGCACGTTTGCCCGCATATCCCCAAGCAGCCGTGGTACAGTAGCAGCAGCAGCTTGATGAGTCACAGTCTTCTAATAATCTGACATCTGGGATCAACAAACTGCTCAGCCCTCTCAAGAAGTGTGCAATGATTTGGCATTTTTACCTTTGTTTTCCACGGAGTTAAGCGTAGTAAACTGAATGCATGCTTCCAGCATCAAGTTAACATGAGCTTTGTTATTTAGGCTTGAACTTCATTGACTTAACTACTATCATTTGCTTAGAAACCATTAGTTATTTGCCACAACAGACAGAAGAAAAAAAATACATTGCTTAGTGACCCATTTAGATACCTTAGCTTTCTTCTTCAGCAATTGTCCTGCTAGAGGTTAGGATATGTCTAACTTTGGCAATGAATAGAGACCCTCTCTGCATTCATGGGTCTGGGGCTGTGCCCTCTCTACTAAGGCTGGGTACCTATCATGGTCATATAAGTTACACCCTGAATTATTATCTTTATAGTCACCAGCGGTCTGAGCTGTCTGTGGGATACAAGAGACACTTTGTCTCCTACATTTTGAGAGGGTAGAGAAAGCAATTGACCTCTCTCTCGCCTGTTTCTGGAATTCTTTGTATCCTAAGCATCAGGACAGTGTCTCCTCTTAGGTTCTGGCTTAGTCTGCAATGGGAAATCAGTCAGTCTCTCTCTCTCACACACTACTATTTAAGAATCTCTCTCTCTCTCTCTCTCTCTCTCTCTCTCTCACACACATAAAAAAGAATCTCACACACAGCATTTTCTGGAAAACCAGGAGCTTAGAGACCTAGGAAGCTCTCATTATCAGTTTGACATAGGTCTCTGGTTATTTTACAAGCTAGTCCTTTTATGAGCCTTCACAGGGTGGATTTGAAATTTGAGGCCCTAACACCAAGTTATAGTCCTCCTTCCTCCACCAAATATTGATCTTAATGTTCCTATCTGATGCATACCTTCCATGCTTTCATATGGTGCTTATCGTGAAATTAACTGTCCGTTGTGTTTCCCTTTCCTGGACATTTGAAGGAATGAGTCAGATGTTCTGATAATATATGGGTAGCCTGGAGAAAAAGGCTGTTATTTTAAGAGCTGGCCAGGAATTTCTTTCGGGGAGGAGACTGTCTGCCACCTTAATGGAGGCATGTGGCCATGAAGATAAGGCCCTGAGGAGATTGCCGGACAGGCTGGGGCTAGACGAGGAGACAGCAGACTGCTTGTAGGGAGAAGTTAACAGGAATGCAGAAATGGAAGGGCGGAGGGGAACGAAGGGGCGGGAGATGAAATGGGGGAGAAAGCAAGATGGCAAATTACAGGAACTTCTGGAAAGGGGAGGTTGGCTTCCCACGGATGCTTTGAGTGTTGGGGGGGGACAGAAATAAAGCGAAAAGGGTTGTGTACAAGGTCTAGATCCCACTCGACCACAGGAGACGTGAGGCAAGTGAGATCAAGAATCTAGCCACGAGGAGCCGTAGGAGGGCAAGACCTGGGACCCTGAGAATGTTAACTCTCAGCTCTTCTCAGACGTCCAGGGGGAAGATGCCGGCCTTCCCACGGGATGTGGGATGGAAGCTGGAGCCAGTTTTTATTTAAACCTAAGGGAAAGAGTGATCGTAGTTGACAGCCATGTTCCATATACTCCAGGGGAAAAAAATAGAAGCATGTCTGAGTTTGAGAATGTTTGGAATACCGCTCTGGAGACAAATGAAACCTCAGAGTGAATTTTATGACTTGTGTCCCCAAAGAAGAGAAACGCAGCAGCGGCATTTAGAAAAAGTTATTCTAAAGGATTTCTTCATTCTAATAGATAGAGATTGTCTTAAGATAATACAAATATTCCGAAAATTTAATGAAGTCATTGGGAGCCTTGTTGACATTAATTAGAGTTCTGTAATTAGAATTATAGTTATAGACGCTCCTTCCTGCAAAACAGAGGCCCATATTTCAGCATCTCGGGTTCCCAGGGCCGTTGGGCTCAGTACCTGATGCATTTTTATATAGCAGGGCTTTCATAATTCTTTTTAAATAACCATGTTGATAGATATTTAATCGCTTTTTAATTAATGGTAGGGTAAAAACCCATTTATACTTGCGCTCATCTTCCTTTGCCTCTGCTCACAAGCCAACTGTCAGCGCCTGGTGCCCACCACCGCCCCAAGCAACAGTGACACCGAATCCAATCAGGAAAGCGGTGTAAAGATGAAAGGTCTCACCAATAGGAAGTGAACTTGCTAAAGTATGCCTTTCAATGAATTTGGACAAAACTGAAAAATGTTGTTGATATCAGATCCTTAGGCCGATTACTGAAGCGTTCGATTTTTCAGTATGTCAATTCATCACTGTCCACCTGGTTATATTTAACACTTTTCTCCCATTCCCAGCGTGTCTGCTGAGATAGGCACTTGCTGTCACAGGGTACTTGCCTCTCTAGAAGGTCAACAGAGCAGGGGGAGGCAATGGTCCTCTCCATCCCCCACCCCCACCACTGCCCCATCCTTTCTCAGGTATTGGTGAGGGCAGATGGAGCCTCAATGTCTTGTGAGATCTAAAATATTAATAAGATAAAGCTTTTAGCCTTCAAACCATTTAGCCTTTCCGTTTAGAGGCTCTGGAAAGTGTCCTGTCTGTTAATGTACAAGACTGGCTCTCCAGGAAGATGTGCCATCACTTCCAGACACCTGAACCCCACTTTTCCATATGTCCCCCGTCTTCATCTCATCACTGTGCTGGTTCACACTGTAAATCACACTCATCTCTCAGGGACACTCCAGTGCACTTAATTCCATTTTGCGATTAGAGGTCTTGGGGTGCATTTTAATAAATATTTGATGGAGATGCTAGCCTTGGGGGTCATTTTTATTTGCAGAATTAGAGATGGCATCTCAGAGGAGAGCTTGGCGTTGGGAAGGAGAGGTATTCATAAACACACACGGCACTCACTCACAGCGTTCCCTCGGCTTTTCAGAACATGGTAGCTGTCCATGGGCCCATTTTGAGAAGCAGTGATTGGATCGCAGAGTGCTGTTGGGTGATGCCAATTAAGACAACAATTGTCTAGTCAACAGTCATTTCATTTTTAAATGGCAAATCAAACCCACTCTCTGCATATTTTCCACAGAAATCTATATACATCGTGTGGCATGCAGTTTAGATTGTTTTAAGGGATGTAATGGCTTTGGTTTTAGTTAGCCTATTCTAGTAATGCAATGAGTATCAATTTTGTTAATTAAGAGTTCCAGGCTCTTTAAATTTATGGTACAATTACAGTTTTCTTCATATTGAAGATGGTCTTTACCCTGTGGCACCGTTAGGGAAATGCCCACTTCCGTTGTTTGCTGACAGTTCCGAGGCAGCTGTCTTTCATGGGAAGACTTACCATTTTGACTACTGCACTGAAATTTCTCACTGGGTATCAAGTTCTTGTCAGCAGAATGGAACCGTGAAGACTTTTGACTTAAATCTTGCTTTCTTTTTTCTTGCCGATCTCTCCCCTAAAGAAAAAGCCAATTCATCAGGTAGGAAAGGGCTGCCTTTCCGTAGTCTCAGGTCCAGCCAGAGACAAATGACTGTAAAAATTTAAAATCAATCATTAACAGATTAGCTGTTGGTCCAAAGTAAATAGCAATCAGCTTATTAGGCATCAGGCGGAGTGAGATAAAGGGGAAGAGTTATTGAAAATGAGGATGTTGTCTGGGCTCTGTCTGAGGGGCAACTCGGAGGAGGCTTTGTTACTGTAACAGCCTTAAGGCAGCAGGCTGAGTAAGCTGAGTCCCTGGTTGTGCTAACCAGGGTCCTGCCGTTTTCTTTTCTACACCTTGGCTTTCCTGGCTTTGGTCACATGGAAGCTGGTGTGTTCCCCACTGTTCTCACCATGGCTGTTTGCTTGACTCTGGCAAAGCGGTGCAGAAAGGTGGCCGAGAATCACTAGTCCGAGGAAGGACCTTTCTTAGCTCTTTGCGTACTCATTTCCAGTACTCACTTCCAGTCCCTTAGTGGTTTGGTTGGGGATGGACTAGAAGGGACCGCTCATTAGTGGCTCCCTCTAGCTGTAGGTGTGCAAGTTGCTGTGCACAATGGGTTTAATTGTTGCAGCCAATGTTGGCTGCTAGAGGTTAGCATCAGTCGAGGAGGGCTTGAGGAGAAACATACTGTTCTTGGTCTCTTTCCCAAGGTGGTTACCAACTTCAAAAGAAAACTACTAACTGGATGATGGTGAGTTCCTGCAGATACTCCTCAACCAAGTCATCAAAGCTTATGTCACCACAAGAAGACAGTGTGTCCCAGCACCCCAGAGGGATCATCATCCATATGGTTTCTTAAACTAACACACACACACACACACACACACACACACACACTAATCATGAAAACATATCAGATAAAGTCATTCTATACATGAAGTGATCAGAGCTGGGTGGTAGTGGTGCACACCTTTAATCCAGCACTTGGGAGGTAGAGGCAGGCAGATCTCTGTGAGTGTGAGGCCAGCCTGGTCCACAGAGCAAGTTCCAGGACAGGCTCCAAAGCTACACAGAGAAACCCTGTCTCCAACAAGAACAACAACAGCAACAACAAACCAAACAAACAAACAAACAAAAAAAGAGAAGTGATCAGCAGTCTTCTAAAATGCCAGAGTCATAAACATCCAGGAAGCCTGCGGAACTGTCAGGATGAGAAGAAAAGAAGAGAAAGTGGTGTGGGCTTCTGGGTCAGGTCCTAGAACTCAGGCGGACACAGAATGAGAACTGGTAAAGCACCAACCCCAAAGCACAGCTAGGAGATTTCTCTTCCAGTCCGAGGCACTTTGGGAGCCACTGGTTACCATTCAGACATGGCCAAGTCCAAGCACCACACTACACACAACCAGTCCTGAAAATGGTATAGAAATGGCATCAGAAAACCCTGCTCACAAAGATACAAATCTCTTTAAGGGGGTCGACCCCGAGTTCATGCGCTTTGCCAAGAAGCACAACAAGAAAGGCCTGAAGAAGATGCAGGCAAATAATGCAAAGGCCATTAGTACACATGCTGAGGCCGTCAAGGCCCTTGTGAAGCCCAAGGTGGTTAAGCCCAAGGTGCCAAAGGGCCCCAGCCACAGACTCAACGTTTTGCTTTCATTGTTTACCTCAAGCTTGGGAAGCAGATTAGAAGCTACATGGCCAAGGGTCCTAGGCTCTGATAAGGTTCAAATCAAGGCAGGGGTCTGAACTCCAGCTCAGGCTCCCAGAGGTGCCCAGATCCTGTGAAGACTACATAGGAAAGGCTCTGTCTGCCAATGTAAATACAGATGGATTGGTGTGACGCACCTGCACACTATTGCAGATGGTCAGGACGCTATGCTGTTTTTACAAATAAACTTGAGGCAAGCACAGCCAGGAATATCTTTCCAAGGATGATAAGATTATGTAGGCTTATATAGTATTAGGGGAAGCTGAGTGAAGAATATGGGTACTGTTCATTTTGTTTTTCTGTAAGTGTAAAATGATTTAAAAATAAAAAATTTAAAAAAGGAGGATGCACTTAAATTGCAGTGACTATAGAAGTCTTTGTGATGGAATTCAGCTCACATCTGGGCCAGTTTTACCTTTCATTGTTCTGCTTTCTTTTGCTAAAACTAGAGTCAACAGTTGCTTCGTTCTAATATATTTTCTTTAAAACATGTTTGTATCACTGTATGCTAGTTGTTCAACCCTTGCTTCAGTGGGAACAAAATGATATTCTTCACGCGTTGTCCATCCTCTCAGCTTCTTACTGGGAACCATACTTCTTTGGTAGGTAGTAAGCTGTTCACTGATGGACAGTCAGAGTTTATGGGATGTTGGCTCCCTGCTCTGAGTGACTTGGATCCTCTAGGTGAGGGTTCTGTTATGCTACTTGTTGGTATGGATCTACAGGCTGGCTGCCTTGGTTCTGTTTCATTCTGCAGGTCTGAGTCTGCACTGCGTTGGACCAAGGGAACAACTGAAAGCAAGACAGAAATGTAAGCGGGCAAACCCCAACACACAAGCACATTTTAAGCCTTAGCTATGTCCCATTTCCAGTTAGTCAAGACTACTCTTACGGTCAAACCCAAAGTCAAAGTGTGAGGAAAGAGCCTCTTCTAAGCCACCATAGCACACATTTATATATATATAATTTATCATTTGTATGTGCATGTATGCCATGATGCAGATGCAGAGGTCAGGGCAGGAGTTGGTTCTGTCATTCCAGTTGGTTGAGGTTGTGTCTCTGCTCTATCTGCTGTTGCACCAACTTTTTATGTGGGTTCTGGGGATTAAGCTTGGATGGTCAGATTTGTGGGATGAATGCCTTTACCCACCTCACCATCCCTCAACTCCTGGTTGTTTTTCTGAGACAGTGTTTTACATAATCTAGGCTGACCTCAGAACTTGCTATGTAGCCCAGGCTAGCTTTGAACTCCTCTTGGTTTAGTCTCCCAAATGCTAACATTACAAGGGCAAAAAAAAAAAGAGTTACCATCTCTGGTCAGCTGGTTTTTGCTATCTCTTTCTATTCTGCCTCCCAGGGGTTCTCTTTCCTACGTAAATATAGATAGAGAGACTGATCTGCCAGGATAGAATCCATTCTTCCCATTCTGCAGCCAGCAGTGAGCTGTCACCCACTGTGTGAAAGCAAGAAGCCCACGGCACTGTCATTGGAGCACTGAACTATTAGAGCAGTATCCAGAAGCACCCCTCTCAGTTTCTGCCTGGGTCTGGGGACACCAGTGTGCTCTCTGGGTCAGTGGCTCCAGGCAGAAGGCAGATTTGCAAAGCCACCACTTATATTTGTCCCTTTCCAAAGACTGGCTGGCTTTGCCGGGTCCTGTCCACACAATGTTCTATTGTTGTGAAGAGACACCATGACCACATCAACTCTTGCAAAAGAAAGCTTTTAATTGGGACTTGCTTACAGTTTCAGAGGTTTGGCCCATTATCATTATGGCAGGAAGCGTTGTGGCACTCACACAGATAGACATGGTGCTGGAGAGGTAGCTGAGGTCATTAGCTGCATCTGCAAGGCAGCAGGGAGAGCCACTGGGCCTGGCTTGGGCTTTGGAAAACCTCAAAACCCACTCCCAGTGACATGCTTCCTCCAACAAGGCCACACTTCCTAATCCTTTACTTTAAAACAGTCCCACTCCCTGGTGACCAAGCATTCAAATCGATGAGCCTGTGGTGTGTGTGTGTGTGTGTGTGTGTGTGGACTTTCTTATTCAAACCACCATACTTACCATCCCTTCATCTCTCCACCCCTAGCGTCAAGGCTTCCTCTTTCCAGACATGATAGCATGGTATGACCAAGCTGAAAAACATTTCAATTTGGGCAAGGTCATACAGGCTTGTAATCCTAACTTTTTAGGAGGCCAAGACAAGAGATCATGAGTTCAAGGCCTGTCTGAGCAATTTAGTGAGAACCCCAATTCAAACCAAAAAATAAAAAGGAGGTTGAGTCTCAGTGCTAGCTGTGCAAGGCCTTAGATTCAGTCCCAAGTACTTCCGAAAACAACCAAACACAACAACAACAAGAGCAAAACACAAAGGAGTTCAAGTGGATACACTTGTTCATTTGGATTTCCCCAGAAGACTCCTCAGCCCTGCCTCCCCACTGGATCCCCCCACCCCTTACCCCACTGCAATCAGGGGATACAGACAGTGCCCCTATCCCCAGGAGATCTTGTCTTTGATTTTACTGCCTCCACCTTCCAAATGCTGGGATTACAGGTTTATACTTCCATACTTGGCAGTCTTTTTAGCTTGGGACATAATTTTAAGCACATAGGAGGCACTTAAGAAAGTCACGATGACTTAAAATATAAGTTGCACAATAAAGTGTTATCTTTATAGCCAAGAAGCAAAAGCTAGGGGAGAATCAAGAGACACATCAGTAAAATGATTGCCCCCAAGGCACGAGGACCTGAATTCTGATCCCTAGCATGCATGTAAAAAACTGTGCATGGTGGCTCACACCTGTAATCCCAGTGAGGGGAAGGGGCAGACAGGGAAGTCCCCGAAGCTTGCTGGACAGTGACTCTAGCCAAATTGCTGAGCTCCAGACAGTGAGAGATCATGTCTCAAAACATAAGGTGGACAGTGACTGGAAAAGACACCAGTGTCAGCCTTTCATGTGTGTACATGAAAACACACATAAAGTCAGAAGTAGATATTTGCAATGAGGAAAAACAGTACATGTTATGGACAAGTCTTATAAAGGAAAACTTTCCCCAGCCCAGGTTGCCCTGTGTACCCCAGCCTTTCCTCATCGACTATGTCCACCTAGGTATCCATTTCTCTCTCTTTCTCATGGTCCTCCACATGTAGAAATCACAAGTATTATGGCACATGGGCAAATTGCACAGGATTTTGGTGAGTTTATGTAAGAATTTAGGGGGGGGGATCAGTACACATTCCTGATAGTAAGGAGAAAGTTTAAAAGTATTTCAGTTCAGAAAGAAAGAATCAAGAGCCAAGTATGGCGACACAGTTAGGTCACTGCAACATTTGGGAGGCAGATGTAGGAGGATCAGGTGTTCAAGGTCATGCCCAGCTACCTAGGGAGCTGGAGGTCAGTCTGGGCATCACAAGCTCTGCCCTAGAAAATGCCAAATCAAAACAAACAACCAAATCAGAAGAGAGCAAAAGAAATCATGCCAAAGTGTAACCAGTGTTTCAGGGCACAAGCACCTGCAACAGGTAAGGTTAAGCCTCCTGTCCCAATATGCCAATTAAAGACAACAGTAAAAACCAGAGGAAGTACTTTAATCAATGTCATTGGGAAGAGGAACAAATTAAGGGGTCTAGAGATTCTGAGTTCATCTTAAAAGGCATTGAAAGGAGCTTTAGTTTGTACAATAGAGGCTAAGCTGGGGCCGTTGTCAAGTATTGTGTGTAGCTAGGCGGGAGTGCACACAATTAATCCCAGTACTAAGGCAGAGGTAGGTCGATCTCTCGCGAGTTCCAGGCCAGCCTGGTCTGCATAGTGAAGTCCAGGTTAGCCAGGGCTGCATGCAGAGACCCTGTGCCAGGGAAAAAAAGTATGCATAATTAACCAGTCCTAGTATGGTCTGGTCCTGCCCATCATTGTCTCCACTATGGTTCTGCAAGAGGTCTGATAAATTATTAATCCGTTCATTGCTGTCATCACCTGAGGGGTCCAATCTGCTCCTGACAAGATGATGTCCTCCAGGGCTACGGTTCCCCAGCATAGGAAATTGCTTCCATCTTGGGATGGTCCGTTCTGTGACAATTTGTTTCTAGATGCAGAGTGACTGCAGTTTAGGACAGTGACTTATCTTTGTGCCTTCAGCCCTGCAAGGGGATGAGACGAGTCAGGAAGACGGACTCCGGTGATTATTGGACCTACGCAGGGACAAGCAGGCGGCTGACCCAGCGTAAAGCCGAGGCGGAGGCAGCCGGCTTTCTTGTCCTGCTTCCGGTTTCCTTATAGGCCTAAGGGAAGACTCAGGGTTTCTAAGGAAAAGCAGCTCCTCAGCGCCTGTTACCAAGGTGCGTGCCAGGATTTCCCAAGGGATAGAAGCTTTATATAGGAAAGAAAATAGGTTCACTTTGAGGTCCTGCGGTGTGATTGCCCTTTTGTCCCACCGCTTTTCACGTCTCCCTGACTTGACACACCTCTGGGGCTTCCCTCATCTCCTCTGTGAAGCTGTCCGGCTCTCCTGCTGGACCTGGGCTCACAGTTTCGAAATCTGTGGCTGTCTCTGGTTTCTTCCATGCCATGCACTGCCTTTTCTATGGTACTGTTACGCCCAGATCAAGGAGTCCCTCAAAAGCCAACCAGGAGACCGAGTCCTGTAGGTAAAAGCAAAGAGCCTTTATTCTTACACAAGTTCTCGGACTCGGACTCTCGGGTGTCCAACTTATTGGCGTGTTTGGAGAGCTCCGAGCTCTGCTGGGGTTGGGTTTTTAAAATAGCAAAGGTAGGGGTGAGGGATTTCAAAGGTTCAGGACCCCTGATTGGCTGACATTTGTCTAGGGTGTCCTGGTGAAAAGCGATGGGTGTGTGCTGGCAGGTATCTACAGTGGTAGGAATTTCCTTTGCATGGTCTGTTCTTGCAGTTTGTGGTCTTTCTTGGAACCAGGTATTATCGTAGGGTAAACTACTGAGACTCGGGCCCCTATTGAGCTTGTCATGGCTGGGTCCTACAAAATCAGGCCTGTTTTCTCTTAGAAACTGAAGCCTCCCCGGAAGGCTTATTGGACCCTTGCCTGCTGCCTGGCCCTCAGTACCCCTCAGCTGAATACTATTATAGTATTCAGTGTCTATATAGTATAGTAGTATTCTAAATATTGTTTGGGAAGATGAACATCTTTCTAGTCTGAGAGCCAGAGGACTTTGGTCTTCTTTATCCACCTCCTTACCCACCACGAGCTCACCTCGGTGCCTAACACACAGAGGGAAGATTGTATTTTAGTTGAAAAGAAAGAATGTACACAGGTGAGCATAGGATCAAAGATAGCATTGCAAAAACAAGGAGAGAAATGTCTGGGATACGTGTGACCACAAGTTGCTGCAGGTCCTTGAGAAGGGTTGTCGTGCCACACTGCGACCAGTGTATAGCACCCTGCATGTCTGAAGGAGGTTTAAGTGTAAGAATAGGAAATACACATGTTCCTTCCCCTACTGATGGTAATATTAAATTTAGCAAATCAACATCCTACGTGTCATACTACTTTGAAAAATTTAAGTATCTTAGTAGCTGTATTATTTTGAGTGTGACGTTAAAGCACAGACTTAAATTAATTAATTTTGATGCTGGAGACCGAATTCGCTATGCCAGGCGAGCTGTGTACCATTGAGCTACAATCGTGTCCTTGGGTTATCGAGGCAGGGTCTTGTTCCGTAGCCCAGGCTGGCCTTGAGTGCTGGACTTCTGGGCGTGCAACCACCACTCCTGGCAGAAGGTAGAGAACCCTTGCTGCCCTTGGGTGAGTTGCTGCCCCCTGCTGAGAGCTGCTTCCCACATACTCCTTATGTTTACTCTCTACTTCCTAGCTTGACAGCGAGGCTGGCTTTTCATCCGTGTAGCCTGTAGTCCTTTTCTCTGGCTCCTGATGGGGACATCTTAGGACCAGAGGGAAGGTGGAGCTGGGATGCTACCCTGGAAAGAGGAAACAAGAGGCATGACAACCACATGTAACCATTTCACAAAGCACTGATATTTTGGAATTTATCTCACTTAAGCCAATCTTCAGGATTTTATGCAATATTTTCATCTTTATCATCATGTCTTTCTTAAAATATGAAAAAGAACGCCCTTAGAATATGCTCTTTCCCATTCTTCAAAAGCTTTGCTATTAATAAGCCCAACTAAACAGACCTGATGGGGAAGTTCAGCCAATCACATTTGGCTAGGGCATGGCCTCCTGGGGC